>OX578143.1:127847577-128447577 GCA_951213105.1 Amaurobius ferox | reverse complement strand
TGTGAACGATTGATTCGAATTGGCTAAGTTTAGCTAATTTGACCTTGAATTTTTATTCATAAATGTGTGTTCTCTCTCTTGCTTCTTTTTAAAATAATAAATTTAGATGTTTAAATAAATATTTGAAAATAAATTACTGTATTTATGCACACACACACACAATTCTGTGTGTGTGTGATTTATTTTATAAATTCTATTGACCTAGTTCTTTCAGTTTTAGTTCATGACGAAATAGTTTAGCATTAGATACAGAAAATAGAAATTCAAAAAAGTTTCGATACATACTTTGTGTTTTTTACTTAATTGAATAAGTGGGGGTTATTTATGGTACTTTGAGCGTTTCTGTTCTTCGTATTTAGTAGAAAAATGCATTGTTTGGGGCAGTCAAGTTTAGTTTTGACCCACCCAGCCGTATTATTTAATGAAACTATTTCGCTCCGTAAGCACCTGGGGGGTGGGGGGTCATTTCTGATGTAGGTTGGTTCTGTCCTTCAGAAAGGGAATCATTTCTGATTTAGGGTAGTTCTATGCTTTATTTGTGACAAATTTCAATGCATTTGACCTCTTAATTGTTTAAAAGTCATGAGAATTGTATTTGTGTCATACCCATGGATATTTTTAGTGACATTTTCAGAAATGTGTTGACTGTGTGGGTCTCTTGACTTACTCAGCTATTTAACATTAAAGATTGAAAAAATTATAAATATTTGTTAAAGAATGTTAAAAATCAATTTTCAACCTGATACTTGATTCTTTGATCTGACGTTTTCCTTAACATCTCTCACCCCCCCCCCCCATTCACCGGCGACTACTCAACCCCCTGGTTTTGCTTCTAATTTCATTGAAGCCCAATATTGCTACGATACTTCCTGGATGTAAATTTTACTTGAGGTAGTCCAAAAATTTCTCATTTCACTTCCTAATTAAGCTATTTTGAATCTACTGGTGGCTATAGTCTCTGTACTATTTATACGTGTATTGCCTGGACATGTATATTTTTTTATTCAAATCTCCTGAACATAACTTTTAGTTTAACTAGCCCACACGGTTTTACATCTCGGTTCCTAAATTAAGTGATTTTGAAATCTTCTGGTAGCTACAGTCTTTGTACCATCTGTATATACAACTCTTTCGTATCAATCCCCTGGGTGCAACTTTTACTTTAAGTAGTCCCTCTCTAATTTCACATCTCGGCTCCTAATTGAGTGATTTTGATTCCTCTGGTGGCTATAGTCCCAACACCATTTGTACATGTGAACTGGATATACATATTTATTGTGTCAGCTCCGCAGGCGTAACTTCCATTTCAGTTATCTCCCCCCCCCCCCCAATGTCTTATTTTGCCTTCTAATTGAGCGATTTAGATTTTGCTGGTGGCAATCACTTAGATATACAACCTTATTGTGTCAACTCCCTGGGCGTAACTTTTACTTTAAGTAGCCTCAATTTCATATTTCAGTTTTACAAAAAATGCATCGCCTTGGTTCCTGAAATATCCGTGTATGTTATTTCAAGGCCGTATGATGTTTACATTTTCTGCTACAGACCTTACACACACACATTGATACACAAACATCTTCTGTTATCATGTAATATGAAACAACCATGGTGGGAGAGGGGAGACCCCCCTCTTTTTCATATTTACATTTTTATCTATCTTAGTGACTCTTGCTCCAATTTTGATGCAATTTTCAGACTGTATTTTCAACTCTACAATGGACCCACTCAATCTTCTCACTCTTTGATCCATTTTTGTTACTTTACAAGTTTTGCACGCACACAACGGGCTAACTACTTATTGCTAGAAAAATATAGTGACTGCTAGCAGGCAGCAGTGTTCGAAATTAGTGGTCGTTAGTCGTAATTTGCAACTAGAAATTTCAATTTAACAACTAGATTCTTCAATCTGGTAGTCAAATTTAATGTCTAACAATGCTATTGTTAAATATCAGTCTTCCCTTTCCCTTTGACTAAATTATGATCTCTGGTAGAAGACTAGATAGCGGTCGAAAAAAAAAATGCATTTTACATACGCCCACAGTGATAAATCTGCAGGTGGTACACAGACAGTAAAATCTCCCTCTGTGTATTCAGGGAAGGAAACATTGAAATCTTTATTGTACTTCATCTCACCCCCACCCTTCAAGACCTGAAATTGCACTTCTGAAGAATTTATTTGTTTGCTTTATCCTCAGACATTCCGATGTCCAAGACTCCTATTTAACTAGTTTCTATTGTTCCCCTCGCCTTTATCACCTCGTAGATCTGCGTATCTCACTTGGAAGAAAAGGAGTGATCCTGCAGAGTCTTTACATTCTAATTGCTTACCATTATAGAACAGATTGCGTTCCAGATACCAGCATCTTACAAATTTGGTTAGCTAATATTTTGTTATCAGACATTGAAAATGAAGTTTTTATAGCTGCTACGTGTTCCGATTTTTATGTACATGTTCCGTTTTTTCAGTCTTGTTCTGGGATTACGATTTGGATCCACAGTAGTCTGATTTTTCTTTTCCAAAATATTTATATTTTATTGTATGCAAATTTGCATAAGAGTATCTACAAGTCATAAAATCAGAAGTAGGTCACGAAATGAGAAACAAAGTCAGGAATTTTAAGATGGGGGGTCTTTCCGGTTTTTCATCTAAAAATCCATTTCCACATGATTGCGCCTGTTTCTAATTAATGTGGGAGAAACACATTTGCATCGACTAAAATTTTTATGATTATTTCTTGTTATATACAAGAAAACAATTTTTCAGACGTATTTAATAATACGTCATAGGTACTCATGCAATATAGCTCTTCATTTCTTTAATAAGAAATGAAGAGCTATATTGCATGAGTACCTGGTACCGCGATAATCGGCATTTGTCCGCTATCTCCTTTATATTTCGTTTTATAGTGAAAATACTTTTACACTTCTGCAATCTGTTTGCATCATCTAAAACGTTTGTAATTATTTCGTATATACTATATTACACGGAAAAACTATTTTTCAAGCGTATTTTTAATGACATGAAAGGCTATTTTGCAGCAGTATCGCGATAAACGGCATTTGTGAACGATCCTCTATATTTCGCTTTATTTTGAAAGTATTTTCCCACTGTTACAATTTGTTTGCATCGTTTAAAACGTTTGTAATTATTTTGTATATTATATAGACAACTATTTTTCAAACGTATTATTTAAGAAATAGAATAATCTATTTTGCAGCAGTATGGGGAAACACGATATTAGTGCGCAATTATTCATCGCACAATATGTTTCAATCTTTCCATCTTTCTGGTAGGTTGGCATCTATGTATCAATGCCGGATTATATCCAATCCCTGAAATTAATGTGATTCATACTTTTTATTATTATTACCCAGGCTGTCTAGCTCACCCAAAGGATGTAGATGAGTTTTAAGGGTATGATTTATATTTTTGTCAAAGCGACAAGAAAAATAGTAGCAACTATAAAACAAAAACTTATTATTTATTGACTTGCAAATACTGAACCCTAGCTGCCAACTCTGCATTTCTTCGTGAAGCTCCGACATTTGCATTGACTGCCGATCTCCGAACAAATATGCAAATTCACTCCCCTTTTGTTTAAACTTAAGATGAATATAGTATACAGATTTTAAGATGAAATTCCATACTTTGACGAAATTGGCCACAAAAAGTGACTAAATTTTGCTCAAGATTCCCTTATAATATTTTAATTTTAAATGCGTTTAATTCTTATATTTGTAAGTAATATGAGAAAGATTATATGGAAATGTCACTAAAATGTGCATTTATACGTGATTATCGGTTTATCCCGTTTTATTATCACATATTTTCCATTATTACAATTTACTTTCATCAACTAAAACTTTTATATTAATTGCTATTTTAACTCAGGAAAATTAATTTTTAAGCATGAAATGAAGGGGTACTGGGGCAATGATTGTACAAGATGACTATAATTGAAAATTGTTAAATAGAAGTTTTTTTTTTTTTTAATTTGCTGTTTTTTATGTCTTTTTTGCCAAGTAAAAACAAATTAGCAGTTTTTTCTATTTATTTTCTTTTGGGTTTCTTTATCAGTTTATTTTAAATTTTAAGAAAATTTAGAACAATTTTTAATACAAAAATCTGAATTATTATTTGTTTATATCTTTAATAAAAATGGATAATTAAAAAATAATTGTTAGAGATGTAAAAATGGCAACTAGCTGTGTCTATTTGGCACCAAAACTATAGGAGCCAAATGACGTGTAGTTCAAATTTTTAATTTCTAACACTCGCAGGCAGAACTCACTAGTATCATTTTAAAGATGAATAGAGATAAGCATAAAGCATAAGAATTTTCTGTAAATTCTAAATTCATTCTTAAACTTTATTAAAAACAGTTCTTTGGTTTCTACATATAAACAAGCGTAGATTTAGCTGGTTTTCGCTTTTTAATTATTTTACTGTTTGGGTCACAAGGATGGTCAGGTACAAAACTGTTAGCCATACAGTGAATATGAGAAACATTGTATGCATTTTGGATATAAAAACAGTTGTGCTAATCATAAAAAAAGTATTGCACATGCATACAACTGCGAGTATCTAATTTTTAAATATATTCCTTAATATTTTGTCTTTTTGAACTAATTTCACCCTTTAAAACCAATAATCATTACATAAAATTTCTTTTAATTAAAAACTGGGATTAAAATGTATTGCAGAAATTGTGCCGTTTCAGCACAATTCTTTGAACATTAAGACCATTATAGTTCATAAATGCCTGTGAGTAACAAAGTAATTCTTTTTTTTGTTTGAAAGCTGATAAAAAGTACTTTAGATTGCATGAGTAAAAAAAATTTTACCCCTCCCCCCACATATATTTTTTTAGTCTTGAAAACTGGGTTTTTTTTTAGATAATTTGACTATTTGGGGGGATCATACCTTATGAAGGGGTCAGAGGAACAAGTCAATTTTTTTTATGCCAAACTCTTCATGGATTTTTAAATCTCCGAAAGTAGTAAAAAATGAGTTTTGCTCGTTAAGCTTTGACCTTGAGAAAATAGGGGTTTGCTTCAAATCTGAAAATCCGGGGGGGGGGGGAAGTCGAGAATAGAAAAACCATATCCTACATTCCTTACAGTCAATGTAGTGAAAAAATATATATATGTTTCTCTAAAAAATACTCATTAAAAAATTGCTCCCTTTTTTTAAAGGAAAAGTGCCTTTTTTTCTCGAAAAAGTGTCCTTTCTTTTTTTGCAAAAGTGTCCTTTTTATAGAAGCACCCTGCCCTTTTTTCGTCCTAGAGTGAACACTACATTAATGATATAAAATCATAAAATCAACATCAAAATACAAGACCTCACAATAAGAAATATATACTACAATTAGACACTACATTAAACTACTTAAAGACTAGTACAATATAAACAAGTACCTTACGGGAACTAAATATGCTGAACAAGGTGTTATTCACTCAGTTTTACTTTTGTATTACTGTTTAAAATAATTGTATTTACTTCCAGTTATGGTTATGTTAAAAAAACTACTTACAACTTTACATAAAAATCTTAGAGAATATCCTTGTTTTATTGCTTCTGCAGAAAAAAAAAATCCTTATATTAGTATCCCTGTCTTTTGATTTTGAATTTAATTTTTGACTTCTCATACAGTAATTTAAGATGATGTTTCTGAACATATTTTTGTGTAGTCTTGAACTCCATGAAGCTATGTAATTAATATCGAAATTAAAATCTTTTCTTTTATTGTATAAACTAAAGTTGGAATTATTATTATTTGTATCAATACATAAATCCCAAAAGTTTAAACTATTATCATAATTGTGTGCAGTTTCTATTAATTGTAATTTATCTGGGTAAAAACTAAAATTTGATAGAAAATCTGAGCTTTTAAAACCTATTAAAATGTCATCAACGTAACATAAATATAATAATTCATTTAGTATGTGTGTGCTAGTTTCATATTTGTTAAGATAAAAATCAACCAAAATTGATGAGCAACTACCGCCCATTGGTATACCATAAATTTGTTGATAGTAGAAATGGCCGTTATATAATACTGTTTCGTGCAAGACTAACTGCATCAAAGCTGTATATCTACCTAAAGAGGTATACATTTGTAGATTATATTAATGGTATAAGTCTATAGTTATTTTATATAGTTCATTAATATTTATATTATTGTATAGATCACTAAAATCATAACTTTTTAAATATATTTTGTCTGATATATGTTGCAAAGTTTTTATAACCTCGTAACCATTTGAAATAAAATAGGCTCCTTGTGTTTTTAGTTTTATTAGAACTATTTTTTTAATAAATTATGTAATTTTTTTGTTTGCTATTGTTAGATAGGTATTGCCAATAGCGACTGATCTAAATTTTATAGGATTCTTATGCAAAATTTAGACTGGTCCCTATTGGCTGCAATACCCATCTAACAATAGCAAACAAAAAATTACATAATTTATTAAAAATAGTTCTAAAGAAACTAAAAAAAAAAAAGGAGCTTATTATATTTCAAATAGTTACGAGGTTATAAAAATTTTACAACATATACCAGACAAAATTTATTTAAAAAGTTATGATTTTAGTGAACTGTACAATAATATAAACATTAATGAACTATATAAAATAACTACAGACTTATACTATTAATATGATCTACAAATGTATACCCCTTTAGGTAAATATACTATACAGAGTTGGTGCAATTAGTCTTGTACGAAACAGCATTATATAACGGCCATTCAATAAATTTATGGTATACCAATGGGCGGTAGTTGCTCATCAATTTTGGCTGATATTTATCTTAACAAATACTAAACAAATTATTATATTTCCATTACGTTGATGACATTTTAATATGTTTTAAAAGTCCAGATTTCCTACCAGATTTTAGTTTTTATCCAGATAAATTACAATAGAAACTGCACACAACTATGATAATAGTTTAAACTTTTGGGATTTATGTATTGATACAAATAATAACAATACCAACTTTAGTTTATATGATAAAAGAAAATATTTTAATTTCGATATTAATTACATAGCTTCATGGAGTTCAAACCTACATGAAAATATGTTTAGAAACATCATCTTAAATTACTTAACAGTCAAAAATTAAATTCAAATTCAAAAGACAGGGATAATAATATCAGGATTTTTTTTTTTTCTGCAGAAGCAATAAAACAAGGTTCTAGTAGTTTTATTAGCATAACCATAACTGAAAGTAAATACAATTAACAGTAATACAAAAGTAAAACTGAGTGAATAACACCTCGTTCAGTGTATTTAGTTTCTGTAAGGTATGTGTTCATATTGTACTAGTCTAACCCTTTCGGGACAGCGGCATTCCAGAACTGCCGCGTCCCAAAAGACTGAGCGCTTCACTTCCGAACTGTTCCCAAAGGACGGCAAATTTTTTGCGCTAAACCTAACTCTTGAAAAAAATTCACTAAAAATCACCTATTCAACACAGAAATCTACTTTTTTCAGGAATAAAAGAAATATTTATTTTCTATTTGATGTATATTTTTCATACAAATCTGAATACAAAATACTCGTTAGTTGCTCCCATTCTCTTATCCGAAATAAACGAATAATTTCACTGCCTCTAACCCCCCCCCCCTCCCCCCCCAAAAAATACCCTCTTACATTCCTATGATTCACCAACGAAATCATAACACTGAAATAAAAACAAAACCCAAAACTCAATTATGAAATTGTTGATGCGGCAAGAATTGCTCTGTCTGTTTATATTACAAAATCATGTTTCACCGCTCCAAATGGAGAAATAGTTCATTGGATTCTCCTTATGTTAAGGTCATGTATCTGCAAAATACATTAAAGTTAATTCCACGGACATTTAACGCTATCTAGTAGACAAATTAAAATGTTCCACGTGAAGGCACGCATGCGTGCCACTCACCGTTTACGGCAAAGTTTCCTCTGTCATGAATGCGTGCAGTCTGTCCGTGAATGCAAGTTCGCAGCCGACACGCGGGCGTGCCGATCGTCCCGAAAGGGTTAAGCAGTTTAACGTTGTGTCCAATTGTAGTATATATTTCTTATTGTGAGGTCTTGCATTTTGATGTTGATTTTACAATTTTATATCATTAATGGGTAATGTGCTGGCTCCCGGGAGTGTTGCCATGGCATAAAGCATTGCTTAACAGGAGAGTGGAGGTCCCCCCCCCCCCCAGGCAATTTGTGGTACTTTACTCTTCCACTTGTATTGTATTCCATTTTCCCACTTGGATAGCTATATATATATATATATATATATATATATATATATATATATATATAAAGATTAGCACAATTTTATAGTTTGGCCGGAAGTTTTTTGTATATTTTCACATTCTAATATTTTTCAATTAGTAAGTGATATAATTTTTAATCATTTTTTCAGTAAAACATACATATTGCTACTTCACTCCTCTCCACGAGCTCCAGTAACAGTGATTTTCTCCCTAGACTGCACTGTGCATGTCCAACTCTTGAGGAGAAAGGATGAACTTTAACCTTGCCTTCTGTTTCTTTAATTTCAGAGAAGGTGACAGACTTTACTAGTGGAGGAAACAGCTGAGGACAGCTAAGTGTTTTTTTTTTTTTGTGTGTGTGTGTTTTCTAATTTTGCAAATTTAAAACATATCATCCGATTTTTTCTTTCTTTTAAATTTAGTATTATATTATCATTGAGTATGGTGTTAAAATTTTTATTTAAATTGGATGAAAATCTGCCAAGAAAACAGTTATTTAGGAGTTACTCAAAACAGTTTGTTATGGCTCTGAAGTATAATTTAGAAATAATTTCCCGAGGTGGCAAGCTGTCAGCTGTTTAGAGGCTGAGCACACTTTGATGGAAGTAGCGAATTGCTGCAAAATTAGTTTTGTATCGAATGCACTCATATTCGATTTTTCAGTTTGTATTTATGTGTTATAATGATATGAATCACACATCAAAAATTCATTCAATTATATTAAACAGTTGCTGAGAAATCAGTGTTTTTGTGCAAGCAAAGATAATTCTGGACACCAGTATAAATCTCAGTATTTATTATATAAACTTCTGGTTTGCACCATCATATAGTGAATCTTTAAAAGACTTTTTATGTGCTGTGCATGCACATGCATTAGCTAGTAATCGTAGAAGAGCTTAATAACAGAACATTTTTTCTTTTAAGTGTGGAGTTATGTCAAACACATTGTATACCAGGACAACTTTCAGCATATAAAAGTGTAGAACAGGCAATGTTCCACCAAACATGCTTTAAGTAATATGGAATAACTTTGACTATTGTTGCATATTCTGATTATTAAGTTTAGTCACCAAGAGTACCGGTGTTGAAATTCATTAAGACAGTTATGGAGAGAAAAAACTTTTATCAATTCACTTTTTATTGGTGTAAATCGGAAATGTTTATAGTAAATACTTTCCGAAATATGATTTCATTACTCTGGATACCTTTCATCTGGACACCCTGTATATATAGGCATGCCTTTTCACATTTTGTCCCAGTGTTCCCATGTCATTGACATTTTTTTATGTATAATAAAATCTAAATCATACTAATTTTGTATAAATTATTATTTCTCCCATGCAATAATGTAATCAAAATTTTACATTTCACATAATTTTTGTTCTTTCCATGGAGAAAACTAGATATTACATTTAGTTGCAGTATTTCACACAGCAAATCTATACAAATCATCTTCTGGTATAGGTGTTTATATTGTGTAATTCTATTAGGACCTCAGATACATACAGAAGACAACTTCGAAAGTTGTCATGAAGTGCTCAGGTCTCATTTCAGTTCAATCTCAAACTAAAAAATTTCAAGTAAATATACTTTCCCATATAGTAAGAGAAATTTTTTTAAGACAAGGGTGAAAAGAAAAACATAGCTAAAACAATTATTATGCAAAATAAAATTTAATTACTGCATGCATATAAAGGAAAAATATTACCTTGAACTTTGGAACAAACTTTGTAAATTCTTGTTGCCAATTATGCAAAGTGGATGATGGTGCAATTACAAGAAAAGGCCCCCATATTCTTTGTACCTGAATTCAATATAAAATCCCAGTCAAAATCAAGAACAATATAAATGATATAAATATATTCAATGAGTGCAACAAGTATTTTTACAAAGTATAAAATGTAAACTTACTTTTATAAGTGTTGCTAAAAATGCAATAGTCTGTACAGTTTTGCCCAATCCCATTTCATCAGCAAGTATGCCATTAATACCTTTATCATATAAACTATACAACCAGTTCATACCCTGAAAATTAATACATTAAATATACAAGCTTCACAAAATGACTCAATTACTATATATTATATATATGCTCAAAATACCACTAATACAATAAAGCTATAAAAACTTCATTAAAAACAACATATAACACAAAATATAATAATGTTAGCCAGTTTCAAAAGCAAAAAACAGTCTTCTTCATACGGACGGACAAAGAGCGCAACCTTCACTCATTAGAGCAAGATCAGTAACTGATGCTAGAACAGAAAAAGTGATTGAAGTAGGAAAAGAGGATTGCCAACAGCGAAAGAACAGAAGAGGAAAAACCATGGAAGAAGGAACAAGTAGTAGGACATAATGAACAACAGCAAAATACCAAATAGGACAATGAATGCCGTCTAACAAAGGATTCAAAGCATTTGTTCTGTGAGTAAAACTTGAAACAGAAGTGTCTTATTAAATTAAAAAAGGCAATTAACTAATCCGTGACATTAGTCATCCAAACCAATTGCAGAAAAATCAGTCTTTGGCAATACTTTTATTTTGTGTTGGATGCTACTTTTAAGGAAGCTTTTATATTTTATTACTATATTTTAAATGCAACATTTACAGACATATATAATAAAACTAATTGAAAATCAGTGTGCCATAATTATCAAACCACTAGCAATAATCCTGCTGGATCATAAGTCAGAATATTAATAATTCTGTATTATAAGAAAGGCTGAAAATTTACTAGACAAGAGTCTGGTATGACCATGCCGACAAAGGGAAGGCCTTTCATGGAGGTATGCTAATGGTTCGACTACCAATGTTTCTGTCAAAACTACTACACCATGAATGGACTGACACCTTTTCCTATCTTAAGTTGTAATGACTTGTGCAAAAAATTTTATCTCATGTAAAAGTAAGAAAGGGGGAGCCCTGCAATAACAAATATTAGAAAATTGTGAATTTACTTAATATATCAATTGAATAATTTACTTAAGCATAATATTTCAACTTTATCACATAACAACGTATTTGTGTAAGAACTTGAACAATTTTAATGCCATTCCAAAGGTTTTAAACTCTTTATTATTGATCCAGTTAAACTTCTAATGGAACTGAAAGCACAAAAATTCGCCTTTTTGAGTTATCGCAACTCCATTACTTATGATTATATGATTAGAGAGCTGTAACACAATACCTCCTCCACCCAGTGAATCCGATGACCAAACGAAAATGCGATATCGCCCTCACGATCGAAGTGACATGTTCTGTTCTCTTTTACAAAGTCTACATGATCAGATTTCAGATTCTCACTGACTGAGAATACCAATGCTTAAACCCGGGGCAAACCTGAAGAAATCTATAAATGTAGAATGAACTCGGCCTGAAGATAACTGCCACTGCGTCTCGACAGGTCCAAAATGATTTGTATTCAAATATGTTAAAAACAAATTTGTGAACATTTTGTACAGAGAATTGAATTTGTTTTCTAAAACATTTATCTTTACACAGCTGAAAGAAACGGAATAGGTTCATGTATTCCAATTTAAATCCATTGCAGAATTTTTCAAAATAAATATGTTCGTCTCGGTCTTTATGAAGGACATAAAGAAGAAAAAAAAAAAAAATCAACCCGGCCCAAAACAGTAGAAAACTCAAGCCCAGCCTGGACCTAAGCCCAAACCCGTGCAGAGCGCTATCCCCTTTTAACTCTTTAAAACCCAAGCTATACTTTATTTCAACTTTAAAACTAATATGTTTACAATTCATTCATGGCATTTGTTCCAGTTGTCTGACAACTGAAGTTAAGGTATGAAACATCTATTCAGTCGAAGAAGATTTTAATCTTGATTAAGTCACATTCCCTAAAAATTAAGAGTGTCAATAAGGTTTAAACTGCTTACAGACAAGAGGACTTATATGATTGATTATTCCCAGATTATTCTGACAACTTAAATACATATTTTTTCCCCTCATGAGCAATTTAGAGTACTATTACTGGTTAAGAGTAAAGAAATACTCTAGAAAACAAAGTTCATGGCCCAAAATGGTAAAAAATCCATTTCTAAGTTTGGAAAGAAAAATTTTAAATGAAGTTACTATCCTACATAACATACAAACACAAAAATTACCTTCAATTGATAAGATTTGAGGTTTCCAACAAACATAGAAGGCTGTGGATGTTCTATTTCGTTGTCCATAAAAGGATTAGCAAGCTTGAAATTGTCATCAACTGTGAATGAAAAGTGCACAAAATTATTTAATGCTAAAAATCTTTCATATGAATTTACATAAAGACGCTCAAGACATATAAGAATCAATCCATGTAAACAAAATTCGCAAGACTAATTAATGACACATGAAATATTAACAAATAGAAGTTCTAACACATAGTTTAATCTCAATTTAATAATCTTTTGAATTTCTGCAAGAAATGAATTAAAATATAAGTAGCATTACAAAAAATTACTTTTTTATTATTAATAAATTAGATTGTAGGTATAACCTGATTCAAAACATGGCCACACATCTTTCATTAAATAATGATTGAAAAGTGTTACAAAATAAATTTAAAAGATTAGAGATATATTCACCATTTCTTTGCACATTTTTCTATATATCTATATATTTCACAATATTTTATATCTCTGAAGTAAATATCAAGTACTACTTTTCCTTCTTATGTTTACACAATATATCATACTATAATTTACACAATAAAAATGAAGGTGGTAAATAAACATTTTTGAAATACAATGAACTTTTAAAGAAAAAAGCTACACTTCAAAACACAAAATGCACTACTTTATTGATTAATATAAATTATTAATTGATTTAATATAAATTATATATTGCAATTTTGAATGTATTTTGTAACAGAAAACTTCAATGCTACATAAAGAATAAATATAAAACACATGCCAATATATGAATTTATAGCTGAAATATTTAGAACCAAAACACAAAAATAAGCATTTTATGAGACTGAAAATTATTCTTTAAGCCTGATTGAAATTGAAGTTACACAAACCACTAACTTCAAAACAAAGCTTGAAAGTAAATACCACAGCAATTTTGATAATCAAATAAATAAATAAAAAATCAATTAAATATACTGCACTAAAAAACAAAATATACTGTACTATGGAATGAAATTATAAAATATCATCTAAAACTTTTCTAAATATAATTTTTACCAAATGTATTGTAACAGCATTCCGAAAAATTTACCCTAAAAGACGGCGGCCACATGAGCGTGTTTTCATATGGAACGTTTTCACTTGAATTTATTTGTCTACTAGATTGCGTTAAATGGCCAAGCGAACAACTCCAATGTATTTGCAGATACTTGACCTTAGTTAGGGGTGGATCCAATAAATTATTTCTCTATCTGGAGCAGTGAAACATGGTTTTGTAATATAAACAAACAGAGCACTTCTTGCAGCATCTACAGATTTATAATTGAGTTTCAAGTCTCGTTTTGATTTTAGCTTAATGATTTCTTTGGTAAATTATAGGAATGTAAGAGAGAAATTTTTTTTAGTTTGGGTTTTAAAGGAATGTGCGGCAGTGAAATTATTAGGTTATTTCGGAGAGAATGGCTGGGCCAGGACGTTTTTTTTTCTGTGGAAAAATACACTTGTATGATAAACGAACCGGGCAGTAATGAAAGGGATGCAGATAGTAAAGATTCGTGGAACTGTGGTATTTCTGAAGATGAATATGAAAATGCAATTGATTCTTCAGATTCTGAGCATACTATTATTACAACACAGCCAGCTTCAGTACCTGTTTCTGCGAATTATGTTTTTGGACAGGAGATTTGAAAGATTTTAATTCTTTTGAGTTTTGCATACTTGGAATCAATCACAATATTATGCTATCTAATTTAGATAAGGAAATTAATTTTTTAGCATATTTTTCGATGATGAATAGTAGAATCCATAGTAAAAGCAACTAACGAATATTTTGCATTGCGATTCGTATGAAAAATATACATTAAATAGAAAATAAGTATTTCTATTATTCCTGAAAAAAGTAGATTTCTGTGTTGAAGAGGTGATTTTTAGTGAATTTATTATTTCGAGAGTTAGGCTTAGTGCAACAAATTAGCCGTCTTTTGGAAAAAGTTCGGAAGTGAAGATCTCAGTCCTTCGGGTCAGGGTAATTTCGGAATGCCGTCGTCCCGAAAGGGTTGAAAGTGAAATAGCTGCAGTGCCTGCAGCTAGCGCCCACTAAATAAAGCAACCAGTTTTTTTAGTGAGTTCTGTGGCAAAATAAGAGAAAAAATTTAAACCCCTCAAACAAGGGTAAAAATAAGAGTGAATATTGCCAAAATCCGAAAAATAGAAACAACCAACCAAGAAATTTAAAAAAATAAAATTTAAAAAATAATAGTTAAAGGATAGCGACAAATTGAATATGGCTGAGAACTGAATAACACCAAAACTTTTTGGATAATTCGAAATAATCCAATTTTAATTTTTTAAAGCATGTATAAAAAATTAATGCTTTTTGAAAGTGGACCTGCAATATATTTGACTTCAGTTAAATAAAAGATCAATATCTTAATTAATTTCTGCACCTTAAAATTAAGTTAAGAGTCAAATTCTCAGCATGTTTCAGTTTTTTTTTTTAAATTTAAGATCAGCAGAAAATAAAAACTATTGACCTTTTGGAAAATCGAGCTTATCTTATAAGAGTCCAAGGAAAATTTATCTGGCTTTGATTATATATATAAATAAATCAAGAGCATAACTTGATTTCTGAATCAGAAGATAAAATTTTTTTAACTACTGGTTTTGAATCAAAATCATTCCCACTTTTTTCAATTCCAATCCTTTGGTTCCAAGACATGAGCGAATGAAAATGTCACATTTTATTAGCGAAAGATACAATTTCAATTTTTTTTAGTTTGCTTGAAAATCCACAGATAACCAAACATAGCAACAAAAAAGAAACATTTTTTATTCAACGGCAAAGATATATACAGATATTTTTGCATAGTATAAAAGTATGCTAATCTTTCTCTTTTCAGATGAGATGATACAGGAATTAAACAACTTAGAACATGCATATTTTGATGTATTTAAAATTAAATATAGAAATCTGAACAAACTGTCTTATGGATTTCACAGATCATTGGAAAAAACATTATTCAACCTTTCCGATGATGTTGAGATGGAAACTCTGTGATAATATTTTTTCAATCACTAAAAAACCGATTTCTATGAATATCACTCAAAATCATGCTTCATAAAATAACGGAAAACTAATTTGAATTAAAAAAAAAATCTTGTCCACATATAATATATTGAAAGCTCAGCTAACTCAGTACTAATTTTCTGGCTGTCCAAACCTTTCTGCTACAGATAACACACAGACAGAAAGAAAGCAAACATCTTTTATAATGCAAGATTGCAAGGAAGATTAAGAACTATAAGTGAAAATTATTGAAGATTAAAATTTATTATTTGGCTGAAAGGCATTATTAAATATAAATGGTTGTTTTTCTTTTTTAATTCACTGTATTTATTGACCCTTCCCCCTACATGTATAAATTTAAAAATATGTTTAAAACTTTTGCTGTTATTCAGCATAAATACATGCAAAGTATTTTTTCTAATAAGTTTAATAGAAATAGAAACATAATAAATTATCATAACATGATAAACAAGAATTTGGTGATGATTCAGTTTTATGATAGAGAACTTACATTCTTTTTGAACATCGCACGGCTCCTTTTTAATAACAGTGGGTAGCATAGAATCAAAGACAATGGTCTGCAAGAGAGAAATTATTTCAGTGATCATAAAATCCTATGCATTGAATAACAAACTGCATCAATATCTACTTTGCCAAAAAGTTATAAATTTGATTAAAGCAAATTTCTGATTGAATTTTTTAAATATTAAACCCTACTACATGCAAACGCTTAAGAATTTTCTATCAAACGACTATATATTCTTCCGATTTTCAGAAAATATCAGTCTTATGAGTTATTAAAGGTTTTAGCAAAAGTTCTGTAATTTACATATTAATAAAAATCCCTATATCTGATTATGGCCCAGAATTTCTTTTAAGCTATATATAGTTTTTTAATTCTGTGGTTAATTTATTGCGAAAGACACTCCCAGCAATATAGCAAAAACAATATGTACTTGCACATGATCTCTAGTATATTTTGAATTATGAAAGATTTTCCAGTTTTGTAATCTATCAACTGCGATTTTTAATATTTTAGATTACTTAAACATTGTTAAAAAATGATTTAGGTACTTCCCATTTATAATTTATATTAATTAATATAAATTGTAATCTTTCTGTTTTCTACATTAAAATTTAATTTTAATGTAGAAAAATAGTTAAGGGATCAATAAAAATGTTTATTGTCCATTTTTTCAACAGCCTTAGGTCTAAAGGTCTGCATGGGCTCAGGTCTGGCCCATAGATTTAGGCCCCCAGACCTGGCCTACAGGCCAGTCTGAATTTTAAGAAAACTATTTTGGGCCGGGCTATGATTTTATTAAATTCGGGTTGGGCCAGGTCAGAATAAATAAAAGCCAAAAATACATCAAAATTGAAACAGAAAAATTTTAAATTACACACACAAAAAGTACATAGTTGTATACAACAATGATGTACCAGATGCCATGTTTCAAAACCCCGAGATGCCAACCTTAAATGAGCCTCTTCAGGAGTCCTCATGGTATATTTCAGGAGCTTTCGGAGGTATTTCGGAGTATAAATTTCTGTTTTCAAGCAATAAAATTTTATAAATTAATTATATTTATTTCAAGTAATGATTTGAAACTAGCACTTTTTTTAGCTTAGTTAATAGATGATCACGTAAAAATGTAGTTTTTTGCAATACTGCTGTAAAATAATCCTTTATTACATTAATATGTTTGAAAAATAGCTTTATTATACACAACATGTAATAATTATGAAAATTATAGTCCATACAAATGGACTGCGAAAGTGAAAAATATTTTCTTTAACGAAATATACCTGGAATAGCATACAAATGCAGTTTTTAGTGATACTGCGGAAAAATAATCCTTAATTTCATAAATAATACATTTAAAAAATAGCTTTTTTATATACAAAATATAATAATTATAAAAATTTTATTCGATGCAATTTGCAGAAGTGAAAATTATGTTCACAATTACAGGAAATATTCAGAGGATCACATACAAATGCAGTTTTGCATGATACTGCTGCAAAATAGACGTTTTATTAATCATCTTTGAAAAATAGTTTTTCTCTATATAATAAGAAATAATTATAAACATTTCAAGCAATGCAAATAGATTGCAAAAGTAGCACAAAGATAATCACTGGTTATCTCTTTCATAACACAATAACTTTCATAACATAATAATTTAGCAATCATGGGTAAATGAGTTTCCAGATGTAAGAACAAGAAAACTCAGATTTCATCACTCAGTGCTAAGAAGTGTAGGGAGCATAAATCGACATTGTGTTATTTCTGGAGAATTTTATTGCTTTACATACTGATCGCATAAATTCAGGTTACACAATAGAATTTCTGGAGTACTCAGCATCTCTGATAACATCATGTGATCTATGAATTTAATAGGGATGAAATACATTCCAAATTTCATTTTTGAGTATATGATTATTCTGTTTTAATCAGTCAAGTGCAAGTTGCACTTTACTATATTTAAATTTATTGCTAAAAAGTTTAATCGCTTCAGTACTGTAAGTGCTTGACTGTTGGTGAAAATATGGAATCCAACAGGTATTGTTTACTTTAAAATTTAACACTGATATTTTATTTTCAAGAATTTTCAATTTTACTTAAAGCAATGAAAAAACATAAAATCCAATAGAACTGCAAGCAAAGTCATTGGACTGCTTGATGCATGTAACAGATTCAGGAATTTCAGGACATAAATATTCTTTTCAGGAATTTACAGACAAGTACTACTTCTGCCACCTATAAAAAACATACGGCCTATATGATAAAAACATTAAAATACACACTACTTAATTGATTTTTACAATCCTTATTCATTAGGTTTCAATCTAACCTGGGTTCAAGTGTGATAACAAGGAGGATCTTGTTATCACACTTGGATTAATTGATTATTAAAGCTAACAGTCCACATACAAAATAAAAGGAATAACTGCTGTTGAGCCATTTGTAAAGTCATCTTGCCCAGGGTCATTTTTAAGTAGCTGTACTTTTTCTATATTGAACTCATGACGATTTTTCACTCATTTCCCTTTCACCTCTAACCCATTTCTTTCCCACCTCTGTTTCTTTTTCGCTATTAACTCTGATGATTTATTTATTTATTTTTTTTGTCACTCTGCTCTATTGCCTCCTCTTTCATTTCTTCCCCTTGTATATTTTTGGCCCATTGACTTATAAAACTCCCATATATATACATACTCTGTTCCCATTGACCGGAAATACCTGGTGCAAACAAGTTCTCACTGGCCAAAGGCTTAACTGCCTGCGGTCCTCGGGCCTGCATGGACCACACGACTTTTCGATGTGTGTATGAACTTTCATTGCAAACTAATAAATTTATTTGAGTTACATGTCAACTACTGGTGCCCACCTGACTGAGTACACTGTTAGTGCTCTAAGCTTATTGTCAAGTTCTGCTACTTCTTGCACCAATTTCTCTTTACTACTTTTTATGCCATAAAAGTTTCTTATAGGCTGCAACCATTCAAAATGCAAAATTGTGCACTTTTGTCATCACACTTCGTCTATGGCTAGATTAAAACCTAATGAATAACGATTGTAAATTGTCAATTGAAAAGAATATTTTTTAATAAATAATTAAGTTGCCCAAAATAATGTGTCATCAATTAAGTAGCTTATATTTTAATGTTTTTATCTTTTAGGCCAAATGGCCTTAAGATGGCCATTATCTTTTAGGCCGATTACAGAAAAAGGTGGGCTATGTGTCAGTCCACAACGATAATTATTACTACTACTATACTAATATGATAATTTCCCCAACTTTTTACTACAATAAATAATGTCATAATCAAAGAAAATAAAATCTATTTATGTACAAAATTCAATTGCATTGAAATGTTTTAAAACACTTAACAATTGTGGCATATGAGATATTTGTTTTGCTACCATTGCATATTTGATGCTTATGAGCTTTAACAAGAGGGGCATTGAATTGAGTGCATTTTTTTAAACATAATCTCAATGAAGAACCATTTTCTCATCTCCTCTCTGATTATTCAATCAAAATGATAAAGAAAAATTCACTTTATAGTAATGCTCATTCTTGATTTGTACAGATTTTTCAAATACGACTTATTTTTGATTTATTACTATATGTAATATAATTTGTCTTTAATTTCATAAACGACAAATTTTGATCATGATACAGAGCAACGGTAGCTTTAGACAGGCTTCAATATATTATAAAAATTTGGGCAGAGCTTTGAGTGCATTCGGTGTCAGGTGAATTATGTAAAAAAATTTCTTTCTGGCTTGGGCCCGGTAAAGATGTTAAAATTAGGCCTCTAATTGGGTCCTATTTACTTAGGATTACTCAAACCTGCCCCACTAAAAGAAATTTTAATGAGAAAACATCTAAGTACACACCTTATCCACATGAGCTTTGTATGCATTATTAGCATTTTTCAAAGCTAATGCTTTCATCTCCTCCGGATCTGAAATATAAATCTGAAAAATTAATAACATGAATGAAATTTTGATGTTTTTGAAAAGAGTACATGCAAGGGAATATAACTCATTTGACAACCCTATACAAAAATAAAGAGGTTAAAGTTATAAAATTATTAAGAACATTCTTACTTCATGAAAAGTTTAAAAGTAATAAATACCTGTGGTAACAAAATTTTTTTACAAAATTAAGTAAAGATCTAATACTTATATTTTTAACTTATGGCTTATATTAAACAACATACAAACTTGCATTTTAAGGGAAAAAATATATGGCCACACAATTTTGACTCCTCAAAACTACCACGGTACCAGAGATCCAACCACTGCATGGTCCAGTCAATAATTCAACATCATATTTTCAACAACATTTCAGTAGTGACTCTTAAATTTTGTAATAATATACATTTCTTAATTTATAAATAAAATATAACAGTAGCTGACACTTTAAGAGTTTTTTAACAGTAACATACAGAAAAAACAATAAGTTGCAACATGTTGAAACTATACATAGATGGAAGGGCATGTTTTTAGATAACAATACAGTACAGGATCTATTATCCGGAATGCTTGGGACTTCAGGCATTCTGGATAAGGGGTTTTTCCGTAGTTCGGAACACTTTTTCTAAAACTTACTGGAATGGTCTCAAATGTCGTTATAGAAAATTGTAATTTATTTTAAAAACATAAATGCATTTAAAAAAGCTTTTTTACAATCTATATGGGTTAACTAAAATGCAAATTACATGTAATTATAGTATCAAATTTAGTTATTAAGAAAAATTTTGAAAGAAAAAAAATGTCTGAAAAAAGTTGATTATTCAGGGTAGTTATTAGAAGTCTTTTTTTTTTTTTTTTTTTTTTTTTAACATTTCAACTAAAGTGGGCCCTCACCATATTCATCTAATATTTTGGCAGAAGCACTTTTGTTCATATGTTTCAAAATATTTTAAAGTACTTTTAATAAAATTAAGATGAGAAGGATGTTCATTTTTAATTGAAATGAGATTATTCAACTATGGGTGCAAATATATCAAATTCTAATTTATGCTCTTCAAATGTAATGTATGTCTTCAAATGTTTCTAATAAGCCTTATAATTCTAAATGCCTGCATAAATAAAAAAAATTTAATTTCATTATCCTAAACATATATCTCATTTTCACCAATAATATGTTTAAAAGATAATATCCCAGCATAAAAAGTACAAAAAATATAAAAATATTAGTGGATGGAAGCAGATTGAAAAAATGGAAAATATTTAAAAATAAAACGAAATATACCAGCGATCGTGTCGTGTTTAATTCGCGATATTGCTAAACTGTCTTCTATAAATTACTAATTAATAAAAGAAACACGTAAACCCATAAATATATTGCAATAGAACTTTTTGCTAGAATCAATTTTCGGTCCAAAATAGCCATTTTCATCCAAATAATAGGATTTAATAGAAAATAATTTTGATCTTGGAATTCCATCAACGTTTTATAAAATATTGAAGATGTGTATATTTCCACGGAGATGAAAAAAAAAATGGATTTTCTCGAGAAAATGACAAGTTTATTGCTTAGGTTAAGAGATCAATCAGAAGGCCCTGAATAAAATTTTATAGCTGCTATACTTTTCTTTGCATTTCGGCAAAAGTTAACTTTCATTAATTTCGGAAATTCATTACTTAACGTACTTTCTATCATCTCGTAAATGCGCTGATGACTCTCTTTCTTTTCATCTTTTCCAATAAATGTTTATTAAATTGTTCAAAATAGTGTGAATTCTGCGCGGCACATCGCGTTTGAAGAGCGTAGGATTTCTTTAGCGATATCGGGATATTTCTAATGAAAAAGTTGGAATGCTTTTACCGAAAATCAAAGTCCCAGAGCAAAGCGCAGAAAAGAAAATGTAACGCATTCGGAAAAATCGAAATCTTTGTGCCTAGTGTGCTCTGCCCTATACACCGAGAAAAAAATTGAAACGCCATTAAAAATGCACCTTGCCGTGACTTGTCCATAACTAACTCCTGTATTATACTATACAGGAGTTAGTTACGGACAAGTCGGAGACTTATTCAAAACTAGTGAAGAATGGAATGACGCGTCTCGCCATCAATGCGACGGTATCGCCCGTGCCGGATCGTCAGCTCCGAGAGCTACTATCGGGGGTGACGGCCGGATGCAGCTGCTTAGTAAATTTTTGGGAAAAACGGTTCTACTTCGGATGTTTTCCGGAAAAGAGGAATTGTGGAACTTCTCGGAAAAAACATGATCCACAGAATATTTTCATTTGCTATCGCGAGATTTCCTCGCATCCGTTTTCGAAATTTATGAAGAATCAGCGGCTGCGAGTGCGCACAGCATTTTTTTCTGCGCGGGAATTTTGAACTTCGAACGCGATTTGCGCGTCCTATTTCAAAATCCTCTAAAATAGTAGGTTTCAATGCATTTTTTTTAATTGATATTGTTAATTAAAGCAAAAAAGCATTTGGTGGGATTTTAAACAAAAAATCGCTATTTGGTGCAATATTTAGCAAATAATCGCTTGTTGGTGCAGAATTTGGCATTATTTTGCCGTATTCCGGTTTTGGGAGAGTCCGGATATTGGAACGCCGGATAAGAGATCGCGTACTGTACAACAAATTGAAAATATAAAAATAAATAATATATAGCTTATAAAAAATCGCAAAGCTTAAAAAACTGCCAGTCAGTTCTGTAACAAAGATGACTTTACAAAGAGGATTTTGTTCCCACTCCCAATGATGCAAATTTCATGAAAATAACATAAGTTTCGATTTTGGCGACTTTGAATCATGGTGCTTTTCTGCATAATTCTGATGTATTTTTGTGGATGCAATCATGAGTGAAAATTGCCAAATTGGTTGATAAATGATTTATATATCCACAATGTAAGCAAAGTGAAAATTTTGCAACTTTATGCAGGTGTAAGGTGAATACACAGGAAATCAAAATAACATTGATAAGTTTTTGCTACATATTGGCTGTGAATTCCCAATGCCACAGTTTTCTGTAATATTTTCAGATATCTCCATAACAAATTCGGGAAATCAGTAAAGATTACAGAAAATGTGTAATATTTGAGAACTCCGTTATTCAAAATGTTATGATATAAGTATGCCATGAGTAACAGCTGTTTTAGAGTTATGGGCATCTGGAATTGCTATCATTCCTTAAATTTGTTGTACTTGCTTCAGAGGCTTCTGAATACAATACTATTGTCAGTATCATCAGTTTGTTTACAAACTGTTCATTTTGCATATTTTTGTGTTACACACTTTGATAAGTAAATATTAGATTATTTTAACATTTATATAACAATTTCAATATGATTAAATATAAATTGACTTAATAGTAGGTAAAAAATAAATACTTATGTACATAGCATCTTTTTGTGTCATGCTGTGATTGCACTAAGCAAATATTAAACTGCTTATAACTTTTATTTTATTATTTTTGTTTATTAAAATATAAAATAATTTTACATAATGGTGAAAGAAAAATAATAAAGCTATTACATTAAATTCAGATTAAGACGATTAAAGTCAGTAATGAAGGTGCATCGAAAGCTGTATTCGTTGAAGGTTAGGCTTCTCTTGCACTAATGTTAACATAGATACACAAACAGCAAATTCTTGAAGTCAAAAGTACTACTCCAGTGAAAAAAGACAGTGCAAGATTTGCAAACATTTTCAAGTTATGGCAGTAAATTCAAATTCTTTTATCTTTAAAAATAAATATATATAGTAATATACATACTAGAATTATCCTTAACATTTAATATAATTTTGGCCTTCAATTATAATTATTCTGCATCCTTGTTCATTTCAAAGTTTTAGCAGAAAAAAAATTTCATTAATCCTTCAGTACGCATTTTCTAAGTAAAACAAAAATTAACACCAACAGATATCATTTATATATACACAAAAAATCATACCATAGTTATCATCATCTTTAAGGAAAGAGCTTGATGGAGCGTCTGGATCCTTTTTCGGTTCATCTAGTTGTCGCAAAATTTGTTCTTCCTGTATATCATGTAACCCGTTGATTTTTCTGCTCATGAAATGAGCATATAATTCAGTTTGAGTTATCAAAAAATTAAGCTTCCTTTGCTGACGTTTAGCCTATTAATAAAAAAAAAAAATGCATATAATATATTTAAAAGCAGAGTTAGAGGATTTTTAAAGTAGATTTCTATGAAAACAACTTTCTGCTTTATTTATATGTTATTCAATGCTACTTTAAACACAAATCTTCATTTCACTTTCCATTTCGCTATTTTTAAGTGGTTGGACAAAAAAATAAATAAGTAAATAAATAAATAAAATAAACATATTAATATTTTTTTTTCTATTTATTTAATTTCTTATCTTCAGAAGTTCAAATTTTGTGCCAATAAATGATAAATGCCAAATAATGTAGTCAATAAATTTATGTTTTAAAAACAATAATTAAGATAAAATGCAGCAATTAAAAGTTAAAAATTATATGTAAAAGTTAAATATGGAGTGTTAGCAAAATATAATGAGTGCATTAGTTACTGTTTTCGAAAGGAAAGGAATACATGAAACAGTATTACATGTAGTGCTGTTACTATTATTTAGTTATTACCCAATCCTATAAACAAGTTACTTGCATCTATGAATAGATTGAAAATATTTTACAAATCTAGAGAAACAGAACACTGTAGTGTAAGCAAAATTATAATTAATATAATTAAATTGGAGCCAACCACTCTACCGTGCTGAAAACACCGGTTCTCGTTAGATCACCGAAGTTAAGCAGCATCGGGCACGGTTAGTACTTGGGTGGGTGACCACCTGGGAACACCGCGTACTGTTGGCCCATTTCAGTCGACGTGGTGGCCGAACGGTCAAGGCGAGCATTTCCAGTGATTGATCGGCCACCACGTTGTGGGTTCAAGTCCCATGTAAGACATGGATGTTTGTGTTGTTGGGAACAATGTGTCTCCACCCCCACTGGTGAGCTGGGGCAACGTCTTTTGACGGCTAAGAGGTTCACTGTTCTGGTCGATGTATAGGCGAAGATGAAAGAGTCAATGCCTGACCATTGAAAAAAAAAATAATAATTAAATTGACATTAAATGCTGTCTATGTATATGCATATTAATTTTAAGTAAAGTAATACTCCGACTTACATGAATTCGAAGTTACGCTATTCACTGACTGTTTCCCATCCACTCCAACCCGCAACCTCTATCCACTCTCATCCGGGCTGCATGACAATGAATGAACTTGCGCAAGTATGTTTATATACATTATGATGAGTCAATATTTGATCACTATGGATAGTGACTGCTGTTACGATTGCATTTTATTTAGTGTAATTTGTATTGAGTGTGCTGTCTGAAACTGAAAGCTACTGCCATTCTCAGAAACTTCCATTCAAAATATTAATTTTTGATAATGCTCCACGAAATCCTCTAGCAATTCTAGTTGACTTTGATCCTCTGAGTGCATCTGACTTGTGAAAATATTGTTTGCTTGCCTTCAAACACCACAAGCTCAATTTAACAGATGGATCAAGGAATAATAAAAACATTCCAAGGCTTACTACATGTGACATTCAATTGCTTATTTGAATGAAACCATGTAACTAAACAATTAACAAAATGTTAATATATGAATATAATGTTAATATAATTATCAGGGTTAGAAAAATCAAAAAATTTCCACATGCCCTCCAGGCATGTGGAATGTGCCCTCCAGGCATGTTGTCTAAATAAATAGATGAACAAGCAGGGGTCCCATTTCAGCGCGAACCTGCAAGATTCTCGCGAAATCCATAAAAAATCTCGCGTAAAAATTTAGGCTGCGCGAGAATTTCTCTCTCCATTTCCGGTCTAAAATTATTTTTTCCTTCAAATTGGATACAGCGAAATTCGATGCTAACGTGCCAACTCTCCGGATTATTAACGAAATTCTCCAGCTTTTTTTTGTTTGAAATTTATCAACTACCTAGACATGGTATAATTCCTCGGAAACACCGATTTTCCGCTTTTTTAGCACTGATTTCTACCTTTCCCTGAATCGTAGCAAATACATAATAAAATGCACGGTAATGCCAATCAAATTAACGGAGATTTACGGCCATGTGTAATGTAAATTAAGATCGCGATCTCTTATTTTATGAAAGTAATAAATATACTTTTTCAAAAGTTGTATAATTCAGCATAAATCACTAAAATGTTATGTTCTTTATTAATTTCGCATAAACAGTGTGATTGTGCAATTCAGTTTGTTCTCATGAATCGCCGAGAGTACAATATTATCTTTTTCCATCTATCTCAATCTTATAAATATTGCATTTTTGATTGACTAAACTAGCTTATTTTCATATTCTGATTAATTATTACGGTTAATTTCTTAATTATTTTCATATACACAGTGCGATTGCGCAATTTAATTACTTCGCCTGAATTGCCAAAAATACGTTAGTATATTTTTCCATCCATCTCCATTTAAATGTTACATATTAAATCGATTAAACTAGCTTATTTTCATATTCTTATTAAGTATTACAGTTAATTTCTTAATGATTTTCGCATAAATAGTGCGATTCAATTCAATTGCTTCGCGGGAATTGCCGAGAGTACGTTAGTATCTTTTTCCACCATCATTTAAATGTTACATATTAGATCGATTAAACTAGCTTATTTTCATATTCTTATTAAGTATTACAGTTAATTTCTTAATGATTTTCGCATAAATAGTGCGATTCAATTCAATTGCTTCGCGGGAATTGCCGAGAGTACGTTAGTATCTTTTTCCACCATCATTTAAATGTTACATATTAGATCGACTAAACTAACTTATTTTCATATTATGGCTAATTATTAAGGTTAATTTTTTAATTGTAGTAAAATATTTCTTTATTTTTATGGGCACTATAAAAATAAATTAGGTCTATTGTTCTGATATGAAATCATTAGAAGAAGAAAATAGATGCAAACTGATAATTTTGAACTCTCAGCACAGCAGGGAATATGAACTGAATGGTAGGATGCATGGATTTCACGGGATTTTCCGTAGTTTTGGGAGTAATGTCCGTAAAACCGTAAGATAAAGTAAAAATCTGTACAAACTACGGAAAATCCGTAAAAGTTAGCATCTCTGTACTTGGCGACATTTGTCCAAAATGGTGCACAAACTCCGCATTTTTGCTTTCATACGGAATTAAATGGACATATGGCAACCTTCATTTAGCGGTTATGAGTACAGCGTAGTACTTGGCGAAATTTTTCGAAAATGGCGTACAAACTAGGCAGTTCTGTTTTTATATGGACAACTAGTAAAAAAAAAAAAATTCCAGAATTTTCACAAAATCCCCTGACTTTTCCCGGTTTTTCCTGACCATTCTAAAATTCCCTGACTTTTCCCGGTTTCCAGGTTGAGTGGCCACCCTGCATTGCTTTTCTTCATAAAATGCTATGTGGTCCGGGCCCCTACGCAATGCATCCTTTTGAAGAGATATCCTTTAATATCACCAATACCTAGAGAGGTTGCTAACAGCAGACAAAAATTCCGTCTCTACTCTCCTGTTTTGACATGATGTTGATCAAATATTACGTAATGAGGGGCGTAAGAGAATCATAATCTGACTAACTATATTTGTTTATTGGATTTAGACCTAAAATTCTTCAAAATTTTTACACACAATTGATTTCCAACAAAGAATGGTTGATGAAAATTTTAAATTTGCAAAGAGAACTTCGTGATTTATCTAGTAAATATGAGGAAGCACGCTATTCAACAATCGAACCGGTCTTTTTCTATTTTATTTCTTTTATTTCAAAAGAATCTCCCCCAAACTCCAGTCTGTAAATGATCACGTGGGTCGCCATTTGTTTTGCGATCGTATTTCACTAAAACCGCCCTCGGACGGAGAGGACTTAACCATTGAGAATTGGCGATTTTGTCGTGGGTGACACTTTTGTCGTCTTTGTAAAAGATGAGTGCTATTTTGAACAACGTTTTAATTTCTAAAGTCTTTTTTAATATCGATTGCCGTATGAATGGAATGTATTCGGGCGATAGTAGAGTAAATTTGACGCCGCAGCAAAACATTACAAAATTTTAGGTTAATTTTAGGAATTCAAGGGAAGCTTAAAACTTTTAGGAGTTTTAAGACGAATGCGATCCCTGCAGAAGGGAATTTTTTGTAAGAAACTATGCAAATTTTGTACGTAGTACGAGGATGTTTCCCATAGAAATTACAGAGATACCATAGTAATCGGTATCTCTGCTTATCAACACCTGTGCACGTCCACAAATCTACCAAAGCTACACGAGGAACCAAGCGCAAATGAATAAGAGAAAGAGAGAGAGACAAGAACGAGGAGCTGCTTTGGCACTGTGCCAGAGGCTCTGCTTGTTTCTTTTAGTGACGTCACTGTCACCCGTGAAACTTTGTTTTCTCTCCACAGTTATCAACTACTGCGCTGTGAAAGCCATTCATAGTCCATCCTGAATAATTAAGACTTTTCTTTTTTATCCTCTTCTCTTATACGGCTTTAAATGTTGAACATAAAATATTTGCAGTGAAATGCTGGTTACTTGATTTCGGCTACCAATTGACCTAATCAGGTTAATGTTGAATAAATTTATAATACATGCCCGGTCGGGCATGTAATAAAAATTAATACATGCCAAGTTGGAATTTTTATATGCCGCGGGCATGTCGGGCAATTGATTTTTCGAACCCTGATAATTATAAATGTTTAAATATTTCAAATGCAATAAGGATCATAGGAGACTTGTGGGCTAAAGTTTGAGAAAAAACAATGAAAGGCTTATGGAAAAAGCTTTGCCCATTATTTTCTAACAAAGAAGGCAACATGGCTCCAGATACTGATCAAATTACTAAAGCAATACAAGTTGTTAGTCTCGCTGCTGTTGAAAACTGATGAATTTGAGCCAGTGCCAGCTGAAATGCAAATAACAATTGCCAAGTTAACAGAGGATCTTGACCTTATTGAGGACAGACTACGGATTCTGGAAGACACAGATTCCAATGAAGAACATGTTTTATTAACTACAAGGTAAGGTGCAAAAAAGAATGATTTCTTGTTAAGAATAGATTTTACACCAGAAGAAGTTTTTATCTCACCAGATGACTATGCTAGACTTCACTTTTTTTTATATGCATGTTATAAAATAAAATAGTTTTAATTACCAATAAATTAGCAGTTCATTTATAGATTTGCTATCACAAAACCGATTATCTCAGGTGAGTATGTATAGATTCATATGGAAATATTTACACTAAATTACACTTTTTTGGTTTATGCCACCAATGCCAGAACCACCACGTCGAGGTATTACTGTAGCATTAGGTCACAATTAAGAATAAATGTTAATAAGTAAAAACCTTTCATGCAAAGAATAAGGAAAAATCCAAACAATGTAATTAAGTACAAAATAATAAAACAATTTGTTTTATTAACCCTTTCGGGATGATTGGCACGCCCGCGTGTCAGCTGCGAACTTGCATTCAAGGATGGACGGCAAGCACTCGAGACGGAGGAAACTTTACCGTAAACGGGGAGTGGCACGCATGTGTGCCTTCACGTGGAACGTTTTAATTTGTCTACTAGATGGCGTCAAATGTCCGTGGAACTAACTTCAATGTATTTTGCAGATACATGACCTTGGCATAAGGAGGATCCAATGAATTATTTCCCTATTTGGAGCGGTGAAACATGATTTTGTAATAACCAGACAGAGCAATTCTTGCAGCACCAACAATTTTATAATTGAGTTTCGGGTTTTGTTGTTATTTCAGCGTTATGATTTCGTTGGTGAATCATAGGAATATAAAAGAGTATTTTTTTTTTTTTCGGGGAGGGGGGGGGGGGGGTGTTAGAGGCGGTGAAATTATTTGTTTATTTCGGATAAAAGAATGGGAGCAACTAACAAGTATTTTATATTCAGATTTGTATGAAAAAATATACATCAAATAGAAAATAAATATTTCCTTTATTCCTGAAAAAAGTAGATTTCTGTGTTAAATAGGTGATTTTTAGTGAATTTTTTTCGAGAGTTAGGCTTAGCGCAAAAAATTTGCCGTCCTTTGGGAACAGTTCAGAAGCGAAGCGCTCCGTCTTTTGGGCCGTGGCAGTTCCGGAATACTGCCATCCGGAAAAGGTTAAGCTGTGCATAATTAGATTGTTTCAAATTTTCCTTAAGAATAAAGGTCTTCATTGAAAGGAAAACACATACTTTTCAATTTGTATTCTTGTACTAAAATAATAGGTTTGGCTAGCTGCAGCTTAATTTATACAACATTATTGTTATTTCTACAAAAAATCCCATAAATATACTGTGCTTACAAATATAAATTAAAATAAGCTAAATATGAAGTTTCCAATTTCTAAAATAAACCATTTTCAATAGAGTGTAACCAAAGTGTGGCTTTAGGGTAGAGTTCTTGAATCGAATTGAGTACCAGTGGGTTAGATTTTCTTTCAAGCTACATGTCATATTATGGGTCTACCCACAAAAATTATTTTTAAAGGTTATACCTTACTTACATTTTTCTTAAATGAGAGTAACTTGATAAATACATAAACTGTTACAAACTGCAAACAGAAAAAAAAATATATGCATATGTATTAGATACAGTCAAACCTGGCCTTAAATGGAATTCAAGAGACCAGAAGAATTTTCCCATCTAGAAAAGGTTTTCGTTTAATGCAGGTCATTTCACGAAAAGCTAAGTTTAAAAGTTTAGCTGGAAATGCTGACAATCTATATGTAATTGCTCGCATATACATCAGACGTATGAAAAGTGTATTTAGATAAATCGATTAATACTATATTATACCATAATAGCTAAAATAATTATTTTAAATATGTATATACATGCATTTTTGCATACTGTGATCACAGGAGTATATGCAAATAAAAATATAGTATACCCCATGTCCTTAACTGTTAGCTTATTATCATACCTTAAAAACCTAGATGAAATGACTTACAGGCAAAATATTACTGCTTATCATAAAACAAAAAAATAAATAAATAATAATAATTTCATGCATTAATATTTCTAACATTTCAGAATCTCCCTGATTAATGGAAATTTCTTGAAGATCTGAAACAGCTTTCAAAAAATCACCATTTGATTTTTTAAATATTGTGTGAAAAATGGTACTCATAAGAAATAAATTTCTAAAATAGTCGGATGATTTTTCCATTCTCTGTTCGTTACAACAGGTGCTTTTATTAACAAAATATTTTAAATTGGTTGTCCAGTTCAACGCTGTGCAGGTTCCGTTTCACATAGGAGGAAATAACAATTTCCTATATTTTTGAATGGGGGTTAAAAATATTCTTCCACTTATTACAGTATTCCATTTCCTACAGGTTCAGTTTCAAACAGTTTCAACAGTATTTAAAAACTACTGTATACAATTTTATTGCAGCTTTTGGATTGCGCATTTGGGTCACCTGCTGTGGGTTTTCTTTGCTGAATTTCTATTGTTGGGTTAAATCTAATCCATGCAGGTATCCATGCTCTATTGCAGTGTCAATTTATAAAATATTTAATTACATTTTAAAATTTTACTAAAATAAGAATTATTTATTAAAAAACAAAGAAATCAAACTACCTCTCTAAGTTCAATATCTAGTCTCAACTGCTCTTGAGCTTCTTTTTCTGCTCTTTTTCGGTGTTCCTTTTCTACCTTTTCATATCTCTTCCAGTATAGCATCATTTCTTTTGTCAATCGACGAGCTCGTCCAGGTACATCTTTCATAAGCTTCTGAGATGTCAAAGCTGACTTTCTGACTTCTCTTTGACAAGCTTGAGCAAGCTAAAAATTAAATTCTATATGAGTAAAATTCAAAGTATTTAAATTCTCAAATTCAAGTTCTGATTTGACAATTTCTTTTGAAGCAAATATTTACTGTAACTATAGTAAAAAAATATGGATAGTTCTTTATTAATTATGTCGATTACTTTTTTAAATCTTTAGCTAAAATAGAAAATTTAAAAAAAAATAAATTAAATGAATGTCAAATGATATCAACTAAAGAAAATGAATGAAATTACATAATTCTATAAATTATTGGTTAATAATTGGAGTTTAAACTGTGTTAGTTTTTAGCATTTTGCTAAAATAGCTAATTAGCTAAAATGCAATGTGTCTACTCAGGACATTTAAAGTGCAATTTCAGAATGACCCTGCTCCTGTCAAAAACATAGATAAAAAATACTAGGAATTAATACCCGAGTTATAAGTTTGGATCCAAAGCTAGCATTTGGTCTAATCTTATAATGTCGGTCTTGTAAGCACCAGGTTCCGAGTTCGAACCTGGCTCAAGACCTATTATCATTAAGTTCTACAATGGTGAAATGGATAATGAATGCATGCAATCAAAAGCACCACACTAAGCCAGAGGTGCCTACCACTCCTCTCTCCAGGATGACTAAAACAGACGTGATGTAGCCACATAATGAGGTTGCATAACATGCCGTCTGGCTTTTCAGCCTCTGGCTGAGTTTCGGACTGGGGACACGGTGGGGGTTTTCTGGGTAGCCCCCCCCCCCCCATCCTCACCGAAATTCAACCAGGCCTTCTCATCGGGGGTGGAGTCTGTGGCAGCAGCCCACTCTGCTCCTGCCAAAAGCATTGATAAAAGATGCTAGGAATCAGTACCCGAATTACAAATTCGGATCAGAAGCTAGCTTTTGGTCTAACCTTATAATGTCGGTCTTGTAAACTCTAGGTCCCGGTTCGAGCCTAGCTTGAGGCCATGCTTGCGGCAATCATTTTTATCTATGCTAGCTTGAGGCCAGCTCATAAACCTGGCATACGTCACAGAATTCTGGATAGCATGCACATTTTGAACAAAATTAATTTGAATTGTACATGAAAGAAAAAACTGAGAGAAAATTCTCTAATACTATTTTCTGTTTTCAAATTTCACAACTGGTCACAATAAAAAAGGAGGGGACCGGGGGGCTAGAGATGTGCTTTAAGCTGAGAAGTCCGTGAATAATCATCAGTTAAACATAACATACACTGGTAGATCTTCTGATGGGAATCTTGTTACTATTCAGTTTGAGGTTTACTGATCCATGATTTTATTTATAACTAGCAGCATACCCGTTTTTCATACGGAGTATATAATAACTTAAAATTCACAATCATGTGCAAATTCCCATAGTATACTAAATGGCATTATTAATCAAAATATTCTGTTAAAATATTAAATTTATTGCTCCTAAAAAGAAGTTTAAGAATATCTGTTCTCACTATGCAAAATTATCTTCACGGGCAGATCTGAAGAATAAAACATCCTGTCCCCTTTTGTAAGCAAATTTACAAAAAACATGAAATTGAATCAATATATGCAAAATAAAAGTGCTAAAATTGTATGGGACACGTACTACTTATAAACCCGTAATCTTTAACATAAAGGCCGTAATGGATTCCAATATATGGCAAAATGAAAGCATTAAAATTATATGGGATCATATATACCTGTACTACTTATATTGTCGCAGATTAGAAAATATGCCAGTTTGTTAGCAGAAGATTAACCGTATTACAATATGAGTCTCAAAAATCTTTGCCAAAATAAAACAGATGACATAATAAATTGAAAATATCAATAATCCCAGTAATCTTTATACTAGAAGACCGTAATTGATTCCAATATATGCCAATATATATCAATATACCTGTACTATATATATTTTAAAAGATTAGAAGATATACCCGTGCATTTATACAAGATTACTCATACAATGTACAATTTTTGAGTTTCAACAATTTTTGCCATAATAACTTGAAAATATCAATAATACCTGAATAAATAAATAATCCCTAAAAATAGCAATAATAATAATGTTTAAACCTGAAGATCGTAACTGATATTATCCAGTCAAAAATGCAATGCCAATGAAATTTATTTTATATAACTATCTTTTATTCAAATTGGAAAAGATTTAATAAAAATTTTATGCCTCATAACACATTGGATTTAAATCCGTTGCTAAGCAACATGATATCATTTGCTTCAAATAAATTGGTGGAAAAAGTATCATCTGAATAACAAACACCATCTCCATGTAAGGTTTGGTGACATTTTCGTCAATTTAGCAACATTTTAAAATATCGCCAAATTTATCGTCAAGTGGGACTGTAGCACTGACAATCCAACTTGGCGACAAATTGACGAAACATCATTACAATACTATCTCCTAACAAAACACAATTATTTTCATTTATTAAGCACAATTTTATCAATTTCATGATATTTTTACAGATTTACAAACATTTTTATCAATTTGGTGACAATTTAAAAATTCACTAAATGTGTTACGAATTCACTAATGAAATATGTGTAATTAGGAAGGATGGACTAACAGTCAAATGCTACCGAAACATCATTTCAGTAACCTCTTCTAAGACAAGTTAGGGATATCCTGCCAAATTCATAGCTTTGAATTTGCAGATCTGAAGAATAAAACATCCTGATCCCGTTTGTATATACTAAATGAAAACACTAAATGAAGGTGATGCACACAGTCCCCAATTAATATAATTAAAAATCAAACCTTTCATTTATAAGATATATTTTTATATCCATTTATTTATTATTCAAATTGCAAAAATAATAATAAAAATTAACAAACACATTTAATTTAATTCCGTTGTTGAGCAGCATGATATAAGACAAAATCTTCCTCCTAAAATGCTAATAATTAAATAACCATTTTAATTTCTTAATACTTTTCATTGTTGAGTAAAAGCTTGTGAAAAATGATGATAGATTTTCCATTTAAATTGTTTCAAACATTCATGTTTTCAGAAAGTGACTAATTAGTGCAAAAATCTCCCACTAAACTCAGAGATAAAGTTTTAATGCACTTTCACGTTTTAAACAAATGATTTCCAACCTTTTCATTCAAAGGAACCATGGAGTTAAGAGAACAGAACTTCTAGGAAAAAGTTTCGTTTTTCATTAATATCTCGACAACCACTAATCTTAGAAGCACGAAACTTGGACTAAATTAAAGGGGGTTATTTCAAGGCTACCCACAAAATTTCATTAAATTCAGTTTAGCCGTTCTCCTGTGATGATGAGACAAACAAAAGTTTCATTTTTCATTAATATCTTGAGAACACCTGGTCGTAAAAACTCGAAACATGGACTAAATTTCAAGTGGAGCTATTTCAAGGATAACTAGAAAATTTCATCAAATTTTATTCAACCGTTCACCCGTGATGATGAGACAAACAAACAGACAGAATTTCAATTTCATTTATATAGATTTGACTACTAGCATTCATGGTTGAAATGATTTTACCCCATTTTATAATTCTGTAATTTCACATTTTACAAGTAAGATTTTACCACATTTTTCAATTTAATCTCAATTTTACAGTTAAGATTTCAGTACAATTTGTATCTCAACATTAGAATGGAAAATTTGTTAATTAGTAATAGTAAGCATAGTCATTTTTCAGATGAATATTTCATATTTATGTTACATCGATATTAAAATAATTTTAGAAATTTTTATTTGCTAATTTAAATTCTAATTCCTGTTATTAATTCAGTTTACAAAATTAATAACAAGAACATGTCGATAATGGGAAAATTAGTAATTATAATTCAGAATAATCACCTCTATAAAAGCGCAGTGTCCCTAAAAACACAACACCAAATGCAACTTCAAGGGCTGAAAAAGCTTAAGCAGAATTCAACCATGCTAAATCTAAATCTGAAATCAGTTTTTCAAATACTCCCTGGATCTAAAGAAATAGCCTCTCAATGTTTGGCCCTTTCTGCTATTTTTGTGTTTATATTTCAATTTCAAGCCGAAGATGTTGCCAAAACATGGTGCAATTGCATGGCCATAAAACGAAAAAGAAAACTGTGTTCAGCTCATGCAGAGATGAGACTACCTCCATGATTCAACAGAATAGGCAAGTTAATAAGGGAAGGCCATACCAATATAAAACTTCAGAACCATGGAGTTAGACTTGCTTTCTCCTTTATCTTCAAATTCATGTTTTAAACAATGCAATTAATATTTATAAATAGATTAGATGGAGCTGAATTGTATGATCCATGGAGTGAGAAAGAGTTAGCCCATGGTATGATCAGAAAATGAAAACTTGAAGCAAAAAGTTAAAAAGTGTGAGGTATTAAACTTAAATTAATAATAAACAAATTTATAATAATTATAAATTTGTTTGTTAGTGGGTCTAGGGGAGCGTAAATGAATTGTGTTATGCTAGTATGTCAGTTTTGCGTTATGTTAAGCATAGCATAATATGTATGTTCTTATAGGGAGTCGTATAAGAAATGGTAATATTGAATGGGAGGGGTGCATTGCTCACATATGTCTGTGGATATTAGGAGTGGACTGGAGGGTCAACAGGAGTTTATGCCGGCCGGTTTTTGTTTTTCATGCATACCTGTCAACATTAGAGAATAAAAATTCAATAGATAGAGTGGTGAGCATTTTTTACGGCACTCTACAAGTCAGCATATAACCTGTTCAAAATTACTTAGGCGAAAATAGGAATTTTTTCTTTTTTACATCACACAATAAATGCATGCTTTTTTTTTCTTCAAAAAGTGATAACTCACTATAAAATTGAAAATGCCTACTGCATAAGAAAAACATTTTTACACAGTCAGTGTATAAAAAAAAACATAGTGGCATAAATAGACATTTTTGGAAGGCACTCACTGAAACAAAATATGTTCAGTTATAATTTAGTTAATTAGATGAGTATGGATAGGAAAATGCTTTTGGAATGCTATTGTCTAGAAAATATGGGGAAAGTAACATATTTTAAAGAAAATAATCCATTTTTATGTAAACTGCAAAAATATGAAAGTGCAGTTTAATTAATTAAAGATTTTATCAAAAATAAGATGGATGGAAAGGGATGTTTAAATATTACACAGGAATTTAATCTATACATGCAAAATCGCATCTAAAAAATTAATATCTTACAAAAATATTAATTAATAATGAAACATACTGCAAGGAAATGAATGTTGTGCATTTTTTAATTCACTAAGTTGAAACTAAACATGGATGGAAAAGGATGTTTCAACTTTGCACAGGAATGTAATCTATATAAGCAAAATCACACTTAAACCAACTACAAAAAAATGAATGTAGTGTATTTCTCCTTCACATAATTTGAAATTAAACATAGATGGAAACAGATGTTTCAACATTACATGGCAATGTAATCTATAAATGTGAAATAGCACTTATTTGAAGAAGTAACCATCAATAAAGCGAAAATGGCGCAACTTAGTACTGGTAGAAACAAAATGACGGCCACAAGTTCGACCAAAATTCCCTTTAGCACAGATTTTTTTATTGAAAAATCCCTAACTTTAGGGAATTAAAAGAAAAAAAAATTACGAAAACTAGGAGATTCTCGTCTAAAATCAGAAAACCAGGAGAAACCATAAAAAACAGGGAGTTTCCTGGGAAAAACCAGTAGAGTTAGCAGCTATGCCCATGCATGGATGTGGTGTACTTAGATGGGCACATTGCACAGGTTTGCTGGTAACATTTATAATTTAGAAATTCTTAGACATATCAGTTGTTATATATTAATCATAGATGTACAGAAAATTATATACTATTTCTGCAACTCATTGGATTTAACAATAAATTTAAATTTAAGCAAAGACAACAAATTATTTGATCAAACTAAAACAAAACTTTTTTGGAAGTACAGGCACTACAACTAACTGGATTTAACAAGTTATTAAGAACAATGATCTAACAAATTATTAAAAATTATAAAACTTAAAAAAAAAGTAAAGAACTCAAATTATTTAAACTAAAACTAACCTTTTTTGCAGATGTAAGAGTTTCTTTGTGAGCTGCTGATATCTGCTTCTGAGTCTATGGGGAAAATGAATACAAATTTTTTAGTATGAATTTTGATATAAATAAAAGCATAACTCTGAGAAGTAAACTACAGGAAAAACACTATTTATACTTATCTCAAGCGACCAATAAAAAGCAATGTATACCTGTAAAGACATACAACTGAAATATATACAGAATTGGAAATTATTATGACAAAGCTGTTATACAGTTGAATAATAATTATCAATTTTGTGTCCTTTGAGTTTTAAAAACAAAATAAATTAGATATATTTTGCAGTATTTGTCTAGAATGAAATTTATTTTACATATTTTTCAGTAATATTAAATGTAGTTTTGATTTAAAATGCAAATTTATCATGTTACTTTTCCACCAGTAATGAGCTGAGTTTTAATCTCAAAATCATAAAATATCAAATTATATTAATAAAAACAAATAATGGAAATAAACGGGTGAAGTTTAAGAAATTACAATTTTTACTTGCAAAATAAATAAATAAAAAAAACCTTAATTATAAAAGTTTTAATGATATTACTTTGAGAAATTGTTAATATGTGTTTGTCCCCGACAATCTGTGACATTATGATGTTGTCCAGAAATTGTTTTTTTCTACACTGATGATGACAACAATGCTTTACGTCAGTTGTGAGAATACTAAAGTTTTGCTCCTCATCTGTTTGAAGATTTGGAACTTTGCCGTTAACAGTCAAGTGAAAAAAGTTTTTATTACTCATTTTTGATGAGTAGTTACCTGATGAGTAATTACCTTGTATTAATTACCTGTCATTCTTGACATATATTTAATTATTATTAATATGAATGAAAATTAAAATACTGTGTCTCCTGTTAGTGTACAAAAGCGAGTGCATGCTTTGTTTCCCATGTTAGTTTTAATTTCCCCATGTGGAATAAAAAGTAAACTCATGTTATTCTTGTCACAGATATTTCTGTCATGGGAGCATAATGAATAAACATTAAAGTGCCATTAATTGTGTTAAATAGCTCTAATATCAGTTATAAATCTGAAGACATTTGAAAAATTTATTCCAAGCAAAAATTTCTAGAAATTATAAAAATTAAACAATTTTTTTTGGAACCCAAAAATTGACAATTATCAGATATTCAGCTATAATATAGACCTTTTTTTTATTTTCTAATCTTCATTTGTGTGTGTGCATGTGTTAACAATATAACAAAACAGTGATAAAGATTTTTTAAGAAAGATTTTTTTATAAAGATCAGTGATACAAGATAGTTTTTTTCGATCTTTATCTAGCACAGTTCTATGTCATACATGGTTTCATTAATGTCATATGCTATCACACAGGAAATCTTACTTAATAAATGAAGATGTCCATGTTTCTGTCTCTGTACGTATGCAATCTGTTGCGGAAAATCTAGCATTGTATGGCCATGAAATTCGGTATAGGTACTTCAAGACTCGAGAAAGTGCACCTCGGCATTATTTTAAAAAAAGTCAAAATAGCTATTTAATTATAAATTTTGAAGTCCAAATTCACAAATTTTTACCATTTTGTCAAGTTAAATCTGTTCCTTCTTCACTGTAACAGATTCGCAAATGATCGAGCAGTTTGGCAGACATTTAGTCTGAAGGAAAACAGTCAATTGCACAAAGTGAATTTATATTTTTAGGATTTCAAAATTTACGAATTCAAAATATGTCATCCTATTTTTTTTTTAATTTGGTATTATATTATCATTATGAGTACTGTGCTAAAATTTGACTGAAATTGCATGAAAATTCACTGCAATAGTAATAATTTTTGGGTTTTAAATTAGCTTTTGCGATTTCAAGTATTTTCATTTATTTGTATCATGAAAATGATTTTAGTTCAAAACAGACGATTTGGAAATTGAGTGCTGTTATTTGTATCTATATTATTTAAATAATGGGTGCTTATTTATTGAAAATATAAAAATTATGTCATTTGTGGAAGATATGGCCAATATATAAATTGGTCTAATCATGCTGAGATTGTTAAAATAAAGATTTAAATTATGTTTACTGGTAAATTTTAATATAAAACTTATTCTCCTTAAAAGTAATGAATTTCGGTTTTGTGATCGAGGTTGGGGGGGGGGGGGGGATTTTATTTATTTTGTTATTTTAAATAACTACCCTGCTTGAACTCCTGGGCAACACCAAGTACACTTTCTAGTAAGGTAAGTAATATTCTAAAAACCTAACTATCACTGTTTTACCAATGGAAATTAATGCTTTTGCTTGGAAAAACACAAACTTGCTTTAATTATCAGTACTGAACAGGACATAAAGTAACTAGCAAGCTATAATACTTTTACAAGCTACAATATAATTAAAATATCAGTTGATTAAAGATTCTTAAAATCACAGTTTATAAGATACTTTAACCATCTGATGTTATATTAACATATGACACAGTTGCTGTAAGACAGGATGAAACTTATTAACATGGTTTTTTGACTATGAATCTGGTACTGCAGTCAAAGAAACTCAAGTTAAATTTTCTAAGTTTAATGCTAGCTGCATGGAATAATTTATTTTATCTCACTAGTCACTGGAAAGTCATAAAATTGTAGTATATACCCCTTATCTTTGTTTTCAGTACAGTTAAGAACTTTTTGGTATGAGCATTATCAGTAAAGCTGGTTTAATGATGTTAGCTGCTGCACGCACTATTAAATATGAGTGGTATTTTGAGCAACATTTTAATTTCTGAAAACATAACATTGATTGCCATATGAATGAAACGAACTCAGGCAATTGGTAAAATAAATCTAACACTGTAGCTTTATAAATACAAAATTTTAGGTGTCATTTTAGAAATTTAAGGGTGGTTTGAATTTTAGGTAGAATATGATGGCTGGAAATTCTTATAGGACAATGTAAAATTCAAGAAAAGCCACAAGAAATAACATCAAGACACTTCAAGATAGATATGAAACCAAACAATTACTAAAATATAATTCTATGCTATTTTTTAACAAACATAACGCCCTCGAATGGTTATAAGTTAAACTTAATATTAGAGGCTATAACTTACTCGTCCTACTTCCTTTTTCCCAATAGCTACCCACAGCTTTCTCCGTTTTGCATTCATAACTGCTTCATGAGATGCAGAGTTCTTCTTTTTTGAATGTTTATGACTACCTTCAGATGTGTCATTCTTTTTACCTTTACCTTCTGTTTTCTTGACTGCTGATTGCCCATCCTGTATAAAATATTTGATTATTACAATTTAATACTTATCAAAATGGACAATATAATGCAAATATTACAATATCCTAAAAATGAAATAAAATAAAGTAAGCAACATCCAATAGTTAAAGCCTTACCAGCAAAATATAACCTTTTACACTTTTCTTATTTAGATGGGTTGTTCCAAGTGCTAAAGTGTTCTAGTGCAGCTGTATATTTTCCAGATAGTATTAAATGAATGTACATGGCAAATAAAATACATAGCAAAATTACTAGATAAATATTACCTGCTCATCTTTATTTTTTCCACCATCCGATTTGTTTTTCTTCAGTTTCCCTACAAAACAAATTAAATAAATATATGTGTGTGTATATATATACATATATATATATATATATATATATATATAAAGCAAACTAACATCATTAACACAAAAAACGCAGAAGTTTCTGTATATCTAAAACTATGGGATGGATCAAATTGAATAAAAGTATAAAAATCCATGTTTTGGTTCAGAAATAAGAATTTATTTTTAAAGCAATGGCAATTCCTTTGACAGCAATATTAAGATTTGATAGTAACATAATATTGGAAATTATAAACATGTTAAATTAAAAATAAACAAAATAAATTTTTAAAAAATTGTATATTATATACAAATTTCATTTTTATATGGAGTTTTACTATTCAATTTTTATCAATACATATTACAGATTTTTAAAATTTATATATATATATATATATATATATATAGATATATAATAAAAATTTAATATGAAAATCCAATGTTAGAATAGAGAAGTTGTAACTCATAAAATCCTAACTTAAAACTTAAAGAGAAGTATAAAATAGAGAATCATCAATCAAGAGGAGAATAAAATGTATATATATATATATACACACACACACACACATATATATATATATATATATATATATAAATAAAAATTGAAAGATTTTAATCGAAAATTATGCATAAACTACTGTATGTACAAAAAAACCCATCTCTAGCATATCTGTTACAAATGAGTAACTATAGACCAAGACTAAGGATAAAGATAGAAGGTAACATATCACTACAATGGAAAGGGGGATGAGAAGAATATTAGGATAGAAAATTCACAATTAAAAGTATATAAATATAAATAAAAATAAAAAGAAAACACAGCAAAAATGAGAAAAGACAATAATAATTAGCTCAAGATAAAAGATAAAGAACAATCAATTGACACTACACAAAAAATGGCGGTTGGTTCGAAATTGCATTCTCATCAGGACAGTCATACAATTCGAATTAAAACCGATAGAATAGCCAGTTTCTGACAATGGCGATAGTATTTAACTATAGACACCATTGGAACTGTCTACTGGCTAGTGGAAGGAGAAAAATAAATCAATTGAATTACAAATCAGAAAAATAATACCTCCTCGAACAGAAATATGAACTCACAAGCATTGCTACCATGTGTAAGTTGCACAAGCGACTGAGCATTCCACCTCACTTCGTCAATGCGAGTGGGCAGCGGAATGAATACATTTGAACGATACATAATATGTATGGAGACTTTCAAAAATAGTAATTAGTATAAGACTCAGGACAAGTGGAAAATAGTCATTCGAAAATAGTAAACAGTATTAGACTCAGGCCAAGTGGTAAGTTAGGTGATAAGAATGGATGAATTCTCAAAATTGAGTTATCCAATCAAAGATAAATAATGCATGTGTAAAATTGTTACGTGGAATATTTGAAATTATTAATAATATTATTTACAAACACTTCCGGATATTGGTAATTTTGACAAATGCGTTTAAGATTATTGATGCAGAGAAAGTGAAACCGAGGATCAGAAAGTCGATGTATTCAAAATAGCTGGTTTAAAATGATGTTTCTAAACAATGGAATAGAATTACAAGATTGATATGATAGCAGCTTTATGATAGTGAAGTTGTAAGAATCTTTTTTATCATATACAGACCTGCCAACCTCTCAGAGACAAAAAGCGTAACACAACGCACGCGATAATGTACGCACGGTATATTTCAGCTATGTAAATTCTTGATAATCAGCAGTAGGGATTTTTTTTCCCTACATCAAAATTCTATTGAGAAACCAATTAAATTATTACAATCGACAGCAAACATTTTTATGTTGTTAATTTTTAAATTAAACATTTAAAATTAAATAAAAATATTAATTTTTTAGTAAAATGCATCAATATAAAACAATTAGAAAACTATAATGCACATCATGGATTTTTGATTTTTATTAAAAAGAAAGGTAAGGACACAATTTTCGCCCATTACAACAACATTAATAAATCTAACTTTTATTTAAACCAACATATGTGGCTGACTTTGCCTTTAAAAAAAAATAGTAAGAGAAATCCCCCATTAAATCGAAACGGAAATTTTATAAGTTAATCAAGCATATAAATATTTCCTCAAAACTTTAATAAAATATTAAAAAATTCAGTAAACTTCCGTTAATACGGCGTGAAATTCCACGAGTTTTCCCTGCTGTCTGTATCAAAATTCTAGGTACTGCATACTGCTATTTTTAATGCCAATTTTAAAAAATAACTTTAGATTTAATTGATACCGTGAATATATAACAGTGTAAAAATGCCATTCAAAATAAGTTGAAATGTTTCATACAATTTTGGTTACATATACAGTACAACTTGGAAAGACCAGTCCGGACTTTACCGATTCTGGAATTTTCCGAATTATAGAATTTGGATTTTTTCTATTTTCAAATTTCATAAGAAAATTTAAAAAAATCTGTATCATTGTTCGAAATGATCCAAATTATAGCATGTTACCCTTTATTTTGAAGGGTTTGAAAACATATTTTGATTGATACCAAGTTTGATAATGTTCCCTTGTGCAAAATCTCGAAATAGAAAATTTTCGTGGAAACAATATTCTCAATTCTACGCATGAGAAAAAAAAACAAAAAACAGACGTTTTATTTATTTTCTAGCATCCGTTATATAATTATTCCGTACGTCGTCGTTATATAATCAGTTCCCGTTATATAATCAGTTCCGCTGAAAAGGGAAAACTTATAAATAAAAAACGAAAAATAGAGCAGCAGATAAAATAAATAACATCTGTTATAAAATAAAATACCACTCCTCAATGATTTTTCTAAAATACGATGAGTCATTAGAATGCAGCTGATGTCGACCCCTTTGAGAGTTCAATGTGTTAATGACCTTGTTGCTCCGAGCTTTGCAATAAACAAAAGAGCAAAATACGCCGCAAATTTCAAGCTGGAAGACGCTCCGCTCTAACGAGGTGCTTCTTGATTACATCATTGGAAAATGATAAACCAAACAATCACTGCAAATGCTTTCTTTCGTCTTCCCGCTCACTATGAGTCCTACGGATAAAAAATAAAGTGATTGAAACGTCCCACCAATTTCTACGTAAACTTTTAAGTCATAAAAATTGGGTTTAGCTTAAAATTTGGTTTTGGTTCTTTATAAACTAGTTTTGTACTTTTTTTTTTTTTTTTTTTTTCGGTTCACCTAAGTTGAAAATTCCCCTTTCTTCAGAATGTTGAATAAGAAACAGATTTTCTCTGACATTTTAGTCCACTTTTAAATTCCCAGTTACCAGAGTGCACACGAACGAACTCTGTGCATGTTTGGCTCCCCGGGGTCTACCGCACTCCAGAAAGGAAGCACTGGCTCCTTTTTCCCTACATAGATCTTTCAAAATAAATAATCGAAGGTGAGTTTTTCTTTTTTCTATTCAATACAACGGTCCCTATCACATTCAGGTAACATGGTCAAGTACTGGCCGACTCCGGACACCGGGAGAGCAGGTTCTAGGTAGTAGTGTCTTAGTCAGAACAACCACACAGTTGATAAAAACTTGAGATGTCTGAAAAGAAAGAAATCTAATCCTCTAATTTTGTTGGTAGATTACACTGTTGTGAGAAATTTCTGATTCAATCCTTTCTCTCCGTTCCGAAAATTACGGAGAAGAATTACGTTTTCCGGTATTTTCATGAAATGGCGCAGTGTTGGCGCAAAATCAGTTAAAATTTGCTTTTTGTATCAGAATGGCGCAGTTTGGCGCAGCAATCATATTACTGGGCATTGCTTTGAGGCAAGGTTAAAATGCCTAACATGACTTTAGAATGTTTGTTACTGTGTTTAAAGACAAAACATCACGTGCTCCCTCCGCGCATGAGTTTTTTGCAGATAACGGGAATAGCTACCCATGTTGCCAGGTCTTTGCCAAAACTCCCGCACAAAAATTGACAAAAACTAGTCCCAATGTTAAATGTTGCCGGTTTTTGCTCAATGTCGCAGAAACCAGCTCAGTTGGGCGAAAATACCATTGAACTAAGCAAAATCTGAAAGTAGCCCAAAATTTGCAACCTGCACGGCATTCAGAAAAATTTTCCTCCAGCCGAAACTAGCTCAATCGAGCGGGAAAATCGCGAAACTGGCAATACTGCAAATACGTGTCTACATTCCAGTGCCGACCAATCAGTAGCTTTAAATATGACGAGAAAAAATGGGAAAGCCGAATGAGTCCGGAACAGAAAAGGAGACTGGATTGGTCTATTAGTTGCCGGTGTATTTTTGTTTGTTTCCATTGGAAAACCAAAGACAGGGGAATTTGTTAGAAATCAAAAGCCTCTCTAAATTCCCTACTTCGGTCTGAAAAAGGGAAAAAATAGGGAAAAACGTATTTTTTTTTTTTTTAAATCGTACTTTTGGTGGCAAAATTGTATTATCGTACTGCTCGTGATTTATCGTACTAAATACGATTAAATCGTAACAGTTGGCAGGTCTGCATATAGATTGGTGTTTACATGATTATTGACGGTATCTAAATTTAGGTCTAAAAAATTTACAGTTTGACTAACGCTAGGCTCATTAGGAATTAATTCTAGGTTAGATGGGTAAAAATTAATATTAATTGGAGAGAAATCATCAATGATAATACAAATTAAGTCGTCAACATATCTATATATAATACATGAATTAGAGTTAAAATGACATTCATAAAGATATAAGTTAGCGAGTATACTACTACTACAGCCACCATGTGGTATACCAGATGTTTGTAAATAAATGTTATCACCTTGGATAATATAATTGTTGTATAACACAAGGTGCAAGAGCATAGGAAAGGTTTTGACATTAAATGCAACATTATTGGAAGATAGATAGTCATGATCAAGAGAGATAATAACTTTATATAAATCTGTATAATGACAATATTATTAAATAGGTCTTTAAAATCAAAGGTATGGAAACCAAGAATTTGTGGAAGCTTGCTAAGGTGATTTACTAAATCAAAACTATTGTTCAAAATGAAATATCCTGAATTCCTAAATTTAGGAGATTCATTAATTCTATTTAAACAGTTAAGCAAGTACTTACTAGCTGTAGTGGTAAAGGTATTATGTCCACAAGTGACTGTTCTAAAACTGAGAGGTGATTTATGGAATTTAGGAACCAAAGTAACATAAGGAAATTTAAAAAACTTACAATTAATATTTAATTGTGTATATAATTTTAGTTTTGATTTTGATAGACTGATTATTAATGGGTCTAAAAATTTGATTATTTTTTAAGTAATTCCGTAACAGAGAAACATAATATTTTTTTACAAATGACGGTTTAATTATTAGAAGCTTTATCTACATAAGTTATGACAAAATGTTGTTGTAGTTCTTAATAGCAGATAGGAGTTGTTTATAAGGATATCTAGGCTTCGTTAATTTAATGTTTATAAAATATAACATTTTTAAGTAAATGTAAGGTAGTATACTTCCATAGATGGAATGCTTCAATAGGAATGGAATGTGAACAAGCAAGTTGATATATGAATTTATCAAAATCAAATGATATAGACTGAAGAAGTTGTTTAGGGTAATGGCAGAATGGAATGCGAAACTTAGACCCTTTATTCATAATATCCCTATGTATATCATCCTGAACTATACTGAGATCCCCAGTAATAATGTGTCCATGAGAGGAGTTGACATAAGGGGCAAGATTTTTATTGCTGCATACACATGATGTAAAGTCATCCGAGTTTAATGTCCTGGAAACTTCATTGTAATTGTAAATAGTTCTACCAATTGGTACATTATATTTGAATGATTTTCGTATTTTGATTTCTTTTATGGGTAACAAGTGCTGATGTTTTGCAAATAAATTATTGAAGTTAAGAGAATTAAGAATAGGGTGTTTAAAAGAAACTACACAGTAAGCTATTTTAGTATGTGGCTTTAGTGAATTGAGAAGGTGGTAATTTAAGAAATTTGTACGTGAAAGAAGCAAATCATAAAATAAATGTTTAAAATGCTCATGAGTTAATTTTAATTTTAAAAAATTAGTATAAACAATACTTAATTTGCATTTTCTGACTTTATATAACCAAATTCTAACAGGTAGAAAATTGAAAGTTTGAGAATAATTATATTGTAATTTCAAAATGTCTGCATTGTAATCAATAGTTTTACTTAAGTTACTTTTTCCTTTGCCACGCTTATATCGCTTTTTACTAGACGTTGATGACTTTGAATATTGAAAAAGATGTTTATATACTGAAGATTTATTAGAATTGTATTCAAAACTATTATTAACAACATTATTATTATTATAAATTTGATTTACCCCATAGGGGAAAAGAGTTTTATATTTTTTAATGTAATAATTTTCAAATACTAATCTATCAGTAAGTGAAATTTTAATATCTAAAACATGAAGGGATACATTTTTCAGTGTGTAGCTGAGCTGAAATTCAAATTGATTTTTAGTAGGGAGATCATTAAAGACTTTACGGTCAAATTTTTTAATATGATCCCTGTGGACATTCATTCTCAGATATAAAGAGTTGCTGGTTTGGCCAATATAGGATAAGTTACAAATAGTACAATTAAGTTTGTATATGCAATTAAAAACTTTGCAGAATTTTTGTGAAGCGGAATTATTATTAATTTGTAATGGGTCAGCATAAGGACAAGTTTTGCACCTAAGATTATTGGATCTATTGAAGGAATATGATTTAGATTGAGAGTAGGTATGGTATTCTTCCAAATCGTCTATAACGTTAAATTTGTCAATGTTTGTCAATCTATAATTATCCCAATTCATAATAATAATAGACCGGACACTAGGTAATGAATAAAATTTACACCACGAATTTTAATTAAAATTCCCAATATAAACCCCTTCAAAAACTATTTTGTCAGGTACGAATTTTAAATTATAACTAATACCATAAAGAATTGAAACGAAATTTCGGAGAGTAACAAAACAAGCGTAGTAGATAAGATCTAAATGAGATTTTCATACGAAACATTCATAAATAAGCGAAGTGTGGACAAATAGTCATAATCATCCGGAATGGAAGATATACAAAGCCATTAATATGTATTTGTCTGACTGTATCCCTACAACTGCAGGCCAAAGAGTGCCACATATAGTGGAAATACATGTCTAGATTAAAATGTAAAAATAAGCAATAAAAGATATTGACGTCTGGGTTAACTAAAAGATACAGAAATAAATAACACAAAAAAACACAATAAACTCTAATGCCTGCCGAGAGATGTCAGCACTATACACACACATATAAAACGAGTTTGAGAATCGAGTGTGAAATTTACCAAAAAGAGCAATAACCTGCAGAAAAAATCATAAAAGCGATGAAAGAACTCAAACCAAAATGCGAAATGTGAAGACATACCAAAATCAATCAATTGAAGGAATGAAAGGATTAGCTAAATAAAAACAATATCCATAGAGGGTCATGTTAAGACATAGATGGGCTTGTAGTTAAAGTATAGAAATGTGTTAGCGATAATAATAATCAAAATAAAATTAAATTAAAATTAAAAAGAGAATAAACTCTGTAATAAGCGCAAATGCAGCTTTACAACAGGTTTTACCTTTTTTAAAAAAGTTTTTTGCAAATATAAAAATCAAAAGGTAGATGGTTGAATTCAGAAGTAAATAATAAATGTAAATGTATAATTAAAAGATGTAATAGAAGTCAGTATAGAAAACAGAATATAAAACACAAAATAATACAGAATATAAAACTTTCAATATATATATATATAAATATATATATAAATAATTTAATTCGAATTGTATGGCTGTCCTGATGAGAATGCAATTTCGAACAAACCGCCATTTTTTGTGTAGTTTCAATTGATTGTTCTCTATGTCTTAATCTTTTATCTTGAGCTAATTATTATTGCCTTTTCTCATTTTTGCCGTGTTTTCTTTTCCCTTTTTTTATTTTTATATTTATATACTTTTAATTGTGATTTTTGTATCCTAATATTCTTCTCATCCCCCTTTCCATTGTAGTGATATGTTACCTTCTATCTTTATCCTTAGTCTTGGTCTATAGTTCAGTTAACAGATATGCTAGAGATGGGTTTTTTTGTACATACAGTAGTTTATGCATAATTTTCGATTAAAATCTTTCAATTTTTATTTATATATATACAAATATATATATAATAAAAGTCTAAATCAGCAAATCTTCAAGCAAATGGAAAAAAATACAAATTTCAAATCATCAAGTCAATGAAAAGTATCAAAAAACAATGGTATGAAATCCATAAAAGAAAAGCAGACGAAATCAAGCACAAATGCTATACACATGGACAAGGTTCAAGCCTAAATCAGGATTTGTTCACTTCTTCAAAACTCTTTATCAAGTCCAAATGTCTTGTAGAAGCAAACAAAAATGTAGGTTTCAGAAGAAATAGATAGATTATATCTATAACTATTTCTGCTTGGACAACATACATCAAAAAGAAAAGAAAAAAAGGATACCTGGAATCAAACACACGAACCTATCGATCCCGGAAACCCAGAATGAAGAGACCAGTGTTGCCATTCACAATGGAAAAAGATATGATCTATCGTTGCCAATCGTAAGAAATAAATAACACTAATGCAAAAAGACAAGTATAAGGGATAATATACAATCAAGAGGGGCAATGTAAGGGCTAATGTGTAAGTTGATGTAAAAATAAAATATAAAACAAGAGTATTGAGATGTTAGACTAATATATAAAACACCATCAAAAAATTCATAAAAATCCAGCTAATCTAAATTTTTTAACTATACCATTTACAAAATAAGAGGGATATTTATATAAATTGCTGGTAATTTTTAGATTACCAATATGTATAGCACGAAATTTTTTATCAGATAATCTATAAGTTCTAGAAAGCTGATTAAGAATAATATTTCTAAACAAAAGAAACGAGTTGTAGGAATTAAAAGGTAAAATTTTATTAATGTTAAAATTAAAAAAGTATTTTTTATCATATAAATTAGTAACAATTCTATTAAAGGTTCTATAATAAGATTTAAATCCAAAAAATTAATATTTTTACTAATAGTAGCTTCATTAGGAATTAATTCCAAATTGTCTCTCAGGATAGAAATCTATATCTATGACACAATTGTCAGTATATACTAAGCAAATCAGATCATCAACATATCTATATAATGTATAATCTATTGATGTAAAAGACTGTTCATGATGATAAGATATAAATCGGCTAACATACTGCTACTGCAGCCACCCTGTGGAGCTCCTGAGACTTGTAGGTATAATTTATTTCTTTGAAAAATTTAATTATTGAAAAATTTATAAAACTGGTTTAAGTTGAAAGATTAGTAATATAAGCATTGTATTAGAGCTAAAATTACATCATACAGGTCAGAGATCTTGATATTATTAAAAGGATCTTTAAAATCAAAGGTTTGAAATCCTATTAGTATTTTAAGAGATGTTAATCTCTCTTTCTCTCTCTCTCTATTCTTTAATTCTTTACTATTATTTTGAATAAGGTAATTATTGCTAGAAAGACGTAAAATATAATTTATTTGATTTAAAGAATTTAGAAGTAATTTTCTTGCAGTAGAAGTGTATAAGTATTATGCCCACTAGTTACTGTTCTAAATTTAATGGGATTTTGTGAAATTTTGGAATAAGCACAATATATGGAAATTTAAGAAATTTAAATTTAATATTTAAATCACTATACATATTGATAATTTTCAATTTAATACTATTAATGGAATGAGAATCAAGTTTAAAAAGACTATTATTTTTTAAATAATCTAACAGAAATTGTATATAAAATTGTTTTTCGAGTTACAGCTTCACACTTTTCTTTCATTGAACCTTCAAACCTTTTTATTATATATATATATATATATATATATATATATATATATATATATATATAAATATATATATATATATATATATATATATAAATATATATATATATATATAAATTGAAATATCACTGTAGATAAAATAAATATCTTTTCCAAAAAAGAAAATATCTCTCTTCTCAATGATTTTTCTAAATTACGATGAGTCATTAATAGGCTGCAGCAGCACCGGGACGTGGTGGGGCAGGGAAAGCGAAGAAAGGAATTTGTTTAGTTTCTAATCGTAAACGCAGCCTACCCCTTTGAGATGTCTGCGTGTTAATGACCTTGTTGTTCGGTTCTATGCGATACGATATTTAGCTATTTATAATATGTAAATAAGGCCTTCTAAACAAAAAAGGCAAAATATACAGTCGATTTCAAGCTGACACGTTCGACGAGAACAAATCGTCAGATATCGGGAGGGGGAGGAGATTCTGAAGACAAAACAGAATACATTGAAGAATGGAATTTGTACTACAAAGTGAACAAAATAAATTTCCGCGAGCATTAATATGAATTCTCGGGATTTTTAAATTTAATTGAACAATCTGGGATAAAATGTTACGATAATGTTTTAAGGTGTTTAATATTAAAAATTACATTGTTTCAGAAAAATGCTTTTTTTCAATAATGAGAAAAGGAAATTTTGATAATGAAAATTCCGTATTTAAATAATGATGCATATTTTACATGAAATAATGCATCGGGTTGAATAAGGGGGAGGAGAGATTAACGCTAATAATGTAATTCACGTTCCAACCACGAGTCGATCTACGGCCGTCCATCTAAACTTTCGTTTCATTTCGAAAGTTGACCGCAAAATACAGTACAGTACAACCTCAAAAATCCAGACTTTGCCGATTCCGGATTTTCGATTTTTCCCGGATTATAGAGTCTAAATAAAATTCAAATTTAATAATAACTAAATACACTATAAAGCACTATTTTTGGTAAAAATAATGACAAAAAGTGAAGTTAAGCATATGAAATATAATTAATAGGTACAAAAAATGGGGCAAAAGAAATTTTAACAAAATTACATATACAAAATAAAATTACATTTTATCATTTCATTTAAACATTTCAGTTAACGTTTGTTGTTTCATTATTTTTGGTTTGTAGGAAAGCAGTTTTTCTTTTATCCTGTAAATAGATATTATTTCCTGCTCGGTTATAAAGCTTCTTTGCTCGAGACCTTTAATTGCATGATCGAGTGTTTGCACAAGATTATCAATGGATAATTTTTCTTCTCCACTCTTATCGTCGCTACTTTCATCATCATCGTCACTTTGCTCTTTTTTATTTAATACCATATCACAAATTTCCCCGTCACTCAATTTATTTACGATTGGCGCATCGTCATCACAGTGCAGAACTTCCGTTATATCGGCTTCGCCGAGATTTAATGAAGCGCCGGAAGTAGATTTTTTACAGTAGGCTAAAAGTTCGGATATTTCAGCTTTTTCTTTCGAAATTGAAAGCCTTTGAAATCACTATCATCGTCATCATCCATAAATATGGTTGTCGGTAATAAATTGTGCCATGCATTTTGTAAAATTTCTTTTGTTACGCTATTCCACGCATTTTCAGCACACCATAACGCATCTCTGATATTAAAGTCTTTTACAAAATCACATATACTTTTGTCGTTATTAATAAATCGGAGCATTATCTGTAAAAAATCGTTCTTGTAACGACATTTTAATGCTCTCAATACTCCCATATCCATGGGCTGTATTAGAGATGTGCAGTTTGGTGGTAGAAACAAAACTTGAATGTTTTGTTTACTTAAACGTTCCGCTGCTGGATGAGCAGAACAGTTATCCAAAATTAATAAAAGTTTTGCATCGTCTGGCAGTCCAACATCTTTGCAATGTACTTGCTCTAGCTTCAGGCACAAAATGGTTTTCGAACCACTCTGTTGTGAGTTCTCTCGTTATCCACGCGCGTTTGTTAGACTTATAGGTCACAGGTAGTACTTTAACACCTTTAAACGCGCGAGGATTAGCACTTTTACCGATAACCAAGAGTTTGCACTTATGGGTACCAGCGGCATTTGCGCAAGCAAGCACTGTTAGTCTTTCTTTGGCATCTTTAATTCCAGTACGATTCGTTTCTTGTGCCGTAGCTAGAGTCTTTCTGGGTACATAACGCCAGAACAGAGACGTTTCGTCCGCATTATATATCTGCTCCAATGACAAATTTTCATCTCCTACCATTTGGCTGAACTCATCAACAAAATGCTCAGCGGCTCCTTTTTCACCGCATAAACGAAGCTGCCGAATACTGTGGCGTTTTTTGAATTTTTGCAGCCAACCAGATGAATATTCACATGGAGTAGTGATGTTCATGTCAGGATCAAAAATCCTAGCCTGTGTTATTAACATTGGTCCTGTTAATGGCACATTCTCGCTTCTTCGTTGGCGAACCCATTCAATCATAACTTTGTCCAGAACGTCATTGTTTGCTGGGCGTAAAGTTTTTCTTTTTTCCATTGCTAATGGTGTATCACTATCGGCAAAAAATTTCAGAATATCTCCCTTTTGTTTTTGGAGATCATATATCGTGGATTTGCTGACACTGAATTCTTCGCAAAGATTGCGGACAGGAGTACCTCTTTCCAATTTCCGAAGCAAGTCAACTTTCTTCGTAATTGTTAGAAAGTTATATTTCCTTTTCGTAACTTCGGAAATAGTCGATGGTCTTTTTTTAGACATATTTGTAACTATATAGAATGCACTCAAATTCCTGATATGCCGATGTAACTTAAGAATGAGGATGAAATTACCACGTGTAATGCAGGAGAATTGGCTAAGAAACAGAATGGTTAGCGCCTCTAATGTGTTGCCACAAAATACTATTCAAGTCTGTGTGCGTTACCAGCCATGTGACAAAAATTTACTGTATCCCGCGCTTCTCTATTAACAAGGATTAAACATTTAAAGGTTTAAATGTATGTAAACCATCTTCGCTGTTAGCGAAACAAAAAATAAAAACTCAAAAAGTTTTATTTATTTTCTAGTATCTGTACAATGTTATGTGTTTAAAAAGGCTGATGACTTCTAAAAAAGGAAAAAAATTTTTAGCAATAGTCAAATATGTGAAAAATATCAGCAGTAGATAAGATAAATATTTTTTCTTATAAAGAAAAATATCTCTCCTCTCAACGATTTTTCTAAATTACGATGAGTCATTACCAAGCAGAAGCAGCAGCACCTGGGGGTGGTGGGGCAGGGCAAGGAAGGAATTCGCTTGGTTCATAAACAAATGCTGACCCCGTAGTACTCTATGCCCTTTGAGAGGTCAATGTGTTAATGACCTTGTTGCTCGGCGCTGTGCAATACGATATTATTTAGTTATTTATTTGCTATTTACAGTAAATATGGCTGGAGATAAAACAGAATGAATTGAAGAAAGGGATCCATACTACAAAATAAATTTCTTGGAACGTTAATACAAATTCTCGGGATTTTTTTATTTAATTGAACAATGTGTGATAAAATGCTAGAATAATGTTTTAAAGAGTTTAAAAAAAAATTACATTGTTTTAGAAAAATGTCGTTTTCAATAAGAAAAGGAAATTTTGAAAAAAGAAAATCAGTATTTAAATAACGATGTATATTTTGCTCAACTTATTCGTCGGGAATCGTGACTTGCATAACGGAGAGGGGAGGGATATCGCTAATAACGTGATTCATGCTTCAACCACGAGCCGATTTATGCCGTCCATATTTATATCCGGTCAATTCCTTCTCCTTTCATTTCGATGTACAAGATGCTGACTGTAAAATACAGTATTTATTATAACATAAAATAAAAAATTTACCCTGTTGTTTTAAATCCTCGACTTCGGTCTAATAGTTAAAACAAAATGTAAAAAAACGTCCTAATACGGCATTTGTTTATAAAATATAATTCCATATAAATAATCTTACCCTGTTAAATTAAATTCACAACTTCATCAATCCGGAAAGCGGGGGGGGGGGGGGGGGGGGGGGGGGGGAACACTTGAAAATTTGGAAAAAGTCTGGATTTTGGATGTCCGGATTTTCGAGGTTGTACTGTATTTGTTTATAAAATATAATTCCATATAAATAATCTTACACTGTTTTTTTTTTTAAATCTGCAACTTCGTCCAGTCCGGGGGGGGGGGGGGGGGGGGGGGGGATTTTGGAAGGTTGTACTGTAGTTAAATTCAATGACAGGTAGAAACGTACTAGGAAAAAACGGTTTCCAGAATTGGCACCTTTAGTACGAATTAATAATGCACAATTTGTGCAGTACGAAAATGATTTCTGCAGAAAGATAAAAAGCTTTATATGTATAAGTACATTCAGTGTTACTGTTGGGATGTGGTTGTTGTTGAAACCCAGACCGTCCAACCCACCAGAAAGGTGTAAGATAACTGTTTGGACGGTCGGGAAGTGCCACCCAATTTAGACCGGAACCCAGTGGGGGAGGCATCCACAGGGACCGTACCCTCCTTCCCCTACCACCAACCTCTCGGAAGGACTTACGGACCCACATGTTTAACGTGATCGTACTCCGCGTGAACACGGCGGCAGTTTTGGCAGTGGCTGGAATCGAACCCGGGCCTACCGAGCGCAACTCCAGCGCGCTAACCAATGGGCTACCGCGCCCACTGTTGGGATGTGGTGGAAATGTTCTCTTCATAATGATTAAAATTATATTATAATAAAACAATAATGGTCGCAAATGTTTTGTTAAATTGGAGTGTTCAGTTGTAATACTTTTCTTGTAACTTAAACTATTTTATTTAGGAGAAATGCACAATGAGTTTCATGCATATGAATGAATGACTCAACTCCTAAAAGGAAAAATCTGATGTGGACAGCACATGCCTTCCATACAGATTCATATTTATTTTCTTTATTTCTTTTATAATTCATTAAATTGAGTTTATATGCACGAACTAGCACGAATAATTATTTGAAATTACACTGAAATTGCAGTTTTAATTCAATTTTTTTCCGGGAAACTTTGCAAAATTACTGAAAAGCTGTGTTTATAAGTTCCAAAAATTTGTTGTCCGAGATTGAATAGATGCTTTTGCTAAAGTGTTCATGTGATTTTATAACCCTTTAAAAGCAACCTATAAACTCTTCTCGAATTTTCTTTGAGGGCGGCCATGGAAGGTATCTATGTGGGCACTGGCTTTCAAGATCAAAATAATTTAAATGCCTTTGAGGTATAAGCATTTATAAAGGGTTCATAAAATACTAGTGACAGCAACCCAAAAGTTATTTCTAGATCTGTGTGGGAATGATGCCTAACAACCCTGCTTTAAATATTCATATGTCATGCAAGTGATAATAGACATTTTTATGATAGGAAGCAACTAGGAACTTTACAGAGATGCAATAAAACCCATTGTTATCAATGCCTGGGCTGAGGAGAAATGAATGTTTATCTGAGGAGTGGGGCAAGAGAAACCCTGAGAATGACCCTCCTGGCAAGAGAAACCCTGAGAATGACACTCCAGAGTATATAGCTTATCTTGGGTCCCAGGGCACAGAGGGATATGATTTCACCCTGTGGGGTGGAAGTTGGGGACAAAGGGTGGAAGTTCAGCTAGTGGTGTCCAGTTATATTGGTACATTTCCCATTCATTTGGCTGTCAATATTGTTGTGACTTTTGTGCAGCTTTAATAAATAATGAATGGGAAAAAAATTCCCACAATCACAGATGTTTTGAAAATTTGACTATACATGATAAGGCCCCATTTTGGAAAAGGGCATGCAGGGTGGTATTTTTCGATGTCAGGGCACAAAATTATAGTACTGGGGCAGGCGGGGCAGGCCGCCCCTTGAAAAACACCTAGGATGATCCCTGGGCCAAGATTAAATTAAGGATAAAAATATTAGGCAACTTATCACTATAATGATATGGAGATGAGGGGAATACTAGTATACAAATATCATAATTAAATAGGTATACAGGGTGCCCAGTGCTATCGGTGCCCAATGGCTATTTCCTCAACCGTTAGTCACAAAGATATATTTCCAATTGTAAAAATGTTTTAAATTTTAAAATCTATTATCTTAGAAACAGTTTAAATCAATAAATACATTTCTGAAAGAAATACGAAATATAAATTTTTTATACGGTTCCCCGGTCCTACGAATTATATTTAGGAAAATCATCCTCATACAATTTCAGACAAAAAAAAAAAAAAAAAAAATCTTCCTTTTACGACCAAAATTCACAAAGTTATGAAGCATTAAACTTTATGACTTAAGTCGCTTTTCCACGCATAAAAATGTCCTGTTTCAGGCAACCAACCAATTAGGGATCGTATTGACCATTTCTCCAGGCAGCCAACCAATCAGGGACCATATTGACAATTTCCCCAGACAACCAACCAATCAGGGACCGTATTGACCATTTCTCCAGGCAATCAACCAATCAGGGACCGTATTGACCATTTCTCAGCACAAAAAGTGCTCCAACTTTAAACAGCTGTAAGTCGGTTAATTTTGGTCATAAAAGGATGATTTTGCTAAATATAATTGGTAGGACCGGGGACTGTATAAAAATTTATATTTCATATTTTTTTCAGAAATGCATTTATTGATTTAAACTGTTTCTAAGATAATAGGTTTTAAAATTTAAAACATTTTTGCAATTGGAAGTGTATCTCTGTGACTAACGGTTGAGGAAATACAGGGTTGCCACTCTCCAGAGAATATGAAATTCCCTGACTTTTCCAGATAAATTCCAGGTTTATAAAAAACAGCGCAATAAACTATTCAGTTAACCTAGGCTTACACGTATACCTTTTCTCTGTGTTTTAACATAGAGAATATAATATTATAATTGGGAATATATTAATTGGAGTGTAAATATTAAAATATTTACACTTCAATTAAAAATTTGTTACAAATTGGGACAAATAAATAATATTTGACATACATATACAAATAAAAAAAATCAATTGCTTTGCTAAAAATCAATTAGACAAATCATGTACACTTGTTATAATAAATGTGGTAAAATAAATTAACACCAAAAATGTTAATATACAAGTTATGTGATAGTGAGTGAATATAGTATGTAGAAAAAATATTATTTTTGGAGATTTCTTATTTTGTCTTCAATTAGTGCAGCTTCTTTTTGAGCATCTACCATTATTTTGCTTTTCTTCCATTCTAAACTTTTCAGTTCTAAAGCAACACATTTTCGACTGTCTTCCAATTGTTTTTTATTACTTTCTGCTTCTTTCTTTCTTTGCATAGTATCAATGTACCTGGAATGTGCACATTTTACTGACTGAATCATGGCCTTTGTTATATCAATTGCTTCAACTCCCCCAGTATTGTTTATTGCCCCATAAACTTGTCTTAATGCTACAAGGCTTTCTTCTGTTTGGTTATCAATAATGCATTCGCATTAATGGAAAATCCCTTTTCAAGAAAGGAATTACCATGTGATAAAATGGAAAGCAATTTTATAAAAAAGGTCAAATCATTAGAAACTTGTTTTAGATGCAGTATACTAATCCAATGATCGTCAAGTCTAGTATCACTTCTTTTGTAAGATTTCATCATGTTTACTACTGAAAGCTCATTGAATAATTTTTGGAACTCTTGATGAATGTTGTCAGCTTTTAATCCTGATATCCATTTTTTAGAAACCAATATTTCTAGACATGCTGACAAACGCTCAATCACCAAATCAGTTTGAAGAAAAACTGCAGGATTAAGAAACGATATTGCTTTAGTCAATGGAAATCGTACAGGTGAACGCTCAAAAAGTTTATGCACAAATCTTTGATATGCTTTAAGACATGAATTGTTGCATTTTCAAAACGTCTATATTCTTTTTATTCTTTATCTTTCTCAATTCATCTTTTAAAGGAAAACTAAGTGTCACTTCAGAAGCTGGGCTCAAGTTATCTTTTTCAAGACCATCAATTTTGTAAAGACATGAAGCATTTTTGTCTAAAACACAAGGCTTTACAAATCTCTGCAAAATTGACTGTGCTATAGTTGTCACAGATTCATAAAGAAATGGTGCAAGTGGTTCATCAAATTTCAGGACAATAAATTATAAAACAAAAAATATATAAAGGTTTTATCCCGTGAAAATTACTTTATAATGAAAACAAATATTTATGTTTAGTAAAACACAGGTTTTCACTAAAGAAAGTAATAAATATTGATCTTTAATAAATAAATATATATATAGAATTATATTCCTGCTAAAATGGTTTCCTTTTTATTTGCCTAAATCATTGCTTTAATACCACTTTTGGGAAATATCCCTTCACAGAGTGAGTTCATGCTACCCATTTTTCAAAATAGAAAAATTTGTATTATGCAAATATAAATAAAAACTAACCTTAATAATTAGCCATAATAAGAAAATAAACTAGTTTAGTTGATCTAATATGCAACATTTAAATGATGGAGATGGATGGAAAAAGATACTAACGTACTCTCTGCAATTCACGCGATGTAACTGAATTGCGCAATCGCACTGTTTATACGAAAATAATTAAGAAATTAACAATAATTAATCAGAATATGAAAATAAGCTAGTTAAAAGTTAATCAAAAATGCAATATTTAGAAGATTGAGATGGATGGGAAAAGATACTAACAACGTACTCTCGGCAATTCACGCGAAGCAACTGAATTGCGCAATCGCACTGTTTATGCGAAAATAATTAAGAAATCAACCATAATATTTAATCAGAATATGAAAATAAGCTAGTTTAGTCAATCAAAAATGCAATATTTAGAAGATTGAAATGGATGGAAAAAGATATCATTGTACTCTCGGCGATGAGAACAAACTGAATTGCGCAATCGCAGAGTTTATGAGAAATTAATGAACAAAATAACATGTTATCAATTTATGCTGAATAAGACAACCTTTGAAGAAGTATATTTATTACTTTCATAAAATAAGCGATCGAGATTTTAATTTACATTACACGCGGCCGTAAATCTCCGTTAATTTGATTGGCTTTACACTGCATTTTATTATGGATTTACTACGATCCCGGGAATGGTAGAAATCAGTGCTAAAAAAGTGGAAAATCGGTGTTTCCGAGGAATTATAGTATGTCTGGTTAATTGATAAATTTCAAACAAAAAAAGCCGGAGAATTTCGTTAGTAATCCGGAGGCCGGAGAAGTAATGAAAAATCCGGAGTCTCCGGCCCCGGAGAGTTGGCACGTCTACAATACTCTGAAGCCAGCAAAATGCACGGTACTACGCAGCGCCGTCAAAAGTTGGATGGTTGGTTTATTGGATTGAAATACGCGTTACGCGTAGCCTAGACGGCGGCGGGCGGCCAGAAATGTTTGCGTTCGTCGAGCTAATAACAGGTTTTTCCGATCGTTGATCTTTTGAACAATCGTTCTTAGTACACATCGTAAATTTTATTTGCATTATTTAAATTTAAAAAAAAATTCCAGATTTCCCGCGAAATTCCCTGACTTTTCCCGGTTTTCCCTGACTGTTTTCAAATTCCCTGACATTTCCCGGTTTTCAGGTTGAGTGGCAACCCTGAAATAGTCATTGGGCACCGATAGCACTGGACACCCTGTATATAAAAGTGGAAAAGCAAACACAGAAAAAGTGAGAAAAGGCAATAATAATTAGCTCCAGATAAATGATCAAGACATGGAGAACAATAACTTGAAACTACATAAAAAATGGAGGTTAGTTCGAAATTGCATTCTCATCAGGATAGCCATACAACTGGAATTAAAACTGAAAGAATAGCCAGTTTCTGACAAAGGCGATAGTATTTGACAATAGCCACCATTGGAAGTCTACTGGGTAATGGAAGGTGAAATAATAAAATCTAAAAGAATTAAAAACCAGAAATATAAACTTCACTACAGTGTGTCGAAATGTTTGCAGCCGATCATCACATTGCAGAGTATGCTACATCTAATCATTAAAGCGAGTGGAAACCGGAATGAACATAATATTGAATGAAAATTTTATTGAATGAAGACTTTCAGAAATAGTAATCAGTATAGGCCTCAGGACAAGTGGAAAGTATTCTTTCAAAAATAGTAAACGGTATTAGACTCAGATCTAGTGGAAAGTTAGGGGTTAAGAATGGGTGAAATGCACAAAATTGAGATATCCAATGAATGCAATTGTAAAATTACTATGTTGTGTATTTGAAATTATTAATATAATTAACAAATACTTCTGGATAGTGGTAATTTTGACAATGTGTTTAAGATTATTGATGTGGAGATTATGAAACGGGGGATCTGAAATTCGATGTATTCGAAACAGCTGGCTTAAAGAATTACAAGATCGATATGAAAGCAACATAATGATAGTGAAGATATAAGAATTTTTTTATCAAATAGATTGGTACTAACATGATTATGGAGGGTATCTAAATTTAAGTCTAAATAATTAAAAGTTTGACTAACACTAGGCTCATTAGAGATTAATTCTAGGTTAGAGGCGTAAATATCAATATTAATTGGATAGGAACCATCAATGATAATACAAATTAAGTCAACATATTGATATGTAATATATGAATTAGAGGAAAAATGACGTTCATAATAATAAAGATACAAGTTAGTTAGAATACTACTATAGTGCGACTCCAACGAGAAGGCATTTGAGTCACGTGACTTTGGACGAATCCATTAGTTAAATTCAATGACAGGTAGAAACGTACTAGGAAGAACGGGTTTCCAGAATTGGCGCCTTTAGTGCGAATTAATAATGCACAATTTGTGCAGTACGAAAATGATTTATGCAGAACGATAAAGAGCTTTATATGTATAAGTACATTCAGTGTTACTGTTGGGATGTGGTGGAAATGTTTTCTTCATAATAATTAAAATTATATTATAATAAAACAATAATGGTCGTAAATGTTTTGTTAAAATTGAAGAGTTCGGTTGTAATACTTTTCTTGTAACTTAAACTATTTTATTTAGGAGAAATGCACAATGCGTTTCGTGCGTATGAATGAATGATTCATCTCCTAAAAGGAAAAATCTGATGTGAACAGCACATGCCTTCCCTACAGATTCATATTTATTTTTTTTATTTCTTTTATAATTCATTAATTTGAGTTATGTGCACAAACTGGCACGAATAATTTTTTGAAATTACACTGAAATTGCAGTTTTAATTCAATTTTTTTCCTGGAAACTTTGTAAAGTTACTGAAAAGCTGTGTTTAAAAGTTCCAAAAATTTGTTGGCTGAGATTACCCCCCCCCCCCCCCCCCCCCCCCGTAATTTATGGGTTGCTCGCTTGTGTAATAAGACATTTTCTTTAGGAAAGATCCTCGATCCATCTATAAAAGGGGAAAAATACCTTGACATACACACATCTTTATATTTTTATCATTGTGTATTTTACTTTTTATATAACGTTGTTTAATTTCTATAAAATACAAAGAAAACGCTTCAATCTAAATACTTTTGCTGCCATTGAAAATCATTTCAGTAAGTTCTATGAATCACATTTTATACAGTTGCATATTTCATAAAGTATTAATATTTGTTAATTCTGAAATAAATTTCAGTAATTTAATTAATTTTAAATATGTTATCTAACCATTTTCCTTGCTTGTGGGCCACTATTCGGACAGTCAGTTCATCATTAGAGATTACATTGCATGGCCATGTCATCTAAGGAATCTATCCCCCCCCCCCCCCCGAGTTGCAAAATTTGGAAAATATAAAAATATATAAAAATTATCTGTTTTATATTTTTATATATATATTTGTTATTATTTTATAATATTTTATATATAAAATATTTAAAAAATTGTACCGCTGTCGCCCGTCTCGAAATCTGATTCTATACTTTCAGTTGACTCTTGAGTCATGTTCTGAAGAGGAGTCGGCACCTACCACAAAACTGATTTCTTCTATGGTTTCTTCCACTAAATTGTCAATTTCCCAATATTTATTTTCAACTTTTACTGCGTGCTCACAATATTTAATCCACTGCTTCTTTGTAATGCTGGCAAGGGCTGTCGGATGGGGGTGCATAACTTTTCTGAATTTGCTTCAGCCTAAAAAAAAATCGAGTACTTTGTGGACCACATTTCGTTCCTTGGAACGAATTACTTTTACTTCTACAGACATTTTGTCGATAAAAGCACGGTTCACAAATATCAGATTCTAATTAATTAAATAAACAGACGTTAGAAGTTGGAACAGATGCAAGACATTTTCTTAGTCGCAAGCGCAATGCTAGTAAAGCATTCCAACTATTCTAAATTTCAAACAATTGGCGAAATACGCGCAGCAAATGCGATCGCCAAACAGGTTTCTGCGTTTGGCAACCCTTTCACTGTAGTGCACAGATCGTCTGTTTTGCCAGCTTTCTTCCCTATAACGAAATGGACTCATCCAAGGTCATCTGCCAACTCATGGGAGCCGGACTATACTACTACAACCCCCTTGAGGTACACCAGATGTTTGTAAATATATGTTATCACCTTGGATAATATAATTGTTGTATAACACAAAGTGCAGTAGTATAGGAAAGTTTTTAACTTTAAATGGAACATTATTAGAGAGATAATCATTATATAGAAAGATAATAACTTTGTATAAATCTTTAATATCAATATTATTAAATAGGTCTTTAAAATCAAAGATATGGAAACCAAGTATATGTGGAAGCTTGCTAAGATGATTTACTAAATCAAAACTATTGTTCAAAATGAAATATCCTGAAGTCTTAAATTTAAGAGATTCATTAATTCTATCTAAACAGTTTAGCAATTACTAGCAATAGTGGTAAATGTTATGTCCACAAGTGACCGTTCTAAAACTGAGAGGTGATTTATAGAATTTTGGAACCAAAGTAACATGGAAATTTATAAAATTTACAAATAATATTTAATTGTGTATATAATTTTAGCATTTTAATTTTGATTTTGATACTGATTATTAATGGTTAAAAAATATGATTATTTTTTATGCAATTCTGTAATAGAGAAACATACTATTTTTTACAAATAATGGCATAATTATTAGAAGCTTTATCTACATAAGTTATGACAAAATGTTGTTGTAGTTCTTTAATAGCGAATAGTTGTTTAAAAGGATAACTAGGCTTCTTAAATGTGATGTTTATAATGACACTTTTAAGAAAATGTAGGGTAGAATGCTTCCATAGATGGAATGGAATAAGAACAAGCTTGTTGGTATATGAATTTATCAAAATCAAAAGATAAAACTGAAGAAGTTTGGGATGATGACAGCATGGAACACGAAATTTAGACCCTTTATTCATAATATCTCTGAGAATATCATCCTGAACTACACTGAAATCCCCAGTAATAATGTTTCCGTGAGAAGAATTAACATAAGGTGTAAAATTCTTATTGCTGCATATACATGATGAAAGATGATCAGAGTTTAATGACCTGGAAACTTCATTGTAATTGTAAATAGTTCTACCAACTGGTAAATTATATTTGAAAGATTTTTGCATTTTGATATCACTTTCTGGTAACAAGTGCTAATGTTTTGCAAATAAATTATTAAAATTAAGAGAATTAAGAATTGTATGTTTAAAAGAAATTTATATATATATATATATATATATATATATATATATATTCAATAAATGATCAATCTCTGGTATTTATAATACAAGTAAATTAAAATTCTTAATGGGGCATAGGACCTTTAAACAGTCGAAATTAATAGAAAATAGTGTTATCTTTAAAAATTTTTAATTCTGATCATATGTATTCCATATGTTTGAAATTTTTATCCTAAATAGATAGGATACCTTTCTTATTACACAAATTTTATTGGAGCCATATAACAATATATAAAATTTATATTGTTTTTTAAAGTTTATACAATTTCGACAAGGATAAAGGTATATGTAACAGCTGCGTGCATGATATCATGATATTTCAAATAATATTATACTTGTGGACTTCAATTTGATAAGAACTTATTTATAACTATTACATCTTTAATTTGTACATCCTTTTTGAAAATTTGAACTAAATTTAATATTTTTAAAAATTAAACAAAATTTAATTTTCATTTTTAATGCAAAAAACACGAAAAAAAAAACCTCATTAAAAATTTTTTTTATGTTGTTATGAGGAATTTTTCATGTACAAATTGTGTATATGGATGAAACACATATGAGCAAAAAATTTGAAAGTGATTGGTTAAATATATTTTGAAATATGTTGCATGCAAGCGTTAAAATCACATATTTGAGAAAAACAGCTTTAAAGTTTAAAAATGCATTTAGTGTTATTTAATATCTTATTTCGCACCTTAAAATGTTCTTGGTGCATAAATAAAACACTCCTCTAACTATTGAGATTTGAAAATCAAAAGTTTTCTGCCATTTAGGGTCTTTTTGAGCTCTATATGTTGTTCCAAAGGCTCAAACATCAGTTTTGTGCATATATTTCTTGTCACTCTGATGAAGAAAGTTTACCAGTTTTTTATTTATTTACAAGGAATTTTTTATCTCGAAATTATGTGTATGGATAAAACAAGTAACAACAAAAATTTTGAAAGTGATTGGTCAAATATATTTTAAAATATATTGCGCGCAAGTGCTAAAATCACATATTTCAGAAAACAGCTTTTAACTTTAAAATGCATTCAGTATTATTTAATATCTTATTTTGCACCTTAAAATGTCCTTGGTGCATAAATAAAACATTCCTCTAACTATTGAGGTTTGAAAATCAAAAGTTTTCTGCCATTTAAGGTCTTTTTGAGCTCTATATGTTGTTTCAGAGACTCAAACATCAGTTTCGTGCATACGTTTCGTGTCACTCTGTAAAAGAAAGTTTACTAGATTTTTATTTATTTACAAGAAATTTTTTATCTCTAAATTATGTGTATGGATAAAACAAGTAACAACAAAAGTTTTGAAAGTGATTGGTTAAATATATTTTAAAATATGTTGAGCGCAAGTGCTAAAATCATATATTTCAGAAAAACAGCTTTCAACTTTAAAAATGCATTCAGTATTACTGTTGGAAATAATCAATACATCGCGATTCACGATCCTGTGAACGGGCGTTTATGCAAATTTAATATGAACGACTCTTCCCGTTCACCGGCGTGAACCGTGACGTTTTTCAACATGAGGTTTCATGCAAATCAGTTCCCAATGCGTACGCATCTGATTTGCATATCCGGGGGCGTTTCCGGAACTGTCCATTCTCGGATATATAGGGCAGAGGTTTCTTGAAGCAAGCAGATCGATCGAGTGTTCAATCAGATCAGACGACGTCTTGAGACGATCGAGATAGACACTGATGGTCTGATGCAGGCAGACAGAAATGTTTTTGACAGAAGCACTGCGGAATATCGTTTGACGACGGTTAATAGTCGAAACGGATGCAGATGTGGTCAGTTTGGACCAGCATGTATTGAACGTTAAATTTACTTACAAACGTTCGGAAGCCGCTTTAAATATTTTCCTGATGTTATATCCTTTGGTTTCCCTTTGCCAAGTGTGAGGTTTCCCTTTGCCAAGTGTGATACCTTCGATGGTGGCTGAAATACATGCAAGTGATAGAGGTAGTATAGTAAATTACTACTAAATGCTTCAAGGAATCTCTGTCTAGTCATTTACAACTGAAAACCTTTTTGTACATAGTATATTTTGATGTTTTACGGCATGGAAAATTACCAGGTACGTGTAATATGCCTAGTTGTGTTTTTCACCAAATAAAGTGAACGAAGTTTTTCTTTAAAACTGGACTTGTGTACTTTCATGACCCAGCCAACACTTATTGACCCTGACAGTGCGTGCTTTGCTATCTTCAAATTTTTTTTAATTTCGTCAATATCTGACAATTACTTAATAACTTATTTCGCACTTTAAAATGTCCCTGGTGCATAAATAAAACATTCCTCAAACTATTGAGGTTTGAAAATCAAATGTTTTCTGCCATTTAGGGTCAGAAACCCACGAAAGTCTGGTGCATAAATAAAACATTCCTCAAACTATTGAGGTTTGAAAATCAAATGTTTCTGCCATTTAGGGTCAGAAACCCACGAAAGTCTGATTATTTCTTCAACATCAGCTGCTGTTCTTAAAAAAAATTAGTGAATGAATTTATTGAATCCCTGCTTTAAATTCTGGGAAAAGTTGGATACATTTTCCAATTATCATTAAATCAGCCAAGATTTCAGTTGTACACAGAGTAATGTGAACACGGGTAATATAATGACATATATGACAACAGTATCAAATTTGGTGGATTTATTCATTTTCAAATGTCTTTACACAGCCATTGTAAAAAAATAAAAATAATAAAGTGCCCTAGCATCTCTACACCTGCTAATGCAAACAAATCACATAATATCCTAGAAGAAAAGATAAATTCTTTTAAGTATGTCACAAGTGATTAGCTAAACTTTTTGTTTTACAAGTGATGGAACAGTTGTGATAATATAAAATTATTAAGCCTTACAACTAGCCTTCCACATTCCTCAGCATTAAGGGAAAATCACCCCCACCTCCTGAAGAATGAAAATAAAATTTGGAGATAGAAGATTGCATTTGATGGGGGGAGGGGGGGGGGGATTGCACTAAACATTTGTGTGGTAAATGAAATAAAATCCACATTAGCAGAGTTCATATTGAAACTTGGAAATGCAATTTCCAAAAAAAAATTTCACAAACTTTCAGCTTGAATAATGACATTTTGAAGTACATAATAATTCCATATAGTAAAATAAATTCAAAAACATAATTTAACATGAAAAACTAGCCAATTTGATAATATTACAACTATAAAATCTAATTTTGAGAATCAAATTGTTGGCTTCAATTACAATAATACTTCAATTGAATGTGAATTATTGTAATTAATAATATTAGTTAGAACAATTCAATTTCAATTAACTTCTAAAACAATTTGAAACAAGCAATAAAACAGATTTTTCCAGGTGTTATATGAACAATTGCAGTTTTTAATTAGCTCATTATATGTCAATTCAACCAAAAAAATGTAAATGTCACCTATTTCCTTAGATTTCACTAAAAATTTTGCCAAAGCTACACATAACTCTAATATTCTACAAAATTCTAGTAGGATTTCATTCATTAATTTATTAGCAATAAATTTACAAAGAAAAAAAAAAGGAGATTTCACTTGGTACTGCTTTGCAGATGCATAAAATGAAAACCTTGTGTTTGATAAAATCCTTTCTTCTTCGGTACCTAATTATAACACATATCATATATAATCGCATATAAGTCGACCGCTCTACTTTCAGAAAAAAAGTAAAATATCAAAAACTTGCATACAAATAGATCATAAAAGGAGAAAAGTTTTACAATAAATTTATTCAAAAACACTTGGGAAAAAAAAAATTATATATACATAATAATAAAATTTAATGTGCATAACAAATATTTCGTCAAAGCCCTTTAAAGTCAGATTCCGAACAATGTTAATACATATAGTCTGAGTCAAACTCTCCAAACTGTGAATGAACTAAAATTTTGCATAGAAGTACAAGTTTATTGTGTGTAACATTTATTAAAATTTCAGAAAAATCCAAAGGGGTAGGCGGTATGCCTTTCATGCAGTGACATGTAATGAGTCCATAACATTTTGAACTGAATTCAAATTCCATGAAAATTCTAGGTTTACGCTGATGCTTATGAATTCTGAGTAAGGTAATAAACAATGAACGCAAAACCAATAACTTCAATTTAATCTGAGAAGTGGTGATACACACATGCTTACAGTTAAAAAAATAGCTAAGAGAAATTTAAATGACATTGAAAATTGACAGTTACAGAATAAAATTTAAAAAAAAATTATGACAAAAGCCTACCTTTCCTTTTATCATTTTTCTTTTCTTTAAACTTTTTGCTGCCCAAAACAAGCTTTTGGTTATCATAAAATTTGTCATAGTTGGATAAAAGACCGGAACCATAATACTGATACTGACGAAGCTGAAATACAAGTTTAAATTCAAATATTTATTTTAAAAACTCTACTCAATTTAAAAGTTACTGCTTTTAAAAGTTTTTAGATGTGAAAAATATTCCTAAAAAGGTATTGGGATACATATTTTATAAAAGTAAAATATAACTTCATAGTTAAACATTTAATATTACACCATTTAAGATATTCAAATAAGTTACAATTAGGCCAGAGCACTTTCAGACATCATAACGTTCTTAATCGGTGGCAATGCATATAAAAGATGAAAAACAAGCTCTTATATACAGCCAAAAAACCGCAAAATAAAAATTTGCATATGAATGTTCGGCTAATCCGATACATAATAAAATCATTAAATTACAAAATAAATATGTAACATGTGTAACTTCAATCCAGAAATACTTATGCCAAACATTTTAAAGTAGCATTAAAAACAATGAGAAGGTGAACTAGACAATCCAGAAATTCATACAAGGGTTTAACACGCAGAGTCAAGAATGAGATGTCAGGCAAAGCTGAGAGTTTGAACGGATTTGAAGTTACAGAGTTGTGATAAATATAAATGAATAGGGATTCAAAAAATATAATATTACAGGGCTTATTGCAATTAACAGAAAAGTTTTTATTGATTGATCATCGCCACAATGACTCCCGACAGTAGACACCGTAAATGGATTTTTAGTAGCTGCAATTATTTGTTTTTGATTTTCACTGGCTAGTTCTTTAATAATAAAAGCTGTTTTTGTTCACCCACAGGAATAATGCTTTGCCTCTTTCGAATCCGGGAACATCGCTTGAAATAATGGGCGAGCATGGTCTGCAGTAGCTAACGAAAGATTATGTTCTAAAATGAATGAGGTGAACATAACTTCCGCTTTAGTAGTCTGCAATTCTTTATTCACAGTTAAAAATTCATTTAGACTTCGTAGATTTGGAAGTCTTGAATTTATCCACGTGTTTGGCCGTTTTCGAATGTTTAACTATGTCCCTACGTCCGCCATGAGAAATGGAGATATCACAGTTACATACAACACAAAAGGCAAGAGATGCACTTATTCTTGATTCTTTGATATGGTCTCTCCGCGCATGATGCTCCTTCACGCAGATTGTTGGAAACTTGGTTCTGTTTTCGTCGCGATTCTCGTTATCGCGAGAACGTGTTTACATTTTTAGAATGGTTCTACCGTTCTCGTGAACGACTCGTGACGGGAACAGAACATGCCATTCATGCAAATCGCCATCTCGCCGCGCGCGCATCTGTTTTGCATATAGTGAGGGCGCTGCCGTCAACGGTTGTGTTCCGGAGCGTACCCATCACGGTGTATATATGATAGGACACATTCTCAGTTATTGAGACTTTACAGACCTTGACTGACCATGTAGTAGACGTGGGAGACTTTTCAGAGTTTAAGATCTTGTAGTTATGCAGACTTAAGACTCGACGTATAGTCAGATCGATCAGACGGTGATCGACGGTGAAAGACCTTGTATGGAAGGCAGACCTTGATCGGTAGAGAGTAGTCTAACTTCTAAAGCCATGACGTGTGACCTGATGATGGTGGCTTCATTAACGTGCACGACATGAGTGGTACAGTAGCTGTTTTTTCTACTTACCGATGTTATAATAACTGAGAGTGTGTGCCTAGTCATAGACTATTCAAAACCTTTTTCATGAGCTTGCTAGCTCATTGTATATAGTTTTGCTTTGCAACGAATGTTACAGTGTTTTATTTTGTAACTTCATCTGATGCAATGGATCTCACAACAAATAAATTGTGTTTGTGTTTAACGAGCTTTCTTTCTTGAGAAAACACATCACTACTGCATATCATCTGCTACAAAATTTTCTTTACCAGCACTTCAGATATGGATATGGCCAAACACTGCTAAATCTGCAAATGACTTTCAAATTTTTCTAGTCAAGTCGCTCAGCTAACACAGCAATAGCCGCCGACATTTGGTTATGGGCCGTAGTATGTCAAGGCCATAACTTTTATCCGTGATAAAGCAGCAGTGAAGAGTTGTGAATTCCATCGACGGGGGCCGCGACCGGCGCCATTTGCATCAAGCAGAAAGGTAAACAACGCACTCTAGTCACAGTTAAAGACTATGGAGGTGAGCAACGGCATAGAAGCGTTAAACAGGGACAATTACGTCACCTGGCGTAATGAAATTTCATTTATCCTGAAAGGAGAAGGATGTTACGGCCACATCAACCGTACTGCATTACCAGTCGACGAATCTACGTCACGCCGCGAGCGAGAGGAGTACATGCGCAGTAGCGACCGCGCACTTTCCATCCTGTTTCGAAATATCTCGGCGGAGTACAGAGAACTGCTCGACATCGGCGACAGCCCGGCGGATGCGTGGGAGAAGTTGGAGGCGCATTTTGAGGCCCCAACGCGCGCTAATTTAGTTCATCTGTTGGACGAGTTTTTCAGTCTACGCCCGGAAATCGAGGAGCCCATCGACATATTCTGTACGAGGATAAGGAAAGCTGTCACCAAGCTCAAGAACGTGAATCACCCCGTGGAGGATGTGTACGTGGCATTCCAAGCCATCCGGTATCTCCCAGCCCAGTACCAGAGTATCATCCAAATCATTTATCGCTGGAGCGATAAGGATTTTAAACTGGATAAGATTCAGAAAGAACTGTCTCTAGAAGAGGGCAGGATTAGACAGTTGAGGAAGGATCATGACAATAATAATGTAAGTTCCAATTCATCTGTATATTTTTCAAATGTTAACGCTAAATGTAAAAATGTCACCAAAGTTAAAAAGTCTATTAAGGTCATAGGACCATGTTTTATGTGTAATAAAAATGGTCATGTAAAGGCACAATGCCCAAAATTGAAAAAGATGACTAGCTCTAGTATTATTGAAGTATTTTCAAATATAAATGTAGAAGCTAATATTGTTGATAATCCTGACAATAGGCTCAGCTGGGTGATTGACACCGCTGCTACGCGACACTTTTGTAATGATGTTAAAATGTTTTCAAAATTTGATAAATGTAAGGATACATCTATGTCGCTAGCAGTGGGTGATATGGAAAGCCCAGTTGAGGCTATTGGAACGGTGAACATGTATGTTAAATTTAAAGATCATACAAATAATATTGTGCTACAAAATGTTATGTATTCACCAAAATTACGGCGTAACTTGTTGGCCGCATCTGTATTAGAAGAGCAGGGCTATTCTTTTAGTGCAGCCAAAGGTATTCTATGGTTTAAGACTCCTGAGGGAGAAAATTTCTTTTACGCTAAACGTAAAGAAGGATTGTATTTCTTAAAACCACAGTACTCAACTAAAAGTTTAAATAGTAGTGTTGAGGGCCGTAAAGGAGATCAGGATAGGGACAAAAATTCTAAACAGGTTAGAAAAACCCCTGCAACAAATAGTCAAAGTCAAAACAAAATTAGGCCTAACTTGAATAAAAGGAAAAACAAATCTGATTTAAAATCAAAGTCAAATAAAATTAGTGGTTCAACAGTTGAAATTCTGAACAAAACTGAATTATGGCATAGAAGATATGGCCATATTAACTCAGACTACTTGCACCAAACAAGTAAAGTTTCCGCGGCAAACGGACTCCCAAAATTAAAATATGCAAAAGTAAATTGCATTCATTGCAAACTTGCAAAATCTAAGAGAGTTTCGTACAAACCAATAGGCAGGATTAGATCTACAGAACCTTTGCAATTACTGCACATGGACGTTTGTGGTCCAATGCCTGTAGCTTCATTGGGGGGAAACAAATACTTCTTGACTATTACAGACGATTTTAGCCGCAAGGTGTTTGTTTTTATTTTAAAACAAAAATCAGATGTGTTCAAAGTTTTTCAGGATTTTCAAGCTTGTCAGGAGAGACAATTAGGCAAAAAGATTTTGTGCATCCGTACTGATAACGGCATGGAATTTTGTCACGGTCAATTTAAAGCTTTTTTGAAAAAGTTAGGGATTAAGCATGAACGATCTAACACTTATACACCCGAACAAAACGGGGTATCTGAAAGATTCAACCTGACAGCGTTAGATTGTGTCAAGGCAATGCTTAATCAAAGCAAAGTTGGTGACAAAATGTGGGCAGAGGCAATCCTATGTTTTACTTATACAAAGAACAGGATTTGCCATAAATTTAAAGTTAAAACTCCACACGAATTGTACTATGGGAAGAAGCCTGCTGTATCCCATCTCAGAGTTTTTGGATGTAAGGCTTATGCTGGTATAGCAAAACAGCTTAGGAAGAAGCTAGACCTAAGAGCTCAACTGGGAGTTATGGTAGGATATGCAGAAAATACCAGGGGCTATAGAATTCTTCTTGTGAAAGAAGGAAAAATATTAGAAATAAGCAATGTCCGTTTTGAGGAGATGGAAGCAGCGGAAGGCGTCCTGGACCCCATTCGACCTAGAAACTTCACCCAAAAGAAATCGGGTTTTACTCGAACATCAGATTCAGGATCGGGATGTTTGGATAGTGAGTCAGAGGAAGAAGCAGGTGAGAGCCATGACACTAGTCATACTAGTGAGGAAGAGGACTCTCCTGCTGATTCCGATCTGACCCCCTGTTCAAACATAGATTGGGAAAGGAAAGCTGTACCCAGGCCTGATGGAACTCGAACTGATGTTTACTACTCAGTGAGGGGTGATAAACATAGGCTGAGAAGTCATAATGATGTTAAAAAATTCTGTGCTAAGGCTAACATACATTATGACCAAAATTTGTTTAACTTCAGAGAAAAGAGGGATATCAAATCCAGGCCAGAGGCAAGCAACATAGAAATAATAGGTGATATTGATCATGTAGTTTCTTTGCTAAAGGGAGAATTTGATATCAAATCTCTAGGGAAGGTCCAAAAACTGTTAGGTGTGGAATTTGCTGAAATCAATAACAAAATTTTTATACATCATAGGCAGTACATTAATAAGATTTGCCAAATGTTTGAGGAATTTTTAGCATTAAATTTTTGTAATCAAATTTCCAAAAACAAAAATGATTAAATTTGTAACTTCTAAATTTTTTTTCTTTCTTTTACAAAATATGGTTAGGATATCGTATAAATTACTCCTCCCTCTGTGATGCAGCAAATTGTATCTAGAGTATATATATGTGTATTGTTTACAATGAACTTTCTAAAATTTTTCACATTACACTGAATGTATATATATATCCATGTTTTCAATTCCCGCATAAGACAGTTATGCTTATGTGTATTATCTTTGTGTGTTTACTCCTTGTTATCATACACTTGGTTATGATTCATTGAAGACAAACCACTTCTTTAAATTTATATATGAATACAATACAGAAAGAAAAATCTTTTCATTATCTGTGTCACTGCTATTAGTATTAATTATGTATACTGGTCTTGGACAGAGATAATGAACAGCCATAATTGAATTTGATATTTATAGTAAAATTTTTAATCTTAAATGTTAAATTTAATAATTATACATAAAATTTTCTACATAATTGAATTTGATATTTATAGTAAAATTTTTAATCTTAAATGTTAAATTTAATAATTATACATGAAATTTTCTACACAAATTGAATTTGATATTTATAGTAAAATTTTTAATCTTAAATATTAAATTTAATAATTATACATCAAATTTTCTACACAAATTGAATTTGATATTTATAGTAAAATTTTTAATCTTAAATGTTAAATTTAATAATTATACATGAAATTTTCTACATAATTGAATTTGATATTTATAGTAAAATTTTTAATCTTAAATGTTAAATTTAATAATTATACATGAAATTTTCTACATAATTGAATTTGATATTTATATTAAAATTTTTAATCTTAAATGTTAAATTTAATAATTATACATAAAATTTTCTACACAAATTAATTTGATATTTATAGTGAAATTTTTAATCTTAAATGTTAAATTTAAATTATTATACTTAAATTTCTTGAAAACTTAAATTTTGACTTAAATTAAATTTTTGGAACTTAGTGTTTCAATGATATCTAAAATTTTCTTTCAATGATAAATTTTTTTTTGCTTAACATGAAAAGTAATATATATACTTTATGTTTTTGCTGGATACTAAAGAACTTGACATTTTTGCTGTTATGTTTTTTTAGAGTAATTTCATTGATTGATAGCACGTGCGCCGAGATTTGGGGTTTTGCATGAGGGGGCCGATTGTTGGAAACTTGGTTCTGTTTTCGTCGCGATTCTCGTTATCGCGAGAACGTGTTTACATTTTTAGAATGGTTCTACCGTTCTCGTGAACGACTCGTGACGGGAACAGAACATGCCATTCATGCAAATCGCCATCTCGCCGCGCGCGCATCTGTTTTGCATATAGTGAGGGCGCTGCCGTCAACGGTTGTGTTCCGGAGCGTACCCATCACGGTGTATATATGATAGGACACATTCTCAGTTATTGAGACTTTACAGACCTTGACTGACCATGTAGTAGACGTGGGAGACTTTTCAGAGTTTAAGATCTTGTAGTTATGCAGACTTAAGACTCGACGTATAGTCAGATCGATCAGACGGTGATCGACGGTGAAAGACCTTGTATGGAAGGCAGACCTTGATCGGTAGAGAGTAGTCTAACTTCTAAAGCCATGACGTGTGACCTGATGATGGTGGCTTCATTAACGTGCACGACATGAGTGGTACAGTAGCTGTTTTTTCTACTTACCGATGTTATAATAACTGAGAGTGTGTGCCTAGTCATAGACTATTCAAAACCTTTTTCATGAGCTTGCTAGCTCATTGTATATAGTTTTGCTTTGCAACGAATGTTACAGTGTTTTATTTTGTAACTTCATCTGATGCAATGGATCTCACAACAAATAAATTGTGTTTGTGTTTAACGAGCTTTCTTTCTTGAGAAAACACATCACTACTGCATATCATCTGCTACAAAATTTTCTTTACCAGCACTTCAGATATGGATATGGCCAAACACTGCTAAATCTGCAAATGACTTTCAAATTTTTCTAGTCAAGTCGCTCAGCTAACACAGCAATAGCCGCCTGATTCTTTGATATGGTCTCTCCGCGCATGATGCTCCTTCACGCAGATAACGTCAATAGCTACCAGTATTGCCAGGTCTTCGCCAAAACTCCCGCACTTCCTCCAACTCTTCGCCTCGCCAAAACTAGCTCAATTGAGAGGGAAAATCGCGAAACTGGCAATACTGCAAATACAATTAGAAATCAAAGCCTCTCGAAATTCCCTACTTCAGTCTGAAAAAGGGAAAAGTGAAAAAAAATAGGGAAAAACGTAATTTTTTTTTAAAATCGTACATTTGGTGGCAAAATCGTATTATCGTACTGCTCGTGATTTATCTAAATACGATTTTACTAAATACGATTAAATCGTAAAAGTTGGCAGGTCTGCAATTAGTAAAATTTACACCATGCTTAATTATAGGCATAAGATAGTAAAAAATAGATTTGGTTTTGCATGACTAACATTTTGTAAAATAAAATTCCAGTAAAGTTCAATAAGTTCATTCGATTTTTTCAGACTCATTTGTTTCATTTAGACTTCCAAAGCACTATAAATTTCTCAAAAACTGTTTATAGACAGTTTTTACCCCAATTTCATTAGGATACTCCAATAACAGACTTCATGTCAAAATATCAAATTATTTTACTAACTTGCTTAGCAGTGTATAAATGAAACTTATACAATGTATCTGACAAGATTTCAAATTCAAGTTCATCTAAAAATTTTTTGGTGGTACATAAATTAAACTTATACAATATATCAGATGAGAATTTAGATTCCAGTTAATCTATAAACTTATTTGGCAGTACAGGGTGGCCACTCTTCGGACATATTGAAATTCCCCGACTTTTCCAGGTTAATTGAAAAGAAATTCCAGACCAGTAATTTTAACATAAAACATGCACATGCCCCTATTTAGTTACAAATTTGATTAAAGAATCTTAACAATTTAACTCTACTATCCAAAAAAAGTTATATTAAATCAGGAGAAAAAAATACACATATTTTTTTTTGTTTTTACAAATAAATTTTGATATTTTTAATAAAAATACATGTAAAAGCAGAAAAATTGGACTACTGAAATCTTTAAAAGAATTTAGTTTTTATTTGAAACAATAAAAAAAAATAGTCTAAACTGATGTCCTTAAATACGGGCATTGCAAATTGCTCGTAATGACAGAGATCATTAAAGATATGCAATAAGTACACTATAGCAAGCCACAGCAATTGAATAATTAATATCAATTCAGCAATATCAAAAGAATGACATTAAAATAGAAAAAAATATAGTAAAATGCATATTATATACAGATGCTAACCTCTGAAAGGGGGTCATCAGTAAAAAAAATCAGGAGTATTCAGTGTTTTCAGTAAAACTGCATCGACCATCAGTAAGAATTTACGTATATTGACAATATATATTTTAAAACCTTAATGTAGTCTTGCTAACTTAACTGAGTTAATTAGAACTGATTGGCACTATTTATGTGAAAATAATTAAGAAATTAGCCTGTATAATTAACCAAAATATGAAAATAAGCTAGTTTAGTCAAGTTAATATGCAACAATAGGAAGATGGAGATCGATGGAAAAGTATAATTTCGTACTCTCGGCAATGCCCGAGAAGAAAAAAAATGAATTTCACAATCCTGCTATTTATATGAAAATAATTAAAAGATTAGACTTTATAATCAATCAAAATATGAAAATAAGATAGTTTAGTCAAGGCAATGTGCAAAAATAGGGAGATGGAGATCGATGAAAAGGATAATTGCGTACTCTCGGTAACGCCCGTGAAAAGAAAAACTGAATTTCACGATCGTACTATTTATATGAAAATAATTAAAAGATCAGACTTTATAATCAAACCAAAATATGAAAAAAAGCTAGTTTAGTCAAGGTAATGTGCAAAAATAGGGAGATGGAGATCGATGAAAAGGATAATTGCGTACTCTCGGCAATGCCCGGGAAAAAAGAAAACTTAATTTCATGATCGTACTATTTATGTGAAAATAATTAAGAAATTAGCCTTTATAATCAATCAAAATATGAAAATAAGCTAATTTAGTCAAGTTAATGTGCAATAATAAGGGGATGGAATAAGACAATTGTGTACTCTCAGCAAAGCCCGAAAAGGACTGAATTGTGCAATCTTATAATTTAAGTGAAATATAATTTGTTTATGTATAAATGTTAAATATAATTTTATGCGCACTATAAAAATAAATTAGGTCTATTGTTCTGATATAAAATCATTAGAAGAAGGAAATGGATGCAAACTGATAACTTTGGACTCTCAGCAAAGCAGGGAATATGAATTGAATGGTAGGATGCATGGATTTCATGGGATATTCCGTAGTTTTGGGAGTAATGTCCGTAAAACCGTAAAATGAAGTAAAAATCCATACAAGCTACGGAAAATATGTAAAAGTTACCATCTCTGTACTTGGCGACATCTGTCCAAAATGGCGCACAAACTCCGCATTTTTGCTTTTATATGGAATCAAATGGACACATGGCAACCTTTATTTAGCGGTTACGAGTACAGCGTAGTACTTGGCGAAATTTTTCGAAAATGGCATACAAACTGGGCAGTTCTGTTTTTATATGGATAACAAGTAAAAAAAAAAAAAAAAAAATTCCAGAATTTTCACAAATTTCCCTGGTTGAGTGGCCACCCTGCAGTATATAAATTAAACTTATATATCTGATAAAATTTTATATTCAGGCTAATATATAAATTTGCTTAACAGTACATAAATACCTATATTTCAGTTCCAAATATAGCTATATTTTATAGTTTTGACGATATTTCGTAATATTTTACTTTTTATATTTATTTTATAATTCAAAGCAATTGCAAGTAAGAAAAATGAACACTCACTCAAACTTGAAAAAAAAAAATTCAAAATTTTAAAATTATTTTTATGTATTTATATTCTGGAACACATTTCTGACAAAATAAGAAAAAGTATTTACATTCTTATTTATTAGATTCATCAATATTAATTAGCACCCTAAAGTGCTTACATTTCACGTAATGCTCCGATTGTGATCACAGATTCCACAAGCATAGAAGTTATTCACATCAAAACATTAGGGCGCAGTAGCCCATTGGTTAGCGCGCTGGAGTTGCACTCGGTAGGCCCGGGTTCGATTCCAGCCACTGCCAAAACTGCCGCCGTGTTCATGCGGAGTACGATCACGTTAAACATGAGGGTCCGAAAGTCCTTCCGAGAGGTTGGTGGTAGGGGAAGGAGGGTACGGTCCCTGTGGATGCCTCCCCCATTGGGTTCCGGTCTAAATTGGGTGGCACTTCCCGACCGTCCAAACAGTTACCTTACACCTTTCTGGTAGGTCGGACGGTCTGGGTTTCAACAACAACAACAACATCAAAACATTAGACATAGGTTTTAAAAAATTTATTAAATACCAAAAATGATAAGGTAGTAATTATAAATGCATATAAATGATTTTACTGTAGAAAAAAAGTATTTTTGTGAATTTTTTCTTACATTTAGGCGAACTATTTGAATCTCTCCTGATATTTTAAAATCCACTTCTGAATCTAAACTAAGGGGGAATTTTGTCCCTTGATTATAGAACCCTGAGCAAGGAACATCATATAAAATGTATGAGAAATGTAATATGGAAACTCACTTCTGAATTGTTATGAAATTCAGCTTGAGCAGTTCTCTGTAACTTGTGAAGTCTGAGCATGTCCTGGAGATCTTCTTCAGTAATTGAACCATTGCTGTCATCAGTATCAGATGAATCACTTAGCATTATGTCCTATGGAATAATAAATATTACAATTTATATAAACATAATAACTCTAATATTTACACGTTTAAAATATTAGAGTAAACAAAGAGTGGATGCATACTTTTAGCCATAAGCGACTTTTCTTCACTTTACTGAAGTTATACAGACGAAGTTTATCACATCGTCGTTCTATAAAAAAAAAAGCTGATGTTACATATATATTATTTCCTAAACAAGTCAAACAAAAAATAATTGCTTTATTTTGTATTATCATATAGTAAAGGCATAAAAAAAAAACTTAATATACTGAGGGGCAGAGTGGTATAAAATTGAAAACTTTCTGCGAACAAAAGTATTTGCCTAAAAATTTTCTGCAAAAATCTGCTGAGTCATATACGATATGCGCACACATTTCACACAAAAATATTGATTTTCTGGTTACCTAATTTATTTAGGTAATATGTTCAGGGTGCTAATAAATGGAAAAAAACATGATTTACCAGAGTTAGATATATAATATAGTGTTTTGAAAATGAAAGTAACAGTGCATATGCATTGCTCATTATAACAACCAAGAAGAAATTCAATCAAGAAGGTAGTATAAAATGATGTGCCTTAAGTCTCATCACATCAGTACGAATAATTCAAATATATATTTCAATTTTCGGAATTCTTTAATTGAAATTAATAAAAAATAAAATGAAAAAGTTAAAAGTATAATTATTTAAAGTACATATAATATGACAGTATCAGTTTATGATTATTAAATAGTGTATAGTTATATTATAAATCTTGAAAAATGAATAAGTTGATTTTAAAAAATGACCAAATACTTGTTAAAAGAAAACAGCTATGAATCCATAAATGGAAGAGATGAACTTTTATCCATCAGTCTGTCTACTGATTTAGATACAACCCACTCCTTAATGTTGTGAACTCTTTACACAAAATGCCAATCCCTCTGCTTACTAAAATATTGATTTAATGCAGAAATGACGGAATCACATTTTGTAGGTAAAGGTCTATTCACTGATATCATCATTTCGTGATGGGCTGTTTCTTCATTTACAGGTCGTCTCTTGAAGTTTTTTAATTAAATTTGTGCTCTTTAATTCTTTAAATTCCTTTGCAGGCATACATTTAATGATATCTTCAATTTTTTCCAGAAATCTTCTATATCGAAGGTGTAGAACTGATGGGGACACATCTTTTAAATCATAAACTAACTTTTGTGCAGAAATCAAAAATTTTTCTGTTTGTAATGCAACTGTTAAGGGAATCCCTTTCAGCTTAATTTTTGTTGCTAACAGTTTTAAGTCTGTTAAAACTTGAATGTGGTCAATTAATATTAAGTCTCCTTCTGTAAACGCATTTGATGACAGTTCTTGGGCTATGTACAAGGAAAGATCAGATAATTCACTGTCAATGTCAACTAACAATTTACTATTGCTTGCATTTATTTTTTATTTTCTTTGCCTTATTACAGGCATTATTCAATTCCTCAGGCTCTATAAGAAAAAGGGGAACATCTTGATAAACTCCAAGAGTATCCAAGGATTCAGTCATCACGATAAATTGGCGAAAAACACACAACTTTGTTAACATATAGTCCTTCCATCTTTTCTAAAGTCTCAATTTTAATGCAGGGACATTTTTGTTTACATATAGAAGACATAGCTTTTAAATAATTTACTTTACTGATAAAGCTGTTTGTTACATCTCTTATATGGAAGGATATCCACTTCTTGCAAAATGTAAATAATTTTACTGAAATTGTCATAAATATCGCACAAACCAGAGAGTCTAAGGCAGAATTTAGAATTGAAAATTTTGTGCATTTGTAAAGTTGTATTTGTTGCTTTTTCTCTGTGTATGATTCCCTCAACAGATTTCACTTACTACTCTTCCAGGATGCAGTCTTCAAGGAATAGCTTTAAAATCCTTTTTAAAGTTTTTATAAAACCAACTTTCATTTTTTAACCTTAATTAGATATTAAATTGTATTAGCAATTATATAATATTTTAATCATCTAATTGCAAATTACTAACAACAGGAGAAAATATGCACTTTGAACTACAAAAATATTTAATGAAAAAAATAATGTAATAACAAAAATAATATATTATTCCATACATTACATATTTTATTAAAGAGCAAAATAAGCAAAGTTCTTTTACAAAATGTTACTTGCATGAAAAAAAAAAAGAAAGCAAAAAACACAGCTTTTAAATATCCTTCACCCACGTGTATTTGAGCTACAATAGTGTATTGGCAAATTGTCCCTGTTGGAATAGTTCAAAATACAAGGATTTCTATTCTTTCAACTGAAAACAATTTCAGTTTGTAGCCTTTAGTTGAAAAAAAAAGTGAAATATTCCTTATGTTTTAAATCCTGTATTGCCAGAATTAAACACTTTAACCCTTTAAGCATTGTTGACGAGTTCAACTCGTCATGCACTTTGAAAGAGGAGACTCCTGTGTGTTTGACGGAAATGACACGTCATATGATTTTTTTATGATATATTAACTGTGTTTACAATCTTTTCCAATAGATGGCAGTAGTAGTTCTAGAAACTACATTTTATCAGAGACAGTATTTTGTAAACGCGTGTGTAAGCCAGTGGAAAGCACAAATGGAAGCCAGTAACTGTTTCTGAAATATGGATTTACTTAGCTTTTCTTTTGCTCCAAAGTCTTGTTTTGAAGCTTAAAGCCGATGTATTGTACGTTATGCTTCCAATAAAACTTGCAAAAAGCTTAGAAAAGAAACCAGCATATGATGTCGACTGTGAAGTTGCTCTTCGTTATATTCCTTGTTTTAAAATTTATCATACCAAGAGGAACTATTAAAAATTGGAATTATATGTTTTTTATTTACTTATCTGTTATTTTACATGTTTATTTACTTAATACTTATTTCAACAAAACACCTCCTTATTTAATGCACAAGCAGTGGGGAAAACCGTATGGGAGAAAGAAAACTACCCACTGCAGTGCGCACGAAGGGAAATAAATGACACGCTTAAAGGGTTAAAGAAGAAATCTCTAAAAAGAATCAAAAATTATAATATTATAAAAATTAAACAGAAAATATAATTTTAAAATATTTTTTTTAACTGAATAAAACTTGAATACACATAGAATGTGCACACTTGCATAAAATGCTTCCTACATTTTGAAATCGTAATACATCTGAATTGCTTTTACTCTTATACAATACACAAGTTTTAATAATTTTTTAAATTTCAGACTTTTTAAGAAAAGGTAAAAGCTCTATTTAATCTAAATTAATCTATAAACACGGAAGATTGTAACCGAAAAGTTGAAGAGTTTAACTTTAAATTGTCTATGAATTGGATCTATTCTATTTCGGATATGCTGTTCCTAACAGCAAAGATCATCACATGTGTGACAGTGACGCTGTAGTCACGTGACACTTGGGTCACAATGTGACATCCTATTTGTGACTTCTATTCGACGTTACGTATTAGTAACTTTGTAACTTAATGACCACCCAACCTACCTGAAGGTGTAAGACAGTGTTTGGACAGCTAATAAGTGCAGCTCAATTTAGACCGAAATTCAATCTGATGGATTTCAATTGTCTATGAATTGGATCTATTCTATTTCCTATATGCTGTGTTATTAACAAAATATTTGTCGTTTCAACAATACACTATTTTTTCTTAACTAGACCACCCAACCTACCCGAAGGTGTAAGAAGGTGTTTAGGCAGCTAGTAAGTGCAACTCAATTTAGACCGAAATCCAATCCGATGGATTTCGGTCTAAATTGGGGACCACCCTTCCTTTAATTCATCACCTCTCTGAACTTTTAGACTTTTAATAGCTATATTTGAAGTGCCCATACTCTTCATTGACAGAGAGATAGTTTTGGGTGTCGTGATGAATTAAACTCTGATTTACAATGAGCTATTCTCTTATCTTATCTAGTGTGCTATCCCGGCCCCTATACAATTTATATTGTTTATATATTATCTGGGAAGTTTAAAGCAATAGTGTTGATGGTAGGGTTTTGAGAGTCATAACACACACCCACCCACTAGCTGAAGAATTACATACCTTTTCCATGGAATTCACATTGGAAATTTAAGTGCAGTGCTATAACCCTACATTTGTTCATTGACTGCCCCCCCCCCCTTCCAAGATCCTATCTATGCGTACTGTTGTTATACAAGCTGTTGTATGTATTAAGGCTTATAGTACAAAGTGAAGAAGTAGTTAAATTGTTGAAAATTCTTTTATTTAATTAATTATATTCATAACTAAACATGAAAATAATTATTACACAATTTGGATTAATCATCTTTTTAATCAGAAGTTGGATTTAAAATGAAAAAGCAATCTTTGTGTTATCAATCAATTGATGATTCATTTAATATTTCCAAACTAAAAGTCACAAATGGTTAAGCAGGTGGGCAATTTTAATTTACTTCAGTATTGAGGGGGAAATATGTTAATGTTACGACATATCCTCCGGAATCATGGCTATACTTCTTGGGATACAAGAATGAGTCCAAATTCCTAGATAACTAACATGTTTACTTACGAGCAGAGTGTAAACAGGAACAATGTACAGCAAATGGCACGGTAACCATCTCAGAAGATCACTAAACAACTGTCAGGTACAGTAAAATGACAATTATGCTCGGTTAATTTCACAAAACAGCCAATACTATTCTCAAAACATAGATATATATCACAAATCAATATAGCTTGTATCACATCAATTACCCTCCAACTGAGTGATGCCTCTTTTTATATACTCTCTGTAGAAATTTCCAGAAGGGGCTCGTATCTCGTATAATATTCGTTATATCGAGAAGATTCTCAAACATTTGGTATGTGGGCAAAAGTCGCCAAGTCTGGCAACACTGAACCGAATATCGTGAAATTGAAACCCTAGATTCAGTTTATAGGAAAGATTGCCAGTACGGTGTTTTTCCTTTATGGCTTTCAAAAGAGCTTTCTCTGAAGAAATGTTTCCTGTTCGTAACATTACTACATGTGAAATTTTCTTGTAAAGATACTATTTTTTATTATTCTCTGTAGAGAACTCAAATGTACATATTATGTATAAAAGTACCCTATTCATAAAACCCAAACTCATAGATGATGTCGACTGCCTGGGTTTAGATTTTATCAAAATTATATTTAATTAATCTTATTTAATACTATTTTGTTCTGCAGGAGCAAAAGCAGTTTTAGGATGGATGAAACACTAAATATAAATTTAAAAAATCTTTAACAATTATGATTTTGACACTGGGAAAAAAGATAGATGCCAATATTTTATTTTGAAGTGGGTCGCATGATCTCTTCATATAATATGGGTGTAATTATTATTTTAATTTTTATTTAAAAAACTACCAAACATAATTTGCTCAATTTTTTTTATATATTTTATAAGATAATTTGAATATTTCCTAAAATGTTCAAAGCAATTTGTGAATTTTAACTTCCCTTAAAAATTATTTGAAAAATTTGATCCCATAGAGTTCAATGAAAAATTAATTGGGTGATATTATTCATTTATATTCCTATATATCTCACAGACCGTCTGAACAATATACTAAAATTTCATTTTGATAAAGCCATTTTTATGGCAGTTATTGTGCGAACAGACAGACAGAATGAACACTTTTCAACTATGTGGGGAAGTGTTAAAATTGCAAATGTCATACAGAATGCTCTATTCATCTGGTATAACTTGTGTAATTACACAAACCTTTAGGCTGTCTTGTACAGAAATTATTTAATATTTTGAGTATTTATTACTTTTATGAAATAAACTCAGTTATTAAACATGTTACTAGATACCCTACTTCCTTTTAGTTTTTGGCTTATGATACTCTAGAAGCTTAGTATATTTTAAGTCTCTAGGGTACTCCTCAAAAAAAGATTTGAAATCCACACTTTAAAAATTGTATTAACAATACTGTTACATTATATATAAATATAACTGGAATTAAACACAGTATTTGAAAAATGCTATAAAATTATAAAAATCACTTCTTAAAAAATATTTAAATACTTTTCAAGACACAAAAATATTTTTCAAGGACTATATGACACAATATTTAATTTTTGACTAAGCCTAACTTTTTTTAACTAAATTCAGAATGGATCTGAAAATATTTTAAATAAAGTAACCTTGGCTGTAACTGAATTTTTCTTTGAAAATCTCTTCATCCAACTCAATTTCAGAAGTGCTTCCCTCATCTCCATTTTCAGCATCACTGGAAAATATTAAGGAAAAACTCATAAAATATAAATTGACTTCAATAACAAAGGAAAAACAAATTACTGGAACTTTCAAAGGCAATTAATAAATTATTTCACATAATAACATGTATCCAGCCACACAAACAGCAACCATAAGCCTTCGGGTTGGTCGTGTGGTCTGGGCTTTCTACATAATAACATGTTTATACAAAGTACTAGAAAATAAAAATAAAATTTCTCCCACATTTTTAATCTTTTTATATGGACAAAATTTGAGAATTCAGACTCTATATCAGGGGTTGTCAACTTGCTCGCCATCGCTCACTAGTGGGCTATTCATGCTTTCATGGTCGGTTGTGGAGTCTTTTGTCCATTGTTGCAAATTTTGTTCTTCCACCATATATAGAATACATTGGTAACAAATTTGCAAATTTGAATTTTTAAAATATGTTTTTTCAATACTTTTGAATTCCATCCCTAAACTTTGAATATAGGTAATAATTCACTGCACATTTCTCATTTTCGTACACACTTCAAGTATATTCGTGGGTGAGGAAGCAATGAACGAGCTCTGTAGCCAGTGTTCCCAGATTATTTTCAACTCTTCTCCCTAGATTTGAAAAAAAATCTCTAGATATCCCGGTCACTAGAATTTCATCAGTTTCTCAAATTGTCATCTATAAAAGATGATGTAACTTCAGAGGAGATAGAAAAGTTCAGTTGTCACTTCAACAAACTTAAATAGGATATGGAACATTATTTAAAGATATTGTGGAACTTGAAGGTGTATGACTGACTGAATGATAAATCCTTTTACTGCAAATTGTGCTAAGTTTGATATAGCTTGCCAAGAAGAATTATTAGAACTTAAATATGATGAGAGAAAATATAATTTCAATGGCGACGGATACCAAAAACTCTGGCAAAATAAAATAAAAAAATGCCCGCATTAAATACAAATATACAAAAAAAGATATTTAATTTATTGATACCTTTTTCTACCTCATATATTGTAGAATCATGATTTAGTGCTGTTAATCATATTATCACCAAAGAGAGAAACTGTATGAATATCGCTGAAAGAGGAGATCTTTGTTTGTTTCTTATGAAAATCGACAAATATTTAGTCTTGCAGAATCAGTCTCATAGATCTCAGTAAGCTGTAACTTTTGAAAATTGCAGGTTTGAAACATGAATTTAAATGGAAACTCTATCACTACTTTATTTTTCACAGGCTCTTACTCAACAAGGAAAGTATTAAGAAATCAAAATGGTCATTTAATTATCAGCATTTTATGAGAAAGATTCTTTCTTATATCATGTTGCTCAGCAACACAATTAAATCAAATGTGTTTGCTAATTTTTATTATTATTTTTTAGATTTGAATAATAAATAAATGGATATCAAAATATATCTTATAAATGAACGGTTTGATTTTTTTAATTATATTAATTATGGACTGTGTACATCGCTTTCATTTATTTTAGCAAATAGTTTTCAAACGTATTGTGTTTAGCCAATAAACTCTTATATAGTGTTTAAGTGTTTTAGTGCCAATGAACTCATTTAGTATGTGTTGATGATGATGAATTTTTTTTCTTCATATTATGGCATTGATATGTTTGAAGAAATTTGAAGAAAGAATCATATTGTAGTATATATATAATAATAATAATGTATATATATATATATATTCTTCAAACATATCAATGCCATAATATAAAGAAAAAAATTCATCATCATCAACAACATATACTTTAATTGAAGTGGCAACACCTGTTTATATTTTATTTACATTCCAAATGTATATGTATATATATAATAATAATATAAAAAGCCAGTTTCATTTTGACCAGTTTTGACCGGTTTAAACCAGTTTTGACCACTGACCTGGTCAAAATAAAAGAAAATAAGTGGTTTTTTGCCAACCCTGCTACCAGGGAGCCTTCGAGTCGTGGGAAAAGCAGTTGGCAAAAGTGTGTCGATGCTCAAGGGATGTACTTTGAAAACTTTTGAGGTATTGTATCAATATCTATAATAAATCTATTTTTCCGAAATTTTTCCCGATACTTTTTATACAAACCCAGTATATATATATATACATATATATATATAAGCTCATTTTCTAAATAGAATGATATATAACATTGCATAATAAAAATAACTTTAAAATGTTGAGTGGCATGCTCACTTTCCTCCCAGAATTCATCATAAAGCACAAACGAATAATTGAATGAAACAAATTTATATACAAAATAGTAATAATTACCTTTGGGATTCGCTGAACACATTTTGCACATAATCAAGATATGGTTCCAAACGCAGAGCTTGTTCCAAACGTTGCAAATGCAAAGGTTTTGCAAGCAGCCCATGATCATTATTTATGGAGGCTTCAGTGTCGGCGCGACTAGCCATGCCTAAGCAAAATTTCAAAGCTTAATAATGACGAAAAAAATTCTGTTTTAGCTATTTCTAATTAGCATTACATTATATAAACTTGAATAAATTGCAGATGAACATCCTAAATTGTACTAAGACATCATTTCATTGTTAATCATTACCAATGCTTGACCTTATTTTGGGGTTAGTTCATTGTGTGGAAATGTTACTTTGCATCGACGTTTCTTCCATTTGTAAACATATTATTTTCACAGGATTATGTGACAATAAAACTAGCTGCTTTGAATTTAACATATAGGACATAGCAAATTTCTCTCATACCTACCGTTCATTCGCTCTATATTACTATGTTAATTTTAATCTTGTTTGTAATATTTTATATTTCATTCCACTGAGGCCAAAAAATATGAGTTATCCTGTACCACAATTTATTGCAGCTGGATGGCTGGTAGGATGGTCCCATATTTTTTTAACAATGTTTGTTCAAACATATGGATTTATTAAAACATTATGACAAACTATAGAAATTGTATAAAAATTCTACAAAATAAGATTTTTGTTTTTAAGCAATACATATGTTTAAAGTAAGTTTTCTGAAAAAACAACAGTTTATTTTTTCAGAAAAACAAAGTACAAAATGCATTTAATATAGAAGAGTGTAAATGCAGCCAACCACCAGGTTCCCTTTTGACTATATCAACCTAAGCATGCACAAATCTAGTGGTTGGGAGAGGTTAAATTATAGCTGAGTTCATTTACAAGGTGTACATAGTTGCAAATTTAAAATTAAATAGAGTAAAGTGGCAAAAATAACTAAAGTACAAACTTAATGAAAATATTTTTTTTTATCCTATGCCCGTCTCCGACCTCTCGGTCATAAGTCAACAACCTCTCGGTCATAAGTCAATGAGTGATGTCACTGCTAGACCCGTTCTTTGTCAGAGGCGAGAAAAGCCATTAAGAGACGTTGATAGGAAATTATTTAAACACTTATCTAATAGTACGTGTATGCTCGCAATTATAGAATAAAATTAAACAGTCTAATGTGAAGTTTACGGATATTTAATAAATTCCGTACATGTGAAAATATGAAATTTTGGATAAGCCGTGAAAATGTTAACCTCAAAAGAAGTTTATACAAAGATTAATGAATGCTATGATCAAAGAATGATAAAAGGTTATATATAAAAAGATATTGAATGATCTGCGAAGAGACGCAACTATCAGGTGCGTTATCGAAATCAGTTTGAGAAGACATATATTTCTAATCTAAATTGAGCAAATTAGTCGTCATTTAAATATTAACTGAATTCTGGGGTTTACAAGCATGGAGAATGTAGAATAAAATATAGTATTTCCAGGCAATGCAACGCATATCCTTTTAGTTTAAAAATATGGTAAATCCGGAGATCAGGTCACCGCAAATTTTTTTCTAAGTACAAAATCGGGCCAAGTTGGCCTGTGGTTGGCGCTTTCTTCCGTGTTTTGAAATTGGCTCCACCCATCCTCAGTGATGTCATTTACCGTCATTAGAAATAGGCTCCTCCTACCAAAATGATGTTTTGGTAGAAGAACCCTATTTCTAAAGACAGACTATTGTGTTTGTTCTAAACAAGATTTTCAATATAAATGATAATTTAATTTAACTTAAATAACAGTGAATAATACTCAAAAAAACGTTACAAAATCAGATTTTTGTGTATTTTAAGAAAATTAAATAACTTTATAAAACTGCAAAATAAAAAAATTAATAATACTCATGTAAACGTTCCAAAATCAGATTTTTGTAAAATTTAATATTTTTATGCTACAATTTTATCTGTGCATATCGCACGTATCAAGATCGCTTTCTCCATCTAACTGAGGATCCATATAAAGGAAGGGGTTCGACCTACAGGTCCGTGTAAGGGCAGGGATTCGATCTAAAGATCGAAAATTGTGGAACGGATGTATCGGTGGTCCGTATGTACCAGTGGTCCGTACAAGGGCAGGGGTTCGACCTAAAGGTCGTTCTACACCGGAACGGGGCCCCCAGTGATCTCCGGTTTATTAGGAACGGTCGCCTGTGGCGCCCAGACACAGAATATGCTACAATTTTATCTGTGCATATCGCACGTAGCAAAATCACTTTTTCCAAAATAAATCATATAACGAAAGAACAAGCAAACACGCACAACAATGGCCAAAAATATTGATAGAAATGTTCTTTTACATCAAAAAACTGTAGCAAACACAAAAACGTATTCTTATTCAATGTTACACAATTTCCGCCGAAAACATCCGATACAAGAGATACACGTAGCAAAATCACTTTCTCCAAAATAAATCATGTAACGAAAGAACAAGCAAACACGCACAACAATGGCCAAAAATATTGATAGAAATGTTCTTTTACATCAAAAAACTGTAGCAAACACAAAAACGTATTCTTATTGGATGTTACACAATTTCCGCCGAAAACATCCAATACAAGAGGTTACCAGATTGCAACATAAAGCGCTCACAAAGTGCGTGGCGTCTTCTCCGATTTAACCTCGCAAAGTGCGTGGCGTCTTCTCCGATTTAACCAAGGTGACCTAATCTCCAGATTAGCCAAAAATATTACATATTTTAAAAAATATATATTATCCGGATTTGAGAGAAAGTCAGAAAACTTTCAAAATCATCTGAAGAAAAAACAGTAATTGATTTAAATTTGAAAGCACATATTTTACCAAACTATTGCAATAATAATCATTAGTCATGTCAAATGTAAGTTGTTAATAAAATTTCTGTCAAGGCAATCATATCTTGAATCATCAAATTGAAGGACTCCATCATGAGTAATACATGATGGCGTAGTTTTCATGCAATAGAAATGGTTTTTCATTGCAAGAAAAATATATTCATAAGTTAAAAGAAATTATTCCATGATTTTTGGTCACATTTTAAAGAGTCAATCGACGAAATTCTACAGTAATATATATTCCATAAAAGAAAGTAAACGAATTCCCAAAGACTCCAAATAAACAAAATTAAACAGCAAATCTATATCGTTAAATATACAGAAACGGGTTTTCTTTAAGCATATAAAATAAAAACACTAATTACAGGGTTTGAACATGAAATCTTACAATCTAAATATTTTTAAATCAAATCAATGACATTTTTCAGACATTATAAAGACAAATATTGTTTGTATTGGAACGAAATAGTACGCTTACTTTTACTGGACAAAATGTGTACCATAAAATTTATATGCAAGAAATTTTAAATCAACAATTTTTTAAAGAAATATGAATAAAATTGCAAATTCATAAATATAATAAGGAGCGTTTTATAGAAAAAAATCTTACTTAATTCTATTTTAACATATTTTTCATTAGTTGTATCCTATTTCAAACCTTCATTCCTTCAATAGACAATACGGACAGTAGCGTGCACAGTCTCGATTTAATAAATTTGAAAGGGATATTTCGTTCAATTGTTTAAAAGTACTACCAAATTCATGCAATATACTTGAGTAAAAATATTAATAAAAACTATCATTTTATGCATGAAATATGTAAATTTTGTGTAAAATAAAAAGCTCGATGTATTTGTTATAGAAAATCAACTAGGAAAATGCATATCCTTGTCATACAATTTGTCAAACAGTCGTTTTTGACTTCATCCATTAATTTGACTCCATTATCAGTTTTGAATTCAAATTTGAGTTCATTTATCATATTTCAAAGTCAGCACATTATTGTAGGCAACATATCATTTATTTCAATGATGTTTCAAGAGAGGCATTTTTAAACAAAACTGTGCTATTTTACAATGCTTTCTGCGAAGCGCCACTAGTCCGCAGATCTGAAGATCTAGCAGTGACGTCACAACTCATCCAGAAATGTTACCATGGGAGGAATAGCGAACGAGACAACCTGTTAATATTCTATTAACCTTGAGAAACAACTACCTAATTCTTCAGAATAGAACAGAGAAACCATATTAGCAAAGGCAAGAAGCCTTTGCTTTTTTTATTTAATCATATTTTGAGAGACAGCGATACAACAGAATTAGTGAATAAGCATCTGTTTTGGCATTAATAATTGTTGCAGGTTATTTAATTCTCAAGCAAGGTTGCTCTAGATTTTGTTATTACTTTCACCAATCACCAAATGAAATTTTCTTATGCCAAATTTTATTCCGATTCATTTACAAAATATGATTTGATTTATGAATTTTCAAAATCTAAAGATCATCGTTTTGCAAAAGACACATGGCAGTATATATTATGATTAGTAACAAGTAGTATCCCCAACTTTTAATTGACATTGGCAAAATTCATAATTGTCAAATTGAATTTTCTTCCACAAAATGTGACAATGGTGATCAGAAGCGCAACCCCAGCCAACGTCTCAAAATAAATAATGGTTATAATTTTAGGGGAAAAACTAGAAACTTCAATGCTTATAGTTAGTTCTTAATTTTTTTTTTCCACAAAGGAAAGCAATGAATAATTAATTGCACTATGCGAAATGAATTAAATGTATGAAATTGTGTAAATATTAATTTCATACAAAGCACATGTTTTACTTGCTGAAGTGAGGAAGATTAAGAGTACTACAGGTATTGGGAGAATAATTTTTTAACAGTGACATAGCCAGATATTTCAAAACAGGTGGGCCCCACATCTATAGGCTCTAATTACAGAATGATTGCCTTTTAATTATATTTTTGTGATCCCATTATTGCACTGTATAGTCATAATGCGAAAATGTTCAGATTTGACGTTATGAGAAAAATGAAAATTATAGATACCTTATTTCAAAGACGACAGAATTTGGATAAGAAGTTTCAGTAGTATTTTCCCTGAATGCATTATCAAGTATTAGATCAGATCAAAGAGGAATAATGGAAAAATTGACAAGACCAATGAAAATTGCTTTCAGTTTCTTTTATATTTTACTTAACAAGATACCCATAAAAATTGAAAGGCAAAGGAACTTATACATTTTGCTAGCTAGCTTTAATTGTAAACTCGTAACCCACCAGCTTTTTCACACTACTGCTCGATAACTTGCTAAATACAGCAAAGAATGGAGCACCCACATACTTGCTAAAATTTTACTTTTCTTTGGAAGGATTTTTGATACAATATTTTCAAGGAGGATAAGACATTTCGACTGGGGTTATGTTACAAAAACCTACCTCCTTGGAGAAGGCTAATGGATCAACTGATTTTGTTTCTCTGAAGTTTCAATTCGCGAAATATATAAGCAATAGTATCATTGAAAAATATTTCACATTTATAAGAACTGTAAATACTGGATGAATGTAAAAGCACCTCTCAGGAACACCATTATATTTTCCGATAGTGGACAGATGCAACAAATTTTAAAATATTAACATTTTTAATCGAGATTGTACGTTTAACGCAAACAAAATTTAGTATAAACGAAAGTTGATAATGGAAAAGTACAGAAAGGGAATACTTATTACTGGTGATACGGCTAATATGTATTGCAGTGAAAAAAATTACTTAGTTTATAATTCGGTTTGTTTATAAACATAATCATTGTAATTTACAAACCGATGTTCACGTATATAAACTGACGCGTAATACTTTACAAGCGAAAAAGGAGAGTAAGCCTATTTAGTAGTTCACAAGAATCAAAATTCGACTGATAGAAAATATTGAGTAGCATTTTGTTTAACAACAAACCCCATAATTTCATTTTGAAACTGAAAGCACAGGAACATACCTTGTGTTCGATAAAGAAATTAAAACAAAATTTTCCATGAATATACAATACACTTGTTTTAGTACTAGCAAAATGGCGATGGCTAGAGTCATTCTCCTTCCATTCGCATTTCTTTAGTAAAACGATTCTCATGACTTTCCCTTCATGTCGCAAGGGGCAAATCTTCGCCATATCCAATACACTCTCGTTACCAGAAGCGTTTAGGAACATATAAAAGCGATTTATTCAAATAGCTCAATAATTTAGCCATCTTAATTTTGTAGTAATAAACATTGAATAATAAAAAATAATATAAGTTTCTTTAGATGAATAGTTTGCTTTATATAATATACTCTCGAACATAGTGTTGATTTAATGATAAGGCAATAACGAACGACTCATTATTATTCTGTGATCTTTCTTTGGATCCGTTGCTTCGCTCTTTAATTTCACCTTACATTTCATTTTCCTCTTTGTGCTGTTATTATTTACCAGATTTTAGGTAAGCATCTGTTGTAATCTGTAAATACATGTTAATTAAAATAATAATAGGTATTATAATTTTTTTGTGTGTAAAAAGTATGGGTAGATTCAAAATGCAATTTTAATTCATATTCATATACAATTTTAAATTTCAATACTTTTTATATATATTTATATTACTCGAAATTTTTGATTAATAATAAAATCTTATGCATTTAGCATTTATAATAATTCATTCTTGTTTTTAAAAAGGAAGGCTGTTTATATTTTTCCGCCATTTCTGTTGCAGAATTGCTCTTCTATTTCATTTAGGGTAAGTGCTCCAGTTTGGGCCACATTGTAATAATTTTGTTCTTCCGTTTTGTAGACATTTAGATTATATGTACCATTGTTGGTTAATTACCTATACCACGGGACTCGCCGGAAAAATAAATCTGTGAATGTGTTCTCTTTTTTCAAAGATCTTGAGGTTTTCATTAAGCAACAAGGTTTTGAACTTGTTATTATTTTGAATCATCAATTTCACGGAAGTTTATCATATTTTAGCAATTAAAAAGTAAGATTTGATCCTTTTTACTTTTAAACTTTATTCTAAAGTGTCCAAAACTGGTACAATACATTCCACATATGTGCTATTTTTGGCTATAAAGGTGATCAAAAGTGGAACACCATGTGTTCCAGTTCTGGCCATGTACATTAAGCACTTTAATTTGGTAATTTAATTATTTCAAAAAGTGATACAATGTAAATTTATTTTACATAGACAATGTAATTAGTAATTTTTTGGTTTTACATTAAATTTGCACACAGCGAGACAGTAAGTGGGTTTAGGTGTAAAAATGAAAAGGCTGTGCTTTTGTTCTTAAGTGGAAAGTGCGATAAAAGCACTTAAGGATGGTAGGCCAGTTTTGAAAGTTTATCAGCTCAGCACATGGCTATTGGGGAGTATATACTATTTTAGACTGGAAAGACATTTTACGAGTATACTGCTAATGTTTTTCAACCCTATTTAGTCGTAAAACAGCCATCATTTCCTGTAATATTTTCATAGACATAAATCCCACATTACTTTATAATTAGCAATTTTTGTAGAGAAAAGAACAATCTTAGTTACATTGTTCAATCTTTGCAGACTCTATGATGATTGTGTTTCTTTGTGCATGAATTATGCTAAATGCAAATTCTTATGCCTATAGTGAAAATTTTGAATAATAATGCAATTATAACACATTTTATCATTCTGGGGGCGCGGTAGCCCATTGGTTAGCGCGCTGGAGTTGCACTCGGTAGGCCCGGGTTCGATTCCAGCCACTGCCAAAACTGCCGCCGTGTTCATGCGGAGTACGATCACGTTAAACATGTGGGTCCGAAAGTCCTTCCGAGAGGTTGGTGGTAGGGGAAGGAGGGTACGGTCCCTGTGGATGCCTCCCCCACTGGGTTCCAGTCTAAATTGGGTGGCACTTCCCGACCGTCCAAACAGTTACCTTACACCTTTCTGGTAGGTCGAACGGTCTGGGTTTCAACAACAACAACAACATTTTATCATTCTGGAATATATATTGTATTTACTTCATTATGAAATACCACCTTCCATATCAATTTTGTGATTAATATTTCTATAATAAATTTTTAATTTAATTATTTTACAACTACTAGATGACCTACAGTTATTAAATACCCACTATATGCATCAGAATCTTCATATATCTACATTTTTATCTAGATGTAAATCACATTTACTTGTCATGGCCAAAACTGGTGTAAAGGGAAGGAATTTGTTTATTTTTAAAAATTTCATGTAAAACAAAAATTTTGTAAAATATTGTTACTATTACCTTAAAGTAAATTAAATTTACTATTAAATGTTATATGTATCAATTCATAGTGTTTAAAGTAGGATAAATTTTTTAATTTATACTTCATCTAAATGTGGCCATAACTGGGATACCCACCCTACTTTTCATAATAATTATAGATTGGCTATATTTCTCCAATTCTTATTTTTATCAATAATTCGCTTTCTTTTCAGAGCATATTACTAAGATATGGGCACTCGAGTCTATGTTGGAAGATTAAGCTATGACTGTCGTGAGAGGGATCTTGAAAGGTTTTTTAAAGGATATGGCAAGATCAGAGAAATATTAATAAAAAATGGCTTTGGATTTGTTGTAAGCTCTATAAGACTTTTTATTCTCATATCTTAAATGTTCCAACTGTTTATTAATTTGTATTTAAATTTTAGGATTTTGATGATTATAGAGATGCTGATGATGCTGTTTATGAATTAAATGGAAAAGATTTATTGGGAGAGAGGTATGATTTGAGAATTTTGTTTGACTAAATTGATTTATAATTTCATTAGATGCCCATATTATTTTTACCGGCTGAATAATTCAATTTGTATCTAAAAGCGCAACTAAACATTTAGGTGTCAATATGCTATCATGTCACATATAGATGTCACAAGTTTCCCAATCATTTGTGTGGATATTACTCCCAATTTTAAAAGTTTTGGATATATTAGGGTTTCCATTAGCTATAAAAACCTGATGTGCACATGACTTTCTCTACAGACTCAATTTCATTTTCTCTTTATTTTTCCAATAATTCATTGAGTTTAATTGGATAAAATAACACTTATAATTATTTGAAATTATACTGAATACCTGTGCGATGTTGAAATATCCTTTTCCATCCATATTTATTTTCAAATTATGTGAATCAAAAAATGCACAACATTCATTTCTTTGCAGTATGTTTCATTATTAATTAATATTTTTGTAAAATATTTATTATTTTATAAGTGTGATTTCGCATGTATAGATTAAATTCCCGTGTAATGTTTAAACGTCCTTTTCCATCCATGAGTCATTCATTCCATGTCAAATCAACCAATAAAAAAAAAATTTTTGAACCTTCACGATTCAGATTTTTATGGTTTTTTGTTTGTTTATTGTAACTAGAAAGACGACAAAAAATGCAAAATTTCAGATTTTTTGGGCTCTTAGTTTTTCAATTATTGACTTTCAAAAAAGCGAAATCTGCCAAATTTGCCAAAGTTTTGAAATCTTGGTTGAGCTGGAAAATAGGCCCCCACTCATTTTTCAAAGTACGGTCCCGCGCCAAGTTGGCGCGATTCATCGGGTTGCAATTTCATTTCGTATACTTCGCCAATTCTAGTAGCCCACGGCTTCTGGTAACCTACTGACATCCAATCAGCGCTCGGCTGTTTGGGAATCTGCATTTTAATAGGCAGTAATCGTCTTCTGTGTATTTCATCAGACCTTTTTCGATCGAATTCGTTGACTCTTGTTTTTACAGATCTTTTTCGATCGATTTGCAAAGATTTAAACACGTACAAACTTTTTGGAATACATATTTAAAACATTCCTCGTAATTCATGGACATTAACATTTTATGCAAATTTTCAATAAATATGCATGTTCCGGTGTTAAATGTACGTGTATGTTCAAGAAAACGTGCTGCGATGTTCAATGTACGTGTAAGAAAACGTGTTCAGGTGTGGATGTAATTAAAAATATGGATATCCGTTACATAAAGGTTAGTTCTTTTGTTTGTTCATCCCGTGTTTTGAAATTGTCTTTTGTATTTTTCCGTGTTTCTAATATGGGTTTCTTAATTTTAAAGTATCATTTTTTTTTTCTTGATTTTTGTTCAAGTACAAACATTTTTCTAAGTATCCTTTTCTCTTGAATTTAGTTAAAGTACAAACTTTTTTCTAAGTATCGTTTTTCTTAAATTTTGTTAAAGTACAATCTGCCATTACGTAATATTTTTATAATTCTGCCATTACGCAATATTTTTTAAATGCACAAAAATCGTATTTCGTAATATTTTTATGTGTATTATTCACTTTTATTTATATGCAATTGCAATATCATTTAACAAAATTCCAGTTCATAAAATTATAGAATATGCCGTCATTTTGGTAGGAGAAGCCTATTTTAAAACACGGGAAAATACGTCACTTCAGTTGGGAGGAGTCAATTTCAAAACACGGACAAACGCATCAACTTGGAGCAATTTTGTACTTAGAAAAATGAGTGGGGGTCTATTATCCGGTTTTACGAAATCTTTAAACAGCTGTAGATCAAAATCTATTTAACCTAGAAAACTCAAATTGGTGTCATTTTCTTTTGCTTTTAATGAGCCTTAATTTGATGTATAACATGACTATGCTATTTCAAATTTGAATTTTTTGAAAAGCTTCAAAAAATATTTTTTTTAAATAACACCCCTTTTAATTTTTTTGAAAAATATATGCTTTAAAGATGTTAATTAAAAACTAAAAAAAAAATTACAAACTAAAAAAAAAAATTTTTTTTTTAGTTTGTAATTTTTTAAAAACTAATTCAAAAAAAGAAAAAAATTAGAACACCGACTATGCTATTTCAAATTTGAATTTTTTGAAAAGCTTCAAAAAATATTTTTTTTAAATAACACCCCTTTTAATTTTTTTGAAAAATATATGCTTTAAAGATGTTAATTAAAAACTAAAAAAAAAATTACAAACTAAAAAAAAAATTTTTTTTTTTTAGTTTGTAATTTTTAAAAAACTAATTTAAAAAAAGAAAAAAATTAGAACACCATAATCATGTTGTATATCAAATTAAGGCTCATCGAAAACAAAAGAAGGACACCAATTTGAGCTCTCTGGGTCAAATAGTTTTCAATTTACAACTTTAAAATTTACAAAGATTTCGAAACTTTGCCAAATTTAACTTTTTTAAAAAAGCAAATAACTGAAAATCTAAGAGCCCAAAAAATCTGAAATTTTACAGTTTTTGTAAACTTTACTGGTACTATTACTTTACCAAAAATGATCAATTTCTGAGGTATCAAGGTTCAAACCATTAATTGATATGACATATTTAGTACATAACTCATTAACCAGTTGTTTTAAACATTCAGTCCACATATGTTCTTTTCAATTTTAACAATTTGCTACACACTTAATATTTCACATATGTCACTCAAAATTTAATTTTGTATTTACAATCAATTACAAAGCCTCACTTTTTTCAAGAACTTTTAAAATAAGTACTTCTCCAAACTAAGTAAAGACAATTTCATTTCTTCCTTGCTCTGAGTACAAACTCTCCCAGTTGCAGTAACAGGCTGTACTTTTTGCAAAATAGTATCACCTTACACATTCAATACGTCACTCGATTGAGGATAAAAGAATGAAGGAGAAAGTCCCTTAGGATGTAGGAAACTTACTAGTCGCTCGTAACATTCTTCTTCTCAAAAATACATGCAAGCCACCAATATCCTTTATAGACTTTATAGTGACAAATCCAGATTCAATTTTTGCTGAATTAGTTGGTGTAATATAGTCTAATGCTGTCACACGTTTAGTAAACTGGTGTTCATTTCGGTAATAATGCTTAACAAGAAGCAGATTTTCAGAAATTGGGAATTTGAATGAAGTTTTTGAGTACCCATGATTGCCTTAGAATCATTGAACCGTGGCGACAGTGTTTCTTTAACTTCTTACTCATCAATTGTGCAGTATACTCAAAGTCTATGTACTCAAAAACTTCATTCTTTTTACCCAATTTCTGAAAATTAGTTTCTTGTTAAGCATTATTACTGTAGTGAACATCAGTTTACTGAACAGCATTAGACTATATTACATCAACTAATTTAGCAAATATTGAATCTGGATTTATCACTATAGTCTATAAAGGATCTTGGTGGCTTCCATATATTCTTGAGAAGAATAATGTTACGAGTGACTATAAAGTAAGCTTCCTACATCCTAAAGGACCTTCTCTTTCTTTTTTTTGTCCTTAACTGAGTGACGTATTGAATGTGCTAGGTGAGATCATTTTGCAAAAAGTAGAGCCTGTTACTGCAACTGGGAGAGTTTATACTCTGAGTAAGGAAGAAATGAAATTGTCTTCACTCAGTTTGGAGAAGTACTTATTTTAAAAGTTCTTGAAAAAAGTGAGGTTTTGTAATTATAATTAAATACAAAATTAAATTTTGAGTAACATATGTGAAATATTAAGTGTGTAGCAAATTGTTAAAATTGAAAAGAACATATGTGGGCTGAATGTTTGAAACAACTGGTTAATGAGTTATGTACTAAATGTATGTCATTTTGTGTTAAATCACTGAATGGTTTGAACCTTGATACCTTGATCACTTTTGGTACAGTGATAGTACCAGTAAAGTTTATAAAAACTGTAAAATTTCAGATTTTTTGGGCTCTTGAATTTTCAGTTATTCACTTTTTTAAAAAAGCCAAATCTGGCAGAGTTTTGATATCTTTAGGCAAAGTTTTGAAATCTTTAAACAGTTGTAGATCAAAAACTATTTGACCCAGAGAGCTCAAAGCTTGGTGCTGTTCTTTTGTTTTCGATGAGCCTTAATTTGATATACAACATGATTATGGTATTCTAACTCCTTTTTTTTTTAAATTTGAGTTTAAAAAAATTAAAAAAAGAAAATTTTTTTTTAAAATCTGTATAAAAAAGACTGATTTTTTTTTTTCAAAAAAATATGTTTTAAAGACATTATGGAACTATTTGTGTGCCAAATTTTATAGTCGTTAAGGGTTTCCTGTGGAAATTAAATTTAGCGAATTTCATGTATAGTTTAATACAAAAATAAAATTTTTCATAGGAACCCATTGCCATCCCATTATGAAACTTGGCATACAAGTAGTCCATTAACATCTTTAAAACATATATTTTTTTCAAAAAAATTAAAAGGGGTCGTTTTGAGATTTAAAAATAAATTTTTTTTTTTTTTTTTGAAGTTTTTCAAAAAATTCAAATTTGAAATAGCATAGTCATGTTATATATCAAATTAAGACTCATTAAAAGCAGAAGAAAATGGCATCAATTTGAGCTCTCTGGGTTAAATAGTTTGTTAAAAATATCAGATTTCAAAACTTGGCAAATTTGGCAGATTTCGCTTTTTTGAAAGTCAATAACTGAAAAACTAAGAGCCCAAAAAATCTAATATTTTACAGTTTTTGTCAGCTTCACTGGTACTACCACTGTACCAAAAATTATCAATTTCCAATTTCCATGATGTCAAGGTTCAGACCATTGATTTATTTGACACGGAATGACCCCCATCTTATTTTGGACAAAATCTTAAATTAGTTAAACATTACAATTCTACATCTGGGCAGTGAATATAAAAATGAAGGATTATTTTCTTTAAAATATGCTCAAAATGAATGATTACACAATGGAATTCCTCCCCCCCCCCCCTTATTTTCTAGACAATAGAATCCCAAAAGCACTATATTACAATGTGAGAACTGGACATCCTTTGTTTCAGAGACCCCCTCTAAGACTGTTCTCTGATAATTAGGCCACTGATGTTTTTTTATACACTACACTGACACTGAATGTAAAAACATTTTTCTTATGCAGTAGGCATTTTCAATGTTATAGTGTGTTATCATTTTTTGTGTGATGTAAAGAAAAAAAAATCCCTATTTTTCTCGAAATGGTATTGAACAAATTACACACTGACTTGTAGAGCACCGTAAAAAATGCTCACCACATTATATTATCTACTGGATTTTTATTTCCTAATGTTGGCAGGTATGCTATTCTATCAATCACCCGAAACAAATCCCTTTTTCATTTTTTCCAAAAATATAAGTATTCCCTCAAAGTAGTTCCCCAAAAGTCCAGGATAAAGAAAAGAAATCCGATACCCTCCCTGAAACAGATATTTCTTTGCAGCAATAAATATCAACTTAACATTCAAGATCATGGCTACAGTCTGGAAAGGATTATTCTCTAAGGGTGTCCCACTAGGGCTTCTTTGTAAAATCTAGGACTATTAATGAATAGAGTTAAAGGTCTGCAGTTCCCTCTTTCAATATGATCTTCTTGCTAACTAAAAGTATTAGTGCAAATTTGGTACTTACGTATTATCGCAACCATGACAAAACGTAATTGATGTATCGTCCAATAAAGGTCCCGATCGATTCCAAGGACAACATGCAACAAAGTGATCTGTATGAGGACCCACGTTCGAGCGGGCTCGAACTGGTTGGGGGACGTACGCACCGCTGGGACTGTGTCGTCAGACAGGCCGGCTTCGCCGGACCAAGTCACAGAGCATACTAGACTCGCTTCTGGGACTCGCTTCTGGGTTTTTCTCAAGCAGTTCGACGTGGGTCCTCATACAGATCACTTGACTGCATGTTGTCACGGTCCTTACGCCGTGCGACGGTCCCAGAAGCGAGTCTAGTATGCTCTGTGACTTGGTCCGGCGAAGCCGGCCTGTCTGACGACACAGTCCCAGCGGTGCGTACGTCCCCCAACCAGTTCGAGCCCGCTCGAACGTGGGTCCTCATACAGATCACTTTGTTGCATGTTGTCCTTGGAATCGATCGGGACCTTTGTTGGACGATACATCAATTACGTTTTGTCATGGTTGCGATAATACGTAAGTACCCGCAAATTTTTATCTCATTGTCTTTTAAATAATGGCCTCATGTAGTTCTCAGTGTACAATAAATAAATATTTTTCAAAATTATGTAATAAAAACAAGGACATTTTAAATTTATCCTGTAATTACCAGCAGCTTCTTTTATGGAAAACATATAATATTATACACCACGGGTGCAGTTATTACTTGGGTCACCTGGAAACACCGCACGCTGTTGGCACATTTCGGGCGCTGTAGCCCGGTGGTTTGCGCACTGGATTTGCATACTGCCACAACTGCCGCCGTGTTCATGCGGAGTATGATCACATTAAACATGTGGGTCCGAAAGTCCTTCCGAGAGGTTGGTGATAGGGGAAGGAGGGTACGGTTCCTGTGGATGCCTCCCCCACTGGATTCCGGTCTAAATTGGGTGGCACTTCCCGGCCGTCCAAACAGTTACCTTACACCTTTCTGGTAGGTCGGATGGTCTGGGTCTCAACAACAACCAAAAACTGCGTGTTTTCATCATAAACAGAAAATTTATGAAAAGTTTCCTATTCACAAAAAAAAGTGCTGTGGTGTTCTTTTTAATTGCCTCAAGCACAAGAATGATATGAAATCAAAAGTAAAATGTATTAAGTTATAACTTGCAGAAAAGTTAAAAGAACACTCTTTATTTTCATTAAAAAAATTGTATTGCGTGCCAAAAAAAGTATTTAAACAAAAATAAATGAAGATAAGTTTGATGTTGGTGATTCTTCTCAAATCTACTACTGAAGTGTATGAAGAAAGCCCCAGTTGCATACTAGAAATGTATAATGAAGAGAAGCAAGGTGCTGAAGCATAAAATTGTGTTTGGTTACTTCTGCTTTAAAATCTAAACTAGAAATTTGAAAGTTTTAAGTACAAGATTCAAAATTCAGTCCAACAGTGAAATGGTCAAGTAAACAGAAATATATGTGCTAATCAGTAATGTCATCTGGTCTATGGAATACCTTAATGTGAATATTTACATTTTCTTGTTTATAAATATATTGTTATATTAATAGATGTCATTTCAACTTTCAGAGTAATATTGGAAATTGCAAGAGGACCTGTTAGACGCAATGCTGGAGGAAAATTTGGTTTTCGCCGAAGAGGTAGCTGGATGGACAAGTATGTAAATTAATTTTTTTGCAAGAAACTTAAAATAAGTGAGTTCAGCCCATAATTTATTAATTAAATGTTTTGGATAAAAAGTACAGATTATTTTAAAACTTTATAAGTAACAATGTCAATTATAACTAAAGTAAAACTAGCTTAGGTGACCTGATTGGACTGGCAGACACAAGGCAAATGTCCCCACTTTAAAAGTGTAATGATTTTCAGAAAAGGGATTTCCTAACTTTGATTTTAGTTTGTTTATAGAGAAAGATACTACAACTACTACTAATTATTTTTGTGCTAAATGGTACATAAGGCCTTGAATTCAACATACCACTTCTTGTGATCTAGTACTGCAATTTTTGCTTCAGCCTAGTATGCCCATTCCTCATCCAGTCATATTTCTCCAAGTCATTCTCAGTCTACCTTGAGAATGTCTTCCCTTGGATGCCCAAGACAAGACCATGCAAAGACTTTGTTCATATTTATATCTGACTTTTGCAAGTTAATTGAAATACACAAATGTTTTGTTGTAATGTTGTTTGTCCCCCCCTGTATTATTTTGTTGTAATGTTTGTATTGATGTATCTTTGGGTGATCGGTAGAATAGCCCCCCCCCCCCCCCCCCCACAGCAAGTACCGGGTTACAATCAGGGTTGGCAAAAAACCAATTTTTTTTTTTTTGACCAGGCCAGTGGTCAAAACTGGTTTAAACTGGTCAAAATTGGTTTAAACCGGTCAAAATGAAACTGGCTTTCTATAATATTATTATATATATATACATATACATTTGGAATGTAAATAAAATATAAACAGGTGTTGCCACTTCAATTAAAGTATATGTTGTTGATGATGATGAATTTTTTCTTTATATTATGGCATTGATATGTTTGAAGAATATATATATATACTACAATGATTCTTTCTTCAAATTTCTTCAAACATATCAATTCCATAATATGAAGAAAAAGAATTCATCATCATCAACATATACTTTAATTCAAGTGGCAACACCTGTTTATTGTTTATTTACATTCCAAATGTGTGGGAAAATGTGTCTGGTATAATAGTGTTTAGCTTTAGTTGTGTGTGTTAGTAATAGTTTTTAGAACATACTTCTTTTCAAGATTAAATTGAATTATGTTTAATTATGAGTATAAGTAAGATTAATTGTGGAGGAAGGAAAAAAGGCCTTATTTGTCAGTTCTTTGAAGAAGTTAAAGGAGAATGTGGGAAAATAATAGGTCGTCAGAAGTGTTTACAGTGTGGGAAGCTTGTGAGTTCTAAGAATGAAATCCCATTATGAAAAATGCAAAACTACAAACAACATTGATCATCCTTCAAAAACATCAGATTCCAAAAAAAGAAATCATAGTGTATCATCAGAAGAAGAAAGTGATGCAAATAAAATTAAATCATTTAATCCAAAGAAATCCATTCGTCAACCAAAAATTTATGGTAGTTTCACATCAAAACTTCTTCAGGAAAAAGTTATGCATTAGATATGGATATGGCAAAAAAAATTTTTTGCATGCAACATTCCTTTTAGTTGTTCAAAAGATTATTACTTTAAAAAGATGATTAGTAATTTAAGGCCAGGTTACACGTCACCAACTAGGAAAAAGTTAGCAGAAGAATTGTTGACTGAAGTGAACAACGAAGTAGAAAAAATAGCCAAAAAGGATTTGGATGACCAAAATGCCACACTAATTCAAGATGGTTGGTCCAATATACATAACGAGCCAATTATTGTGAATTCTATATCGACAGGTGCAAACTCTTTTTTTCCTTGTCATCAGTCTCTCCAAGCATCAATAAAAAAACATCAGACTATTGTTTATCTTTAGCAAAAGAAACTAAAGTTAAATACAATTATAATGTTAAAAGTTACGTCAGTGATAGTGAACACAAAATGAAAAAGATGCGCAAAGATCTTCAAACCGATCAATTAATTGATCGTGACTTTTTCTTCAGTTACGGCTGTGCATGTCATTTTCTAAACCTTTTACGAAATGATATATCTAAATCCATTAAAATAATTATGAGTCAAATAATTGAAGTTCAAAAACACTTTCGAAATCATCATGCAGCAAAGAGCTATTTAAGCGAATATGATGGATCTGTTATTCCCTAATTACCATGTGAAACAAGATGGAATAGTCAAATCACATGTCTTGATTCTTTTTTAAGAAATAGGGAGTTTTTGATGAAGATTGTTGATAAATATGAAGATGAAATTCCAGCTAATATAATCAATATCATTAATAACATCCATCTTTATAAGGAATCCAAGCATTTTTTTAGCCAACTTAAGTCTTTAGCTGCAGCTTTGGATCGCCTTCAAGCTGAAAATGCCACAATAGCTGATGTTCATGAATTTCTAAATTTACAAGAAAATCAAGACTTGAAACCTTATGAGACATTGTTGAATAAAAGGCTTGAACAATGTTTAACCCCAGTTCATTTTGCTGCGTATATGTTGCATCCAAAATACAAAGGTGAGAAGTTGAACTCTATCCAGGAAGAATATGTACGTCAACTGCTGTTACGAGATAAATACAGATTTTCTACTTATATTAATCCAATACCAATCACAAACTGATCCTTTTCCAAAATCATATTTTTCAGTTTCTGCCATAAATGTAAATTCTATATCAAGGTGGTTATCACTAAAGAAACATATTGATCCTAAATTCTGTGAACTTGTAATTCACTTGCAATCATGTATTTCATCATCAGCAAGTGTAGAATGATTATTTTTAACTTTTAGCTTTGTTCAAGACAAAAGTAGAAATCGTTTAGGAAATGAACGCTCCAGCCAACTAGTTAATTGTTACAGAATGCTTAATTCTAAAACCTGTGTCGCTGCAAATTAAGAAATAAATGGCTATTTGTATTTGAGAAATTGTTAAATTGTTTCTTTTTTTTCACTTTTTTTTGTTAAAAATCATAACAAAAAGCCACTTTTAGGTGGTTTAAACCACTTGAGGCATTTTGGACAGACCGGTTAAAACGACATGGGTTAAAACCATTCCAACCCTGGTTACAATTCTGTTCTTTCATTGCCAATCTGGTAGCCCACGACTTTCTAACATCCAATCAACACGTAGCTTTTTCGATTTCTGCATTTGAATAGGAAATAGGTATTTCATTAGTTCTTTTTCAATCGGATTTGTTGAGTATTTTCGCTGCGCATCTATCTTGCATTTTTTTTCTTTAACCTTTATGTTACAGCTCTAAGAATCCACTTTTTCAACTCCAGAACGGCAAAATAACTGAAAATTCCACCCCTGTAAATAAATACCTTCAAGGAACTTGTCTTTTGTTCATAAATCGTTTCTCCTGTCAGGAGAAACTTGGAGGAAGGGCTGCAGGCAGTTACAATAGGCATTCCCCTCCTTACCCAGAAAAATGGAGGTGAAAAAGACTGGTACAGAGTTGAACCAGCACCGCTCTAGAAAAGATTTTCAGTGGTACAACTGTTATACTGATGTAGTTAAAAGTTTAAATATTGTTTCCCTTAAATTTCATTAAAGTCCAATTATTTTTCTAAGTATTGTTTTTTTCTTGAATTTTATTTAAGTACAATCTTTAAATATTGTTTTTTCTCGAATTTCATTAAAGTCCAATCATTTTCCTAAGTATCATTTTTTCTTAAGTTTCGTTAAAGTCCATTCTTTTTATTTTTTAATTTCGTATTTTTTCTTTTTTTTTTTATTTTGCTAAAGTACAATCTTTTTTCTAAGTATTTAAAGTCCTTTTAAAATTTTTGAAGTTTTGAGTTATAAGTTTTTGAAATTGATTTAAAATCACAAAATATTTTAAGTATCTTGTGTTTCAATATGTTTTCTAAAATTTTAAAAGTTTTTTATTCTGCAGTTACACAATATTTTTAGAATGCACAAAAATCTTACTTTGTAATCTTTTTATGAATGTTATTCACTTTTATTCAAATTGAATTCCACTATCATAATTACATTCAAAATTACGGTTCATAAAACTTTAGAATACATCACTGTGGTAGGAGGAGCTTATTTTAAAACACAGGAATATGCATCACTTTAATGGGGAGGAGTCAATTTCAAAACACAGAGAAACGCGTCAACTTGGTGCACTTTTGTACTTGGGGGAAAAAAACGAGTGGGGGGACTATTCTTTCCATCTACCATATTTTTTATTGCAATGTTTTTTGTATTAATGTATGTTTTTCTTGTAATGTTGTCTGTCTTAATGTATATTTTATTGTAATGTTTGTATTAATGTATGTGTTTTTGTAATGTTGTTTGTATTTATTAATGTATTTAATATGTTAACTTTTTTTATTACCTTACCAATAATTACATTTATATGTTAAAGTCAGATTTTTTTTTTTTTTTTTTAATTGTGTTGAATAATCCAATTTTTTATCTAAATTTATGTATGGCATATACATATCACATTTTTATTTAGGTATGGGCCACCAACTAGAACTGAATACCGTTTAATAGTTGAGAATCTAAGCAGTAGAGTAAGCTGGCAGGTATGTATAAAATTGTTGGCAAACATGTAAAATATCATATATAGAGATTTCTATAGTTAGTATTATTGATTTAGATTTGGTTGAAACTCTTTAAAATGTAATTTTTCTTTAGATAATAAAAAAGTAATATTTTCTGTTTGGCCAAAAACTTGTGCAGCCTTTCCTCAATAAACTTAGTTTGTAATCTCAAATTGCTTATTAAATTTTTTTTTCACTGAGTTTCATAAGTCAGTCCACTTATAATTCATACAGTACTTTCTAAAATTAAATACATCTTGTTTTAATCTATTTATCTATTCTACTAGTTACTTTCTTTTATTTTAACAGGATGATACTAAGTACTACACGTGGTACTTCTAATTTACCATTGTCTTTTATTAGATAAATACCTATTATTATAAATAAATTTTAATTTCTTGTACAGATGTAATTAGTGTGATTATATTAATTATATTAAAAGTAGCTGCCAGAGCAGACACTGTTTGAGAAATTTCGCATCTTTCATGTTTCTCTCTCCCGTACCTCAAAATATGAAATTTGGTACATAGAAAAACGTTAGGTAACTGAAATAAACTGTTTTTTTTTTAATTTAGATTTTAATTTTAAAATATTTAATGTCAAAGTTAAAGAAAGAATGTTTGAGCTAAAAGTTCACATCTTGGACAGACTTAACAATAGCAAGACTCCGAATTTTTGCAGGCATGTTCCTACATAGTTGAATTTTTACATAGTTAAATTTTTACTCCTTTTTTTTTTTTAATTTTGATTTGGTTTATGTTGGAGTTATTCTGTTTTTTATGCACTTTTTAAGTGAACATTTTTTTAAAGTATGGGCAAAGATTTAATTGTTCAAACAAGTTTTAAGCTTCTCTGTGATTGGTTGATGTCAGAAACATCATGAAGATGGCTGAAGACTGAGTTTTTGAAACACTGAAAACAAAAGTGTGGATATTTAATTATAAACGACCACAATGCTAGTACACTTGGGACACTGTGGACAATGCCTTATTGTTGAGTCTTGCAGCGTTTTGCAACTAGTGTTGTGAGCAATTGGATAAAAATGTAATTATTGTTGCACAACAATTGTTTTGTTGATGTAAATATGTAACTGAGCATTTCACAGGCAAGAATGAAAGAGCTCACGAAGAAACAAGATCTGGGATGAAATTCGTTTGAAAACAAGAGGCTGTGAGTGCAATGGATGTATTATGCTTGTGCAGCAAGCTAATGAAGTGCTAATGAAGCGATTCTTTGTGATTAGCGAGTGGCAATGAACTGGGGCATCACCTATAAGCTTTAGGGTTTGTGGTCATCAGAGAGCCAAGATGGTTATCGTTTTCGCCACCCAATTTCATAGAGTTTATGCAGCAAATTGGGGATTTGTGAGTCCCTACAGAGAGTGAACCCCGGATAAACATATGTCTGCATAACAGGTGGCAGGAAAACTGAAAGACCATAATAAGATTTAGGACTAAGGAACACACAACTCATTTCTGTCACCAATGAACTTTATTGGAGAATTAAAAGAGAAAATCAAGCATGCTCATAATGGATAAAACATAATTAAGCCTTTAAATCATTCCAAAATGTAACCTTAAATCACACCACACTTAACATTTAACAAGCAAGTGAAGAAAAACGACTGCTACCTGGATGAGATTAGTGTGACATCACAGACAATCCCATTCTTGTGAATGAACAGAAAAATTTGCATATGTAGAAAATTTGGGGATACACAAATAAATGTAAAACTAAATACATTATGTAGAAAATCAATACATCTAACATATATGGCCATATATTAAATATTTTACACACAATAATATCCAAAAACATGCCTAACAGAATTTAAAAGCTAACAAAAACTTCCATCGAGTTACAAGGGTTGGCAAGCAGGAGCGGTGCCCCCTAATATTTAAAAAGAAAACATTCACTAACAAATAATTGTTTCTCATTTCAAACAACTAGCCTTCTCCAGTGAAGATATATTTTGGTATTATATATCAGATTTTCTAAAGTCTAAAACCCAAGCTTTATCCAAAATATTGCTTAATTTGATAACAATGGTGTCCAATCTTCTCCTTAGCTTTTTTTATATGACTCTTTACATCGAGGAATTCTTGCATGTGTTTATCGAGATTTAATAATTGATAATAAAATTGCGAAGTTTGGCTTGATATTCATCTATTTTTTGTTAATATGAGACACATGTTCTGAAAAAGAAAAATACTGCCAAAAAAAATAGTCATCCCAAACTCTTTAGAAATGCCTTAAATGGGAAAAATATTCCCAAAAATGCAAAAAGCAAGTAAATGCCATCAATGCCCAGTAGTTACTAATAATATTTTTTTTGCCTAAAGTTATTTCATGCCTGTGGAAATATTAAGCATTCAAGTAGCATGTCAAATTTTAAATCATGCATGAATAAAGAATTTTTAAGACTGGCACTAGATGCCAACTTATAATGGCTCCATCAATGTAATCGCACATGCATGATAAACCTCGACTGTTTGCTGGCGCATTGCCAAAAGTTCGACGCATTTGCTAAAATAACTCAAAAGTTACCGCCGTTCATTACAGAAATAAAAATTTGTATGTTGAATTATTGAGATAGAACAAAGAACTGTAATTAAATTTATTGCAAAACTTTGTAAAAGTGCCTCGGAAACATACCAATTGATGAAACAAGTTTACGGTGAGTTTTGTTTAAGTAGATCAAATGTTTGGACGGAAGAGATACGATACGCTAGAATATAATAAGCATACCAAAAGACCAAGTTCATCTAGGATACCTGAGATTATTGAAAAAGTGCATGATTTCATGGCAAACAATCGCTGTGCGTCACTAAAAATGATGGAAGAGACGTTAAACGTCAACAATGAAACAATTCGAACCATCCTGCATGAAGATTTGGCCAAAACGAACATCTGTGTTAAATTTGTTCAACGCACTTTAACAAATGAACAACAAAAATCAAGGAGAAGTGCACAGACAGATGGCAGACACATCTTTTCAGCCTCTAAAAATGATCCAAACTTCTTGAAATCTATTGTTACATGTGATGAAACATGATGTTTTCAGTGTGATCCTGAAACACAGCAACAAAATGCAGAATGGAAGTCAAAAAACTCACCACAAGCAAAAAAAAAAAAAAAAAAATTCCATCCAAAATCAAAATAATGCTCATTACATTCTTCGATAGTAAGGGTATTATCCCCAAAGAATTTGTTCCAACTGAACAAACAATTACTAGTGAGTATTATTTAAATGTTTTGAAGCATTTGATGGCCAAAATTCGTCGCATTCGAACAGAATATCTAGATGAAAGCAGTTGGTGTTTGTTGCATAATAATGCACCCAGTCACACCTCACTTATTGTTTGTAGATTTTTGGCAAAAAATGTCTGTGTTGAATCATTCACCGTATTCGCCTGATTTAGCACCCTGTGACTTATCTTTATTCCCAAAACTTAAAATTAATTTAAAAAGGTGTTATTTTGATGATATTTCGACAGCCTCGAGGCATACTTTGGAGGCCATTTCACAAAGTGATCTGGAACATGCATTTGAATCATTATTAAATTGCTGTAACAAGTGTGCTTATTTTAAATAAAAAACCAAAACAAATCATAATTTCTTGTTTCAATTTCACAGACCCAGTCTTAAAAATTCTTTGACGCACTGTGTATAGTATATAGAGATTTTTTTTTAAATGTTTATTCATTTATTAAAGGTTGTTGCATTATTGTTTTAATCAAGAAAATGCTTGTTTCACATAAAAATATTTTCAAATTTTTAATTTCCGTTTTAATTTTTTTAAAAGGAAATGTGTTAATGATATAAATATATATATATTTTTTGTAATAATGCAAAGTTAAAAATGGGGATAAAGTTTCTCACCATTTGAATTCAGTAGCAGTATGCTCAGGATATTATTTAAAGCCATTTCTTAAATATAAGCCATTCTTAAAAAAAATATCAAATAAATTGCTTACAATACAAAATAAATTGCCTATTATTCCAAGCCAAAGTGAAAACCTGTTTCTTCAATTATTTCATTTTAAATGGGCACAAAGCATAGCTGTAATTTCTTGATGCGTGCACACAGCAGCAAATTTTTTGGTCCAATTGAAATTATCTAACATCTGTGCTTCAAGGGTTGTTTCCACAAGACCGGATGTAGTGAGAAAAGGATTGAAGTTTGAAGTGCAATGAAAATGCAAATCATCAGTACCTTATTTTTAATTTAATTATCAAAAATCACCAAAGAACATTAAACAATTTGTATTTACATAGAGTTAAGGAATGCATTTTAATACTGATAAATTGCACAAATTCAAAAATGCTGCAAGTGTTGTTTTGGAGGCTTTTTTAGATATTTTTGTAAATAATTAAAATAAGTTCTCAAATGCTTTGCTCACATTCCCAAATCATTACCTCACCTAAAAAATAAAAATGGTGGATTTCTAGATCTTAAATTATTTGAATATGCATCTTACAAACATATATGATTTGAAACATTTTTTTATAGAGATACGAGATTTATTTTTCTTTTAATTCAAAGTTGAAAGGTAAAGTGTTTTCCAATTATGTAATTTGGTCCTTTCCAGCTTTTGTTTTCAAATCCCCTTAAATATAAAATTATTAAGAAAAGTGTGAATGTAAGTGTAATTAAAATATTAAAATTCAATTTGCTATATTTTACATAACTGTGTCTAATCAATTTAAAGTCTTTATAATGAATTTATTAATATTTTAAAAGCATATATATATATATATATATACATACATATACATATATACATACATACATACATATATATATATATATATATACATACATACATACACTTATCCTCTAATGTGTTTTGCAACAACTGTTATATCATGCAGGTTCTGAAACTTTTGCTTTATACTATATGTACAGTGATGTGATTACTGCACCTTTCAAAGTAGGCTGCGCCAATCTAATAAGCCTTCCCCCCCAATGGAACATTACCAAACTTGGTATCAATCGAAATATTTTTTCAAGCCCTTCAAAATGAAGGGTAACATGCTATAATTTGGATTATTTGGAACAATGATACAGATTTTTCAAAATTTTCTTATGAAATTTGAAAATAGAAAAAATCCAAATTCTATAATTCGGAAAATTCCGGAATCGGTAAAGTCCGGACTGGTCCTTATTTTCCAAGTTGTACTGTATATGTAAAAAAAAATTGTATAAAACAATTATTTTGAATGGCTTTTTTACACTCATATATTCACAGTATCAATTAAATCTAAAGTTATTTTTTTAAATTGGCTTCATTAAAAATGTATGTAGTACCTAAAATTTTGATATAGACAGCAGGCAAATCTCGTGGAATTTCACACCGTATTAACGTTACCTTACACCTTTCTGGTAGGTCGGACGGTCTGGGTCTCAACAACAACAACACCGTATTAACGAAAGTTTACTGAATTTTTTAATAATTTATTAAAGTTTTGAGCATAATATTTATTTGCTTTAGCTTGATTAACTTCCATTAATCCTTCCGTTTGTCCTTCTTAATAAAATTTCAGTTTTGATTTAATGGGGGATTTGTCTTATTATTCTCTTATTATTTCTCTTATCATTCTCTTATAAAAGACCAGTATCCTTTTTGAAAAATAGTTTTTAATTTTGTAGATCTTTCCTAAAATTATATATTTTTCCTAAATATTATTTTTCCCTCTAAAATTTTTTATTTCATTTTGTTAGATCTTTTTTAAAAATGTTACTGCAATAAGATATTTTTAGATCTTAAGTTATTTATTTTAATTTTTTAAAATATGTTTTAAAATTCTTTATTGCAATTTTTTTTTTTAATTTAGTATTTTTTCTAATTTAATGTAATAAAATTTGTTTAGATCTGTAAAATTATTTTTTCAATTTTTTTTTATATTTTTTCAAAAATTATATATTGCAATATTAAAGTATTTTATAGATCTTTACTGAAATTATTTATTGTAGTTTTTTTATATTAAAAATAGATTTTCTCAATAAAAAATAAGCATTTTTTATTAATGTAATTTATATGCTATTTTAGTTTATTAAAAGTTAATTGAAAATTCAAAATGTTTATACTAAAATTCTGTTAATTAGATTTTTAAAACTTCATTGTCTTGAATTTGCTTGTTATATATATGACAAACTGTTAAAATAAAAAAAATGCCTTGCATCGAACTGCTACAGTGTCGAAAAATCTCTTGCTACAAACTGCTACATTTTCGAAATATTGCCTGCTACAAACTGCTACAATTCCAGAAATTTACTGCCCCAAAAATTGCTCCAAAAGAGTTTTTTGTAATCACATCACTGTATGTATATGATAAAAATAAATTATCTAATAACTAAATATAACGAGAACTGCTTCATCTTAATTGCTCATTTTCGAAGTTTTTCAACCATATTTAATTCTTATATCAATATCCAAATAGAGTATATTAAATATGTTTTTCAAACTACTGAATTATTAAAAATTCAAAAGTTGCTCGGAGTTAAAATTATATTATTTCACTGTAGATTTTACATTCGTTTTCCTTGGAAGTTTTTGCATTATTCACACTAAATAATGCTGTGTTAGTGCAGCATAGAAAGGATAAAATTTTGAATGTTATCTCAATTCAGAATCATGTCCTTTTTGAATAATGCCGTTAAGCATGAATTATTTAGTGTTAGCTGTTTGCAGTTTGAAGTTTTTCTGCTACCTGATACTCTTCAGATAACCTTATTTTCTTTTACTAGGTTGTTAGTTACAAGCAATTATACTATCCTAATCTTCCTTAGAAAGTCCTAAAAAACTCACCCACAATTCTTGTAGACTATCTACCTTGGAATATTTACTTTTAAAGAATGCTTTTGTATTTTCCTGGTTAAAAATTAATTTTAAATAATTTGTATATTTCTTTAACCTGTAAAGTTTTCTTACTAGCAAGAATTAAATCTTTGTATACATAAAATTACAAATTTAAAAAGAGCCTAGCAAAATTTGTTAGCTGTTGGTGGTTGTGGTACATCACTTTCCACTTCTTCTTAAAACAATGCCTTCTTCCATTTATTCTGCTAGTGTTGATATGTTTTTATTGATGTTAACCCAGTTCCAAACTTCTTTGTCAAGCTCCTCATCATAGAATAGGTGTTCTAGCTCTTGCGGAATATTGTCTGTTTCAGCTGTTGTTAATTGGTTCAGTCTATAAAATTCTGATTTTTTTTTTTTTTTTTTTTTTTTTAATTGAAACTTGTTAATGCAGTAACATTTTCCAATGCATTTACTAGCATATGAAAGGCATCAAAGAGATTGATTTCCCTATATTGCTAGCAGTGCACTTTGTTCAGTTTTCATTCTTTGTAAAATATGGAGAGTGCAAGCAAGAATTGAATAGAAGCAGAAAAATCTGATTCATTTACCCCAGCTGTTTTGATTCAAATATCTGGTGGCTTTTCTATGTAATTGTGTGATTCTGTCCTGTTTCCCATAATTTACTTTAATAAGTTTCATGAGGGAACATAATAACATTCGGGCATAACTGGGAAAATTTCCTTCCAGTAGTGTTACAGCCTGTTTGTCAGATGACAAATTCTGAATATGATATGGGTCATCTCTTCATGGTAGTAATCTGCTTTAGCCATTTTTGATAGTGCTTTAGTATGAGCAAGACCCATTTTTGCCACCTCTGTTTATGATCTATAGCTTTAAATTATGATTATGTAGTTTACTTGCCAGCTTTGGTGATCAACCTGATTTCTTTCTAAAAATGTTCTTAACTTTCAGTAGTTTAGAGGTATCTTTAATAATATTCTTTATGGAGAAAAGTTATTACTGTACCTTGTTCAGTTAGCTGTTATGTGGTTGTGTAGCTATTCTGCCTCAGTACATGTTCTGTGCCCACCCAACATACAGACAAGTTGCGGCCAACAATGGATTGCAAGATTTCTGAGTAATAGATATAAAAATTTCAAGTGGTTCAATCATTTTAACTTTCAGTTTTAAAAATCAATATTTTGTAATATACAAAAGTTATTTATTTTAATTTGTATAAAAAAAATTTCCCAATTGCTTCAATACTATTTTAAAGACCATTCTTTTATCCCATTTAAGAGTGTTAAGCTTCCAATGATTGTTCTAAAATAGTAGTAACTGAAATTTCCTTTTGACATGGACACAAAATTTTCTTGCATATACATTTTATTATATACGTAGAAGTATCATTAATTTATTTATTATTTGTGTCCACATAATCACTGTATCAAAACTGTCAAAGTGAACTTAACTTGCCTTGTGCCATTAAGGGAGAGGTGCTCCTTGGCCAGAAGTTGCGAAGGCCATGTGTAGATGTTTGGATGCCTGGATGTTGGGCGGGGCTAACCTGATGTAATGGCCTATTGAAAACTGGTGTGATGGTTGTTCATTGCAAAGCGTATCAGGGCCTGCAAAGAGGGTGCCCTGACTCAACGCTTGATGATTATGGGTAATGAAGTCTGGTTGTCCAAAATTTACCGCTGGTGTGCTTTACCAGCCATTGTAGATGTTTGTCATGCCGAAAGGTAAATACCTATGGTAATATTTTGATTATAGATGCACATTGTGCATGTATTTAAATGATTAAATCTGGAGATTTGACCAGTGCTACTCAACTTTCCCATATTAAATTCTTTTTCAAATAATATACTTATGTTACAGTATTAATTTAGATGTATGTAGAAGTAACTTTCATCAAGAAATCTTAATGCTTTAACTACTAATTCTCTTAATTTCTAAGGAGATTTCATATGTTTAACTGTTTCTTGTAGCATCCCTTCAAACATGTATATCTTAGAGGATCTATTATACAAGAAAATAGTTCCTAGTGTATAAAGGCCATTAAAAATAAAATTGTAGTAAATAAAAAATCTTACACATGGCCAAATAATTCTAATATGTTTTTTTTTTTTTTTTGTAAAGGATTTGTTTTCATTCTTTGAAATGTCTGAAGCTTCCTCCTATTTCTTCCATTCAGACCTCTGAAGAGTAACAAAAGTTACTGTATCACAATGAAATTCCCATTTCATATTTGGTCAGAGAAAACCAGCCTACAGGATTTTTTATTTACCTTTTTTTTTTTACTTTCATATATTGGAAAAGCCAAAAGATATTTTTTAACACTTTCCAACATAGTTTAAAAGTGTTTACGGCTTTGTTCATTCTGTCTGCCTCCGTTTGCATGGTAACTGTCATAAAAATAACTTTATCAAAATGAGATTTTAGTATGTTGTTGAGACTGTCTGTGGACATATGAATAACATCACCCCATTAGTTTTAGATTGAACCCTGGTTGAAAAAGTGAAATACATTGAACCCTATGAGACCTAATTTTTCAAACATTTTTTTAAGCGAAGTTAAAATTGACAAATTGCTTTGAAATTTTTAGGAAACATTCAAATTATCACGTAAAATGTATAAAAAAATTTCAGCAAAATGTTAGGTAGTTTTTAAATAAAAATTGAAATAATAATTACACCCATATTATATGAAGAGATTACGTGACCCACTTCAAAATAAAATATGGCATCCATCTTTTTTTCCGTGTAAAAATCATGATTTTAAAAAAAATTTTAAATTTATATTTAGTGTTGCATCCATCCTAAAACTGCTTTATTTTTGCATATCTTCTGCGCTAACGCAATTACAATATTGAGTTTAAATGATCATCAAACTTCGATTATTTCTACAATGAAGCCTAATTTTAATGGATGCAGAATGTAAACAAGTGATTGTACAGGGTGGCCAGTCAACTGGGAAAAGTCAGGGATTTTTTTTTTTTTTAATTGCGACATATATTACTGAACAAATTTTGTTTCGCTTAAATTATAAGATTGCGCAATTCAGTCCTTTTTCGGGCTTTGCTAAGAGTGCATAATTGTCTTTTTCCAACCATCTCCATCCCCTTATTGCACATTAACTTGACTAAATTAGCTTATTTTCATATTTTGGTTGATTATAAGGATTTTTTTTTTTTTATTTTACTAGTTGTACATGTAAAAACAGAACTGCCTAGTTTGTCTGCCATTTTCGAAAAATTTCACCAAGTATTGCACTGTACTCATAACCGCTAAATAAAAGTTTCCATGTGTCCATTTAATTCCGTATAAAAGCAAAAAGTTTGTGCGCCATTTTGGACAAATGTCTCCAAGTACAGAGATGTCAACTTTTACGGATTTTCCGTAGTTTGTACGGATTTTTTTACTTCATCTTACGGTTTTATGGACATAATTCCTAAAACTATGGAAAAATCCCGTAAAATACATGCATCCTACCATTCAATTTATATTCCCTAGAGAAAACTTGCTGAGAGTCCAAAATTATCAGTTTGCATCCATTTTCTTCTAATGATTTCATATCAGTGTTGGAAAATTTAAAATTTGAAGATAGCAAAGCACGCACTGTCAGAGTCAATAAGTGTTGGCTGGGTCATGAAAGTACACAAGTCCAGTTTTAAAGAAAAACTTCGTTCACTTTATTTGGTGAAAAACACAACTCGGCATATTACACGTACCTGGTAATTTTCCATGCCGTAAAACATCAAAAATATACTATGTACAAAAGATTTTTTAGTTGTAAATGACTAGACAGAGATTCCTTGAAGCATTTGGTAGTAAGTTACTATACTACCTCTATCACTTGCGTGTATTTCAGCCACCATCACTTGGCAAAGGGAAACCAAAGGATAGAACATCAGGAAAATATTTAAAGCGGCTTCCGAACGTTTGTAAGTAAATTTAACGTTCAATACATGCTGGTCCAAACTGACCACATCTGCATCCGTTTCGACTATTCACCGTCGTCAAACGATATTCCGCAGTACTTCAGTCAAAAACATTTCTGTCTGCCTGCATCAGACCATCAGTGTCTATCTCGTCTGACTTCTTCAGACGTCTGATCTCGATCGACTCCGACCTTCTCGTTTGCTTCAAGAAACCTCTGCCCTATATATCCGAGAATGGACAGTTCCGGAAACGCCCCCGGATATGCAAATCAGATGCGTACGCATTGAGAACTGATTTGCATGAAACCTCATGTTGAAAAACGTCACGGTTCACGCCGGTGAACGGGAAGAGTCGTTCATATTAAATTTGCATAAACGCCCGTTCACGGGAACGTGAATCGCGATGTATTGATTATTTCCAACAAAGTTTGCATCCATTTTCTTCTAATGATTTCATATCAGAACACTAGACCTAATTTTTTTTATAGTGCACGTAAAAATAAAGAAATATATTACTAAACAAATTTTGTTTCGCTTAAATTATAAGATTGGCGCAATTCAGTCCTTTTTCGGGCTTTGCTGAGAGTACATAATTGTCTTTTTCCATCCATCTCCATCCCCTTATTATTGCACATTAACTTGACTAAATTAGCTTATTTTCATATTTTGGTTGATTATAAAGGCTAATTTTTTAATTATTTTCACATAAATAGTACGATCGTTAAATTTGGTTCTTTTTTTTCACGGACGTTGCCGAGAGTACGCAATTATCCTTTTCCATCAATCTCCATCTCCCTATTTTTGCACATTATAACTTGACTAAACTAGCTTATTTTCATATTTTGGTTGATTATAAAGTCTAATCTTTTAATTATTTTCATATAAATAGTACGATTGTGAAATTCAGCTTTTTTTCCCCCTCAGGCGTTGCGGAGAGTGCGAAATTATCCTTTTCCATCGACTCCATCTCCCTATTGTTGCACATTAACTTGACTAAACTAGCTTATTTTCATATTTTGGTTAATTTCTTAATTATTTTCACATAAATAGTGTCATTCAGTTGTAATTAACTCAGTTAAGTTAGCAAAACTACATTTTGAACTTATTCTAAGGTTTTAAAATATATATTGTCAATATACGTAAAATCTTACTGTTGGTCAATGCAGTTTTACTGAAAACTCCTGATTTTTCTACTGATGACCTCTTTCAGAGTTTGGCATCTCTGTATATTATACACATTTTACTATATTTTTTTCTATTTTAATGACATTCTTTTGACATTGCTGAATTGACATTAATTATTCAATGGCTGTGGCTTGTTATAGTGCAGTTATTGCTTATCTTTAATGATCTCTGTCATTGTGAGAAATTTGCAATGCCCATATTTAAGGACGTCAGTTTAGACAATTTCTTTTTATTGTCTTCAATGAAAACCATTGAATTCTTTTAAAGATTTTAGTACTCCAATTTTACTGCATTTACATGAATTTTTTATTAAAAATGTCAAAATTTATTTGTAAAAGCAAAAAAAAAATATGTATATTTTTTTCTCTTGATTTAATATAGCTTTTTTTGGATAGTGGAGTTAAATTGTTAAGATTCTTTAATCAAATTTGTAACTAAATATGGGCGTGCATGCATTTTATGTTAAAATTCCTGGTATGGAATTTCTTTTCAATTCACCTGGAAAACCTGGAAAAGTCAGGGAATTTCAATATGTCCGAAGCGTGGCCACCCTGTTGTAAGATGACTTGCATAAGAATCTTGTTATATATAAATGTAATACATTGTAAATTCATAAACAACATACAAAAATAAACCTAGTGAATAAACTTGGATTATCAGCCAATATTCAAAGGTATAGAAGATAGTTGGTAAAATGCAGTTATATATATATATATACGAAGTGTTTAACTTATTTAGTAGCATTTGAATATAAACCCTATTGCTACTGTAGATAATATTGCCATAAAATCTATGGAAATGATTCTTATTTTTCTCTTATCAAGTTGCAAGAAAGAAAAAATTTTTTTTTGAATTTTAAAATGACAGTGGTTCTGGTGTATTTTTATTAAAATTTGATAAACCATGATTAGATATGTTTCACGCATTTCCCGGAAAATATCTTAAAGTGAAATCCCTTTTGCCTGTTTTGTTCAAACCAGATATGTTGTTATAGATTTGAATGAAAAAAAATGTCTTAATATAAATAACTAAATAATTTTTGCTATAAAGACTTAATTCTATATTATGTTATTATTAAAATTAATGAGTGCTTGATGCAGATATCAAGAGTTCAGATTATCTCTACACACATATTTACTTAATTCTGTTCATGCACATCATAAAATGATTATATTAATTCAAATACCATTATTTTTTTTTTATTTATTTATTTTAGTTGAGTAGCTCTGGATCAAATATAGTCACAATTACTTCATTAAACATTTGTACCAATGCTAATGAAATTTTTCTGCTAACCACTTTCATATACAAACTTAATGTCAAACTCTATACTTTATAATACCTTCTTTCAATTATGTTTATTGCAATCTTTTCATTATAAATTATATAGGATTTGAAAGATTTTATGCGCCAGTCTGGGGAAGTTACTTATGCAGATGCTCATAAGCAGAGGAGAAATGAAGGGTAAGATAAATATTTTCATTTTTATGTATCATTTATAATTTTCTTAATATATGTAATTCTTTTGGGGAAATATTTTTCATATTCCAGTTTAATGCAAGAATAAATCCAATACCATTATAGATATGAAAAAAAAATTTACTGAAGTTTGTCATAGGTTAACAGAAGAGAATATTTTTATATGTGTCCACCCAAAAATATGTGCAGAGAAATCTATATGTTCCTAAAATTGAATCTAAATAAGACTAAAGAAATATATTATAAGTGCTTTCTGTGCAACCAAGATATCTGTTAATCCACGATACAGACTCGAGGCTCGATCCAGGCTTAATTTTGAAATCCAAAACTTGCTTAACCACAAAACATGGGCTTTCCTGTATAATTAGTAATTTTAAAAAATTCCATTTGTGAAAATAGATGATTAAATTGAAATACCAAACACTAAAATGTGTATAAAGTATTATGTTGGGTATAGAAGCATAACACAAAATAAAAATGGAATAAATAGGGTTTCACAAAAGCTGTATAAAATATTAATAATGAGTTACTATTGAAGTTGTTTGTACAGTACAGGATCTATTATCCGGACTGCTTGGGACTTCAAGCATTCTGTATAAGGGGTTTTTACGTAATTCGGAATACTTTTCTAAAACTTACTGGAATGGTCTAAAATGTTATAGAAAATTAAAATTCATTTTAAAAACATGTATTAAATACAGATTTTTTACAATCCATATAAAAAGATATACTTGGTTAACTAAAATGCAAATTACATATAATTATTGTATCAAATTTAGGGATTAAGAAAATTTTTGAAAGAAAAAAATGTCTGAAAAAAGTTGATTATTCAGGGTAGTTATCAGAAGTCTTTTTTTGGAACATTTCAACTAAAGTGGGCCCTCACCATATTCATCTAATATTTTACCAGAAGCACCTTTGTTCATATGTTTCAAAATATTTTAAAGTACTTTTAATAAAATTAAGATGAGAAGGATGTTCATTTTTAATTGAAATGAGAGATTCAACTATGGGTGCAAATAAATATATCAAATTCTAATTTATGCTCTTCAAATGTATTTCTAATAAGCCTTATAATTCTAAATGCCTGAATAAATAAAAAATTTAATTTCGTTATTCTAAACATATATCTCTATTTTATCAACAATATGTTTAAAAATAATATCCCAACATTAAAAGTCCAAAAAATATAAAAATATTAGTGGATGGAAACAGATTGAAAAAATGGAAAATATTTAAAAATAAAACGAAATATATCCGCGATCGTGTTTACATAAAAAAAATTCCGCGATATTGCTAAACCGTCTTTTATAAAATACTAATTAATAAATGTAGCACGTAAAAAATCCATAAATATACTGCGATGGAACTTTTTGATAGGGTCAATTTTCGGTTCAAAATAGCCATTTTCATCCAAAACTAAGGCTCCTATATATACAGGAGCCATATTCGTAACTAGTGAAGAATGAAATGACACGTCTCGCCATGAAGACTTACTAGATAGATGCTTTTAGTCTTCATGCGTCTCGCCCGTGCCGGATGCAGCTGCTTCGGAAATTTTCGGGGAAAACGGTGCTACTTCAGATGTTTTCCGGAAAAGAGGAGTTGCGCTATGGAGATACGGAACTTCCCAGAAAAAACACGATCCACGGAATATTTTCATTCGCTCTCGCGAGAATTCTTTGCGTTCGTTTTCGAAATTTAAGAAGGATCAGCAGCGGAGAGTGCATGCGAATTCCCGCGCAGAATTTTTGAATTTCGTGCGCGGATCGCGCGTACCCTGAAAAAATGTAGGCTTCAATGCATTTTTTTTTTAATTGATATTTTTAATTAAAGCAAAAAAGCGTTTGGCGGGATTTTAAACAAAAAATCGCTATTTGGCGCAATATTTGGCAAATAATCGCTTGTTGGCACAGAATTTGGCATTATTTTGCCGAATTCCGGTTTTGGGAGAGTCCGGATATTGGGGTGCTGGATAAGAGGTCGCGTACTGTAATAGTTAAAACTACTAATTTGTCTTTTCTTGATCTCCACTCAATATTTTCACAGATATAATATAAATAAATTAATACTGGTTTTTGTATAATTGCCATTTCTTGATTGCTGTATTTTTTGCCATAGAACAATAAAACCCATATTCAAAAACTTTGGAAAGCAACTTTAGTAAATAAAATAAATATCTATGATTTTTTAAGTACATTTTATAATTTAGATAAATGCATTTAAAGAAAAGTACATAGTTGCCAACTCCGAGATTTCCTGAAAGTTGTCATTTATTTATATATATATATATATATATATAAATAAAACGTACATGGTTTCAGAAATGCTTTTCATATTCATTTTATTCCTTTTATATTTACTAGATTCCATTTATTCAATTTTCAAACTTCTTGCATAGCTCATCGTGCTACACTAGGCTTCTGATTTGCAATTTTTAACACTTTACAACAAAGTTGAAAAGTGTTTATGACTTTGTTCATTCTGTCTGTCTGCCTGTCTGTCCGTTAGCACGATAACTGCCGTAAAAATGACTTAATCAAAATGAAATTTTAGTATGTTGTTCAGAAGGTCTATAGGACCTATGGGAATATAAATGAATAACAGGGATCGCATTCGTCCTAAAATTCCTAAAAGTTTGAAGCATCCCTTGAATTCCTAAAATTAACCTAAAATTTTTAAATCATCCTAAAATTTTGTAATGTTTTGCTGCGGCGCCAAATTTACTCTACTATCGCCCGAATGCATTCCATTCATACGGCAATCGATGTTTAAAAAGACTTCAGAAATTAAAATGTTCAAAATGCACTCATCTTTTACAAAGACGACAAAAGTGTCAATCACGACAAAATCGCCGATTCTCAATGGTTAAATCCTCTCCGTCCGCGGGCGGTTTTAGTGAAATACGATCGCAAGGCGAATGGCGACCCACGTGATCATTTACGACCGGAGTTTGGGGGGAGATTCTTTTGTGGGAGTGGGAATCTCCAGCGCAAGCTAACAAACCTAGAAGCCGTTAACCCCTCAAAGAAATAAAATAGAAAAAGACGGGTTCGATTGTTGAATAGTGTGTTTCCTCATATTTACTAGATAGATCACGAAGTTCTCTTTCTTTGCAAAGTTAAAATTTTGCTCAAGTATTATTCTTTGTTGGGAATCAATTGTGTGCAAAAATTTTGAAGAATTTTAGGTCTAAATCCAATAATACAAATATAGTTAGTCAGATTATGATTCTCTTACGCCCCTCATTACGTAATATTTGATCAACATCATGTCAAAACAGGAGAGTAGAGAAGGAATTTTTGTCTGCTGTTAGCAACCTCTCTAGGCATTGATGATATTAAAGAATATCTCTTCAAAAGGATGCTTTGCATAGGGGCCCGGACCACATAGCAGTTTATGAAGAAAAGCAATGGATAAAATAAAATATGGCATAGTAGGGAGGTCCCGCAATTGGATCGCCACGCTCCCCATAAAAAATAAATTAAAAACAATGAAAGAGCAGAAATGTGAAGAATGTTAAATAAACACATTCCCGTTTCCAACTTTTAAATAGTTTTCATTTCTTTTTAAACGTAAAATTTTGTCAAATTATTCCATGTTTAGTATGCATCTGGGATGAAAAGTACCAAAGATTTGAACTCTGTAAGAATTTTTGCTCAAAAACCAATATTTAAAAATATAGTTTCCTGGACTAGAGTTCTTTTGAGCCGCTGGAACTTGTGTATGTGTTTTTGTTGATTCTATCAAAACAGAGGATGATTGAAGGGAAATAGCTGTGTCTAGATTAACGCGTTGCAGTAGCTTTGATGAAATATAGGATAACTTATTTCCCTCATATTATTTAATTACTGCCTTCGGCGACCAGCCCTATTGTTTTTAAAAAAAGTTTTTGAACTTGCAATACCTTTCTTGCAGTAGCTGTCGATCGTGCACTTCTGCGACGCAAGCCATAAATAACGAGGCAGTTTATAAAGTAACTGTCGATCGCACACCTACGTTACGTGCGCAAGTCACGGCTAAGTGTGCAGTTTATGAAGTGTTGGATCTTGTACCTCAGCTACGCGCGCAAGTTACGGCTAACGATGTAGTTCATGAAGTAGCTGTCGACCGCACGTCTCCGTTACGCGCTCAAGTCATGACTAATGGTTCAGTTCATGAAGTAGCTGTCTATCGCACACCTCAGCTACACGCATAAATCGTGGCTAGCGGTGCATTTCATGAAATAGATGTCGATCGCACGCCTTCGTTACTCGCGCAAGTCATGGCTAACGGTGCAGTTGATGAAGTAGTTGTCATTCGCGCACCTCAGCTACACGCGCAAATTACGGCTAACGATGTAGTTCATGAAGTAGCTGTTGATCGCACGACTCCGTTATGCGTTCAAGTCATAACTAATGGTTCAGTTCATTAAGTCGCTGTCTATCGCATACCTCAGCTACACGCATAAATCGTGGTTACCGGTGCAGTTCATGGAGTAGATGTCAATCGTGTCGGCTGCTATTGCTGTGTTAGCTGAGCGACTTGACTAGAAAAATTTGAAAGTCATTTGCAGATTTAGCAGTGTTTGGCCATATCCATATCTGAAGTGCTGGTAAAGAAAAATTTTGTAGCAGATGATATGCAGTAGTGATGTGTTTTCTCAAGAAAACAAGCTCGTTAAACACAAACACAATTTATTTGTTGTGAGATCCATTGCATCAGATGAAGTTACAAAATAAAACACTGTAACATTCGTTGCAAAGCAAAACTATATACAATGAGCTAGCAAGCTCATGAAAAAGGTTTTTAACATAGTTTATGACTAGGCACACACTCTCAGTTACTATAACATCGGTAAGTAGAAAAACAGCTACTGTACCACACATGTCGTGCACGTTAATGAAGCCACCATCATCAGGTCACACGTCATGGCTTTAGAAGTTAGACTACTCTCTACCGATCAAGGTCTGCCTTCCATACAAGGTCTTTCACCGTCGATCACCGTCTGATCGATCTGACTATACGTCGAGTCTTAAGTCTGCATAACTACAAGATCTTAAACTCTGAAAAGTCTCCCACGTCTACTACATGGTCAGTCAAGGTCTGTAAAGTCTCTGAATAACTGAGAATGTGTCCTATCATATATACACTGTGATGGGTACGCTCCGGAACACAACCGTTGACGGCAGCGCCCTCACTATATGCAAATCAGAATGCGCGCGCGGCGAGATGGCGATTTGCATGAATGGCATGTTCTGTTCCCGTCACGAGTCGTTCACGAGAACGGTAGAACCATTCTAAAAATGTAAACACGTTCTCGCGATAACGAGAATCGCGACGAAAACAGAACCAAGTTTCCAACAATCGGCCCCCTCATGCAAAACCCCAAATCTCGGCGCACGTGCTATCAATCAATGAAATTATTCTAAAAAACATAACAGCAAAAATGTCAAGTTCTTTAGTATCCAGCAAAAACATAAAGTATATATATTACTTTTCATGTTAAGCAAAAAAAAATTTATCATTGAAAGAAAAATTTAGATATCATTGAAACACTAAGTTCCAAAAAATTTAATTTAAGTCAAAATTTAAGTTTCAAGAAATTTAAGTATGATAATTTAAATTTAACATTTAAGATTAAAAATTTTACTATAAATATCAAATTCAATTTGTGTAGAAAATTTTATGTATAATTATTAAATTTAACATTTAAGATTAAAAAATTTCACTATAAATATCAAATTCAATTATGTAGAAAATTTTATGTATAATTATTAAATTTAACATTTAAGATTAAAAATTTTACTATAAATATCAAATTCAATTATGTAGAAAATTTCATGTATAATTATTAAATTTAACATTTAAGATTAAAAATTTTACTATAAATATCAAATTCAATTATGTAGAAAATTTCATGTATAATTATTAAATTTAACATTTAAGATTAAAAATTTTACTATAAATATCAAATTCAATTATGGCTGTTCATTATCTCTGTCCAAGACCAGTATACATAATTAATACTAATAGCAGTGACACAGATAATGAAAAGATTTTTCTTTCTGTATTGTATTCATATATAAATTTAAAGAAGTGGTTTGTCTTCAATGAATCATAACCAAGTGTATGATAACAAGGAGTAAACACACAAAATAATACACATAAGCATAACTGTCTTATGCGGGAATTGAAAACATGGATATATATATACATTCAGTGTAATGTGAAAAATTTTAGAAAGTTCATTGTAAACAATACACATATATATACTCTAGATACAATTATCTGCATCACAGAGGGAGGAGTAATTTATACGATATCCTAACCATATTTTGTAAAAGAAAGAAAAAAAAATTTAGAAGTTACAAATTTAATCATTTTTGTTTTTGGAAATTTGATTACAAAAATTTAATGCTAAAAATTCCTCAAACATTTGGCAAATCTTATTAATGTACTGCCTATGATGTATAAAAATTTTGTTATTGATTTCAGCAAATTCCACACCTAACAGTTTTTGGACCTTCCCTAGAGATTTGATATCAAATTCTCCCTTTAGCAAAGAAACTACATGATCAATATCACCTATTATTTCTATGTTGCTTGCCTCTGGCCTGGATTTGATATCCCTCTTTTCTCTGAAGTTAAACAAATTTTGGTCATAATGTATGTTAGCCTTAGCACAGAATTTTTTAACATCATTATGACTTCTCAGCCTATGTTTATCACCCCTCACTGAGTAGTAAACATCAGTTCGAGTTCCATCAGGCCTGGGTACAGCTTTCCTTTCCCAATCTATGTTTGAACAGGGGGTCAGATCGGAATCAGCAGGAGAGTCCTCTTCCTCACTAGTATGACTAGTGTCATGGCTCTCACCTGCTTCTTCCTCTGACTCACTATCCAAACATCCCGATCCTGAATCTGATGTTCGAGTAAAACCCGATTTCTTTTGGGTGAAGTTTCTAGGTCGAATGGGGTCCAGGACGCCTTCCGCTGCTTCCATCTCCTCAAAACGGACATTGCTTATTTCTAATATTTTTCCTTCTTTCACAAGAAGAATTCTATAGCCCCTGGTATTTTCTGCATATCCTACCATAACTCCCAGTTGAGCTCTTAGGTCTAGCTTCTTCCTAAGCTGTTTTGCTATACCAGCATAAGCCTTACATCCAAAAACTCTGAGATGGGATACAGCAGGCTTCCTCCCATAGTACAATTCGTGTGGAGTTTTAACTTTAAATTTATGGCAAATCCTGTTCTTTGTATAAGTAAAACATAGGATTGCCTCTGCCCACATTTTGTCACCAACTTTGCTTTGATTAAGCATTGCCTTGACACAATCTAACGCTGTCAGGTTGAATCTTTCAGATACCCCGTTTTGTTCGGGTGTATAAGTGTTAGATCGTTCATGCTTAATCCCTAACTTTTTCAAAAAAGCTTTAAATTGACCGTGACAAAATTCCATGCCGTTATCAGTACGGATGCACAAAATCTTTTTGCCTAATTGTCTCTCCTGACAAGCTTGAAAATCCTGAAAAACTTTGAACACATCTGATTTTTGTTTTAAAATAAAAACAAACACCTTGCGGCTAAAATCGTCTGTAATAGTCAAGAAGTATTTGTTTCCCCCCAATGAAGCTACAGGCATTGGACCACAAACGTCCATGTGCAGTAATTGCAAAGGTTCTGTAGATCTAATCCTGCCTATTGGTTTGTACGAAACTCTTTTAGATTTTGCAAGTTTGCAATGAATGCAATTTACTTTTGCATATTTTAATTTTGGGAGTCCGTTTGCCGCGGAAACTTTACTTGTTTGGTGCAAGTAGTCTGAGTTAATATGGCCATATCTTCTATGCCATAATTCAGTTTTGTTCAGAATTTCAACTGTTGAACCACTAATTTTATTTGACTTTGATTTTAAATCAGATTTGTTTTTCCTTTTATTCAAGTTAGGCTTAATTTTGTTTTGACTTTGACTGTTTGTTGCAGGGGTTTTTCTAACCTGTTTAGAATTTTTGTCCCTATCCTGATCTCCTTTACGGCCCTTAACACAACTATTTAAACTTTTAGTTGAGTACTGTGGTTTTAAGAAATACAATCCTTCTTTACGTTTAGCGTAAAAGAAATTTTCTCCCTCAGGAGTCTTAAACCATAGAACACCTTTGGCTGCACTAAAAGAATAGCCCTGCTCTTCTAATACAGATGCGGCCAACAAGTTACGCCGTAATTTTGGTGAATACATAACATTTTGTAGCACAATATTATTTGTATGATCTTTAAATTTAACATACATGTTCACCGTTCCAATAGCCTCAACTGGGCTTTCCATATCACCCACTGCTAGCGACATAGATGTATCCTTACATTTATCAAATTTTGAAAACATTTTAACATCATTACAAAAGTGTCGCGTAGCAGCGGTGTCAATCACCCAGCTGAGCCTATTGTCAGGATTATCAACAATATTAGCTTCTACATTTATATTTGAAAATACTTCAATAATACTAGAGCTAGTCATCTTTTTCAATTTTGGGCATTGTGCCTTTACATGACCATTTTTATTACACATAAAACATGGTCCTATGACCTTAATAGACTTTTTAACTTTGGTGACATTTTTACATTTAGCGTTAACATTTGAAAAATATACAGATGAATTGGAACTTACATTATTATTGTCATGATCCTTCCTCAACTGTCTAATCCTGCCCTCTTCTAGAGACAGTTCTTTCTGAATCTTATCCAGTTTAAAATCCTTATCGCTCCAGCGATAAATGATTTGGATGATACTCTGGTACTGGGCTGGGAGATACCGGATGGCTTGGAATGCCACGTACACATCCTCCACGGGGTGATTCACGTTCTTGAGCTTGGTGACAGCTTTCCTTATCCTCGTACAGAATATGTCGATGGGCTCCTCGATTTCCGGGCGTAGACTGAAAAACTCGTCCAACAGATGAACTAGATTGGCGCGCGTTGGGGCCTCAAAATGCGCCTCCAACTTCTCCCACGCATCCGCCGGGCTGTCGCCGATGTCGAGCAGTTCTCTGTACTCCGCCGAGATATTTCGAAACAGGATGGAAAGTGCGCGGTCGCTGCTGCGCATGTACTCCTCTCGCTCGCGGCGTGACGTAGATTCTGTTGGAAACTTGGTTCTGTTTTCGTCGCGATTCTCGTTATCGCGAGAACGTGTTTACATTTTTAGAATGGTTCTACCGTTCTCGTGAACGACTCGTGACGGGAACAGAACATGCCATTCATGCAAATCGCCATCTCGCCGCGCGCGCATTCTGATTTGCATATAGTGAGGGCGCTGCCGTCAACGGTTGTGTTCCGGAGCGTACCCATCACAGTGTATATATGATAGGACACATTCTCAGTTATTCAGAGACTTTACAGACCTTGACTGACCATGTAGTAGACGTGGGAGACTTTTCAGAGTTTAAGATCTTGTAGTTATGCAGACTTAAGACTCGACGTATAGTCAGATCGATCAGACGGTGATCGACGGTGAAAGACCTTGTATGGAAGGCAGACCTTGATCGGTAGAGAGTAGTCTAACTTCTAAAGCCATGACGTGTGACCTGATGATGGTGGCTTCATTAACGTGCACGGCATGTGTGGTACAGTAGCTGTTTTTTCTACTTACCGATGTTATAGTAACTGAGAGTGTGTGCCTAGTCATAAAAACTGTTTAAAACCTTTTTCATGAGCTTGCTAGCTCATTGTATATAATTTTGCTTTGCAACGAATGTTACAGTGTTTTATTTTGTAACTTCATCTGATGCAATGGATCTCACAACAAATAAATTGTGTTTGTGTTTAACGAGCTTGTTTTCTTGAGAAAACACATCACTACTGCATATCATCTGCTACAAAATTTTTCTTTACCAGCACTTCAGATATGGATATGGCCAAACACTGCTAAATCTGCAAATGACTTTCAAATTTTCTAGTCTAGTCGCTCAGCTAACACAGCAATAGCAGCCGACATTTGGTTATGGGCCGTAGTATGTCAAGGCCATAACTTTTATCCGTGATAAAGCAGCAGTGAAGAGTTGTGAATTCCATCGACGGGGGCCGCGACCGGCGCCATTTGCATCAAGCAGAAAGGTAAACAACGCACTCTAGTCACAGTTAAAGACTATGGAGGTGAGCAACGGCATAGAAGCGTTAAACAGGGACAATTACGTCACCTGGCGTAATGAAATTTCATTTATCCTGAAAGGAGAAGGATGTTACGGCCACATCAACCGTACTGCATTATCAGTCGACGAATCTACGTCACGCCGCGAGCGAGAGGAGTACATGCGCAGTAGCGACCGCGCACTTTCCATCCTGTTTCGAAATATCTCGGCGGAGTACAGAGAACTGCTCGACATCGACGACAGCCCGGCGGATGCGTGGGAGAAGTTGGAGGCGCATTTTGAGGCCCCAACGCGCGCTAATTTAGTTCATCTGTTGGACGAGTTTTTCAGTCTACGCCCGGAAATCGAGGAGCCCATCGACATATTCTGTACGAGGATAAGGAAAGCTGTCACCAAGCTCAAGAACGTGAATCACCCCGTGGAGGATGTGTACGTGGCATTCCAAGCCATCCGGTATCTCCCAGCCCAGTACCAGAGTATCATTCAAATCATTTATCGCTGGAGCGATACTGATTTTAAATTGGATAAAATTCAGAAAGAACTGTCTTTGGAGGAGGGCAGGATTAGACAGTTGAGGAAGGATCATGACAATAATAATGTAAGTTCCAATTCATCTGTATATTTTTCAAATGTTAACGCTAAATGCAAAAATGTTACCAAAGTTAAAAAGTCTATTAAGGTCATAGGACCATGTTTTATGTGTAATAAAAATGGTCATGTAAAGGCACAATGCCCAAAATTGAAAAAGATGACTAGCTCTAGTATTATTGAAGTATTTTCAAATATAAATGTAGAAGCTAATATTGTTGATAATCCTGACAATAGGCTCAGCTGGGTGATTGACACCGCTGCTACGCGACACTTTTGTAATGATGTTAAAATGTTTTCAAAATTTGATAAATGTAAGGATACATCTATGTCGCTAGCAGTGGGTGATATGGAAAGCCCAGTTGAGGCTATTGGAACGGTGAACATGTATGTTAAATTTAAAGATCATACAAATAATATTGTGCTACAAAATGTTATGTATTCACCTAAATTACGGCGTAACTTGTTGGCCGCATCTGTATTAGAAGAGCAGGGCTATTCTTTTAGTGCAGCCAAAGGTATTCTATGGTTTAAGACTCCTGAGGGAGAAAATTTCTTTTACGCTAAACGTAAAGAAGGATTGTATTTCTTAAAACCACAGTACTCAACTAAAAGTTTAAATAGTAGTGTTGAGGGCCGTAAAGGAGATCAGGATAGGGACAAAAATTCTAAACAGGTTAGAAAAACCCCTGCAACAAATAGTCAAAGTCAAAACAAAATTAGGCCTAACTTGAATAAAAGGAAAAACAAATCTGATTTAAAATCAAAGTCAAATAAAATTAGTGGTTCAACAGTTGAAATTCTGAACAAAACTGAATTATGGCATAGAAGATATGGCCATATTAACTCAGACTACTTGCACCAAACAAGTAAAGTTTCCGCGGCAAACGGACTCCCAAAATTAAAATATGCAAAAGTAAATTGCATTCATTGCAAACTTGCAAAATCTAAAAGAGTTTCGTACAAACCAATAGGCAGGATTAGATCTACAGAACCTTTGCAATTACTGCACATGGACGTTTGTGGTCCAATGCCTGTAGCTTCATTGGGGGGAAACAAATACTTCTTGACTATTACAGACGATTTTAGCCGCAAGGTGTTTGTTTTTATTTTAAAACAAAAATCAGATGTGTTCAAAGTTTTTCAGGATTTTCAAGCTTGTCAGGAGAGACAATTAGGCAAAAAGATTTTGTGCATCCGTACTGATAACGGCATGGAATTTTGTCACGGTCAATTTAAAGCTTTTTTGAAAAAGTTAGGGATTAAGCATGAACGATCTAACACTTATACACCCGAACAAAACGGGGTATCTGAAAGATTCAACCTGACAGCGTTAGATTGTGTCAAGGCAATGCTTAATCAAAGCAAAGTTGGTGACAAAATGTGGGCAGAGGCAATCCTATGTTTTACTTATACAAAGAACAGGATTTGCCATAAATTTAAAGTTAAAACTCCACACGAATTGTACTATGGGAAGAAGCCTGCTGTATCCCATCTCAGAGTTTTTGGATGTAAGGCTTATGCTGGTATTGCAAAACAGCTTAGGAAGAAGCTAGACCTAAGAGCTCAACTGGGAGTTATGGTAGGATATGCAGAAAATACCAGGGGCTATAGAATTCTTCTTGTGAAAGAAGGAAAAATATTAGAAATAAGCAATGTCCGTTTTGAGGAGATGGAAGCAGCGGAAGGCGTCCTGGACCCCATTCGACCTAGAAACTTCACCCAAAAGAAATCGGGTTTTACTCGAACATCAGATTCAGGATCGGGATGTTTGGATAGTGAGTCAGAGGAAGAAGCAGGTGAGAGCCATGACACTAGTCATACTAGTGAGGAAGAGGACTCTCCTGCTGATTCCGATCTGACCCCCTGTTCAAACATAGATTGGGAAAGGAAAGCTGTACCCAGGCCTGATGGAACTCGAACTGATGTTTACTACTCAGTGAGGGGTGATAAACATAGGCTGAGAAGTCATAATGATGTTAAAAAATTCTGTGCTAAGGCTAACATACATTATGACCAAAATTTGTTTAACTTCAGAGAAAAGAGGGATATCAAATCCAGGCCAGAGGCAAGCAACATAGAGATAATAGTTCCCAAAAACTATAAATCGGCAATTGAATCTCCGCACTCGCAAGAATGGCAAGAAGCCATGAATAATGAAATAGCAATAATGCAAGAGAGAGGTGTTTGGGACTTGGTGCCTACACCCACCTCACAAAAGATAATCGGATCCAGATGGGTATACACCATCAAAAGGGATGAAAATGGAATAGTAAAGAGATTCAAAGCTCGATTAGTGGCTCAGGGATATTCACAAGAGAAGGGGGATTCGTATGACGAAGTATTTAGCCCCGTTATAAATTTTTGCTTAATAAGAGCTTTTTTTGCAATTTTTGTATGTTTGCTTAACTGGAAGCATTTTCAATTAGACATCAAGTCAGCATACCTTTATGCTAAATTGAATGCCAAAGTGTTTATGAAACAACCACCTGGATATGTCGATCCGAACCAAAAAAATCATGTCTGTTTGCTGAAAAAAGCAATATATGGCTTACATCAGAGCGGCAGAGAGTGGTATAATGAGCTTGACACCACTTTGAGAAAATTAAATTTCTTCAAACTCAAATGGTGCAATTGTGCATATTTTTACCAGAACAAAGTATTAATGTTGGTATATGTGGATGACATAGTTTTATTTTCAAAACATCAAGGTGATATTGATCATGCAGTTTCTTTACTAAAGGAAGAATTTGATATCAAAACTCTAGGGAAGGTCCAAAAACTGTTAGGTGTGGAATTTACAGAAATCAATAACAAAATTTTTATACATCAAAGGCAGTATATTGATAAAATTTGCCAAATGTTTAAAGAATTCAAATATCCTATTTCTTCACTCCCTATTACAAAAGGAATCACGTTGAGTAAAAATGATTGCCCAATGAATGATGGAGAATTAAAACAAATGCAAAATATCCCATACAGAAGTTTGATAGGATGTTTAGCCTTTTTGTCAAGTAGAACTAGACCAGATATATGTTACGCTGTAAATATTCTGTCTCAATTCCAAGAGAATCCTGGCATGAAACATTGGGACGCATTACTTAAACTTTTAGGATATCTTGAGAAAACAAAGAATTACATGTTAAACTTATCAGGCATTGGTAACTTAAATTTAAATTGCTACTCGGATTCGGATTTTGCCGCCAATAGGGATGACAGGGTGTCACTCGGGGGTATGTTATTTCTTATAGATAGAGTACCCGTTTCTTGGCGTACATTTAAACACAAGTGTGTTAGTCTGTCAACGATGGAAGCGGAATATGTTTCATTGACAGAAGCTGCGAAAGAAGTTATTTGGCTACAAAATATCATTGAGGAATGTATGAAGCTAGGGTTAAAATTTAACAGAAATAATAGCATAATCTACTGTGATAACCAAGCTGCAATTAATTTTTCAAATTCCCCAATAGAGAATAACCGAACCAAACATATTGATATAAAGTACCATTTCCTGAGGAATTTAGTTGAGAATGAATCTTTTAAAATCATCTTTGTAAATACCAAGGAAAATGTAGCAGATTACTTTACAAAACCAATGACCAAAGATAGAGCATTAAACTTTTGTAATCAAATTTTCAAAAACAAAAATGATTAAATTTGTAACTTCTAAATTTTTTTTTCTTTCTTTTACAAAATATGGTTAGGATATCGTATAATTTACTCCTCCCTCTGTGATGCAGATAATTGTATCTAGAGTATATATATGTGTATTGTTTACAATGAACTTTTTAAAATTTTTCACATTACACTGAATGTATATATATATCCATGTTTTCAATTCCCGCATAAGACAGTTATGCTTATGTGTATTATTTTGTGTGTTTACTCCTTGTTATCATACACTTGGCTATGATTCATTGATGACAAACCACTTATTTAAATTTGAATACAACACAGAAAAGAAAAAAAATCTTTCATTATCTGTGTCATTGCTATTAGTATTAATTATGTATACTGGTCTTGGACAGAGATAATGAACAGCCATAATTGAATTTAATATTTATAGTAAATTTTTTTTAATCTTAAATGTTAAATTTAATAATTATACATGAAATTTTCTACACAAATTGAATTTGATATTTATAGTAAAATTTTTAATCTTAAATGTTAAATTTAATAATTATACATGAAATTTTCTACACAAATTGAATTTGATATTTATAGTGAAATTTTTAATCTTAAATGTTAAATTTAATAATTATACATGAAATTTTCTACACAAATTGAATTTGATATTTATAGTGAAATTTTTAATCTTAAATGTTAAATTTAATAATTATACATGAAATTTTCTACACAAATTGAATTTGATATTTATAGTGAAATTTTTAATCTTAAATGTTAAATTTAATAATTATACATAAAATTTTCTACATAATTGAATTTGATATTTATAGTGAAATTTTTAATCTTAAATGTTAAATTTAATAATTATACATAAAATTTTCTACATAATTGAATTTGATATTTATAGTGAAATTTTTAATCTTAAATGTTAAATTTAATAATTATACATGAAATTTTCTACACAAATTGAATTTGATATTTATAGTGAAATTTTTAATCTTAAATGTTAAATTTAATAATTATACATGAAATTTTCTACACAAATTGAATTTGATATTTATAGTGAAATTTTTAATCTTAAATGTTAAATTTAATAATTATACATAAAATTTTCTACATACTTGAATTTAATATTTATAGTGAAATTTTTTAATCTTAAATGTTAAATTTAATAATTATACATAAAATTTTCTACATAATTGAATTTGATATTTATAGTGAAATTTTTAATCTTAAATGTTAAATTTAAATTATTATACTTAAATTTCTTGAAAACTTAAATTTTGACTTAAATTAAATTTTTGGAACTTAGTGTTTCAATGATATCTAAATTTTTCTTTCAATGATAAATTTTTTTTTGCTTAACATGAAAAGTAATATATATACTTTATGTTTTTGCTGGATACTAAAGAACTTGACATTTTTGCTGTTATGTTTTTTAGAATAATTTCATTGATTGATAGCACGTGCGCCGAGATTTGGGGTTTTGCATGAGGGGGCCGATTGTTGGAAACTTGGTTCTGTTTTCGTCGCGATTCTCGTTATCGCGAGAACGTGTTTACATTTTTAGAATGGTTCTACCGTTCTCGTGAACGACTCGTGACGGGAACAGAACATGCCATTCATGCAAATCGCCATCTCGCCGCGCGCGCATTCTGATTTGCATATAGTGAGGGCGCTGCCGTCAACGGTTGTGTTCCGGAGCGTACCCATCACAGTGTATATATGATAGGACACATTCTCAGTTATTCAGAGACTTTACAGACCTTGACTGACCATGTAGTAGACGTGGGAGACTTTTCAGAGTTTAAGATCTTGTAGTTATGCAGACTTAAGACTCGACGTATAGTCAGATCGATCAGACGGTGATCGACGGTGAAAGACCTTGTATGGAAGGCAGACCTTGATCGGTAGAGAGTAGTCTAACTTCTAAAGCCATGACGTGTGACCTGATGATGGTGGCTTCATTAACGTGCACGGCATGTGTGGTACAGTAGCTGTTTTTTCTACTTACCGATGTTATAGTAACTGAGAGTGTGTGCCTAGTCATAAAAACTGTTTAAAACCTTTTTCATGAGCTTGCTAGCTCATTGTATATAATTTTGCTTTGCAACGAATGTTACAGTGTTTTATTTTGTAACTTCATCTGATGCAATGGATCTCACAACAAATAAATTGTGTTTGTGTTTAACGAGCTTGTTTTCTTGAGAAAACACATCACTACTGCATATCATCTGCTACAAAATTTTTCTTTACCAGCACTTCAGATATGGATATGGCCAAACACTGCTAAATCTGCAAATGACTTTCAAATTTTCTAGTCTAGTCGCTCAGCTAACACAGCAATAGCAGCCGACAGATTCGTCGACTGGTAATGCAGTACGGTTGATGTGGCCGTAACATCCTTCTCCTTTCAGGATAAATGAAATTTCATTACGCCAGGTGACGTAATTGTCCCTGTTTAACGCTTCTATGCCGTTGCTCACCTCCATAGTCTTTAACTGTGACTAGAGTGCGTTGTTTACCTTTCTGCTTGATGCAAATGGCGCCGGTCGCGGCCCCCGTCGATGGAATTCACAACTCTTCACTGCTGCTTTATCACGGATAAAAGTTATGGCCTTGACATACTACGGGCCCATAACCAAATGTCGGCTGCTATTGCTGTGTTAGCTGAGCGACTTGACTAGAAAAATTTGAAAGTCATTTGCAGATTTAGCAGTGTTTGGCCATATCCATATCTGAAGTGCTGGTAAAGAAAAATTTTGTAGCAGATGATATGCAGTAGTGATGTGTTTTCTCAAGAAAACAAGCTCGTTAAACACAAACACAATTTATTTGTTGTGAGATCCATTGCATCAGATGAAGTTACAAAATAAAACACTGTAACATTCGTTGCAAAGCAAAACTATATACAATGAGCTAGCAAGCTCATGAAAAAGGTTTTTAACATAGTTTATGACTAGGCACACACTCTCAGTTACTATAACATCGGTAAGTAGAAAAACAGCTACTGTACCACACATGTCGTGCACGTTAATGAAGCCACCATCATCAGGTCACACGTCATGGCTTTAGAAGTTAGACTACTCTCTACCGATCAAGGTCTGCCTTCCATACAAGGTCTTTCACCGTCGATCACCGTCTGATCGATCTGACTATACGTCGAGTCTTAAGTCTGCATAACTACAAGATCTTAAACTCTGAAAAGTCTCCCACGTCTACTACATGGTCAGTCAAGGTCTGTAAAGTCTCTGAATAACTGAGAATGTGTCCTATCATATATACACTGTGATGGGTACGCTCCGGAACACAACCGTTGACGGCAGCGCCCTCACTATATGCAAATCAGAATGCGCGCGCGGCGAGATGGCGATTTGCATGAATGGCATGTTCTGTTCCCGTCACGAGTCGTTCACGAGAACGGTAGAACCATTCTAAAAATGTAAACACGTTCTCGCGATAACGAGAATCGCGACGAAAACAGAACCAAGTTTCCAACAAATCGCACGCCTTCGTTACGCGCGCAAGTGATGGCTAGCGGTGCAGTTGCTATAGCAGTTGTCAATTGCACACCTCAGCTACGCGGCCAAGTCACGGCTAACGGTACAGTTGATGAAGTAGCTATCTATCTCCGCTACGCGCGCAAGTTACGGCTAACGATATAGTTCATCAAGTGGCTGTTGATCGTTTCCGTTACGCGCGAAAGTTATAACTAACGATGCAGTTCATGAAGTAGCTGTCAATCGCACACCTCAGCTACGCGCGCAAGTTATGGCTATTGATGTAGCAACATGCGCAATTCACGGCTAATGATGCAGTTTATGAAGTTGCTGTCGATCACACACCTCAGTTACGCGCGGAAGTTATGGCTAACTCATTAAGTAGCTGTCAATCGCGTTTCCGACACGCAATGCGGGCACACGAGTAATAATACAGCTGCTGCGTATAAAATGAATCGTCTTTTATTAGCGGGTACATGCAATCCACGCACGATATATGCAATAACGACAATTCTACTGCATGTAATAACGATATACACGCTGCGCGGGCACATGCAATTTGCATAGATTTGAAATAGCTGTCAATCGCGTTCCAGCCCACTACGAGGGTTCAAGACTAACAGATAAACACTTTTCCCAAAATAAATTGGCTTTTATTAGCATTATTTGCTTTAAGCCCGCCCGCTGCGCGGGTGCATGCAATCCTTGTACATTACATGCAATAACTACTAACTTATCAGCTAGATTTTTGCTCTTATGTGTCGGCTGCTATTGCTGTGTTAGCTGAGCGACTAGACTAGAAAATTTGAAAGTCATTTGCAGATTTAGCAGTGTTTTGGCCATATCCATATCTGAAGTGCTGGTAAAGAAAAAATTTTGTAGCAGATGATATGCAGTAGTGATGTGTTTTCTCAAGAAAGCAAGCTCGTTAAACACAAACACAATTTATTTGTTGTGAGATCCATTGCATCAGATGAAGTTACAAAATAAAACACTGTAACATTCGTTGCAAAGCAAAATTATATACAATGAGCTAGCAAGCTCATGAAAAAGATTGTAAACAGTTTTTATGACTAGGCACACACTCTCAGTTACTATAACATCGGTAAGTAGAAAAAACAGCTACTGTATCACACATGCCGTGCACGTTAATGAAGCCACCATCATCAGGTCACACGTCATGGCTTTAGAAGTTAGACTACTCTCTACCGATCAAGGTCTGCCTTCCATACAAGGTCTTTCACCGTCGATCACCGTCTGATCGATCTGACTATACGTCGAGTCTTAAGTCTGCATAACTACAAGATCTTAAACTCTGAAAAGTCTCCCACGTCTACTACATGGTCAGTCAAGGTCTGTAAAGTCTCACTGACTAAACTCCGAGATCACTAAGGTCTGTCAAGGTCTGAATAACTGAGAATGTGTCCTATCATATATACACTGTGATGGGTACGCTCCGGAACACAACCGTTGACGGCAGCGCCCTCACTATATGCAAATCAGGATGCGCGCGCGGCGAGATGGCGATTTGCATGAATGGCATGTTCTGTTCCCGTCACGAGTCGTTCACGAGAACGGTAGAACCATTCTAAAAATGTAAACACGTTCTCGCGATAACGAGAATCGCGACGAAAACAGAACCAAGTTTCCAACAATCGGCCCCCTCATGCAAAACCCCAAATCTCGGCGCACGTGCTATCAATCAATGAAATTACTCTAAAAAAACATAACAGCAAAAATGTCAAGTTCTTTAGTATCCAGCAAAAACATAAAGTATATATATTACTTTTCATGTTAAGCAAAAAAAAAAATTTATCATTGAAAGAAAATTTTAGATATCATTGAAACACTAAGTTCCAAAAATTTAATTTAAGTCAAAATTTAAGTTTCAAGAAATTTAAGTATAATAATTTAAATTTAACATTTAAGATTAAAAATTTTACCATAAATATCAAATTCAATTTGTGTAGAAAATTTTATGTATAATTATTAAATTTAACATTTAAGATTAAAAATTTCACTATAAATATCAAATTCAATTATGTAGAAAATTTTATGTATAATTATTAAATTTAACATTTAAGATTAAAAATTTCACTATAAATATCAAATTCAATTATGTAGAAAATTTTATGTATAATTATTAAACTTAACATTTAAGATTAAAAATTTTACTATAAATATCAAATTCAATTATAGCTGTTCATTATCTCTGTCCAAGACCAGTATACATAATTAATACTAATAGCAGTGACACAGATAATGAAAAGATTTTTCTTTCTGTATTGTATTCATATATAAATTTGAATAAGTGGTTTGTCAATGAATCATAGCCAAGTGTATGATAACAAGGAGTAAACACACAAAATAATACACATAAGCATAACTGTCTTATGCGGGAATTGAAAACATGGATATATATATACATTCAGTGTAATGTGAAAAATTTTAGAAAGTTCATTGTAAACAATACACATATATATACTCTAGATACAATTATCTGCATCACAGAGGGAGGAGTAATTTATACGATATCCTAACCATATTTTGTAAAAGAAAGAAAAAAAATTTAGAAGTTACAAATTTAATCATTTTTGTTTTTGGAAATTTGATTACAAAAATTTAATGCTAAAAATTCCTCAAACATTTGGCAAATCTTATTAATGTACTGCCTATGATGTATAAAAATTTTGTTATTGATTTCAGCAAATTCCACACCTAACAGTTTTTGGACCTTTCCTAGAGATTTGATATCAAATTCTCCCTTTAGCAAAGAAACTACATGATCAATATCACCTATTATTTCTATGTTGCTTGCCTCTGGCCTGGATTTGATATCCCTCTTTTCTCTGAAGTTAAACAAATTTTGGTCATAATGTATGTTAGCCTTAGCACAGAATTTTTTAACATCATTATGACTTCTCAGCCTATGTTTATCACCCCTCACTGAGTAGTAAACATCAGTTCGAGTTCCATCAGGCCTGGGTACAGCTTTCCTTTCCCAATCTATGTTTGAACAGGGGGTCAGATCGGAATCAGCAGGAGAGTCCTCTTCCTCACTAGTATGACTAGTGTCATGGCTCTCACCTGCTTCTTCCTCTGACTCACTATCCAAACATCCCGATCCTGATGTTCGAGTAAAACCCGATTTCTTTTGGGTGAAGTTTCTAGGTCGAATGGGGTCCAGGACGCCTTCCGCTGCTTCCATCTCTTCAAAACGGACATTGCTTATTTCTAATATTTTTCCTTCTTTCACAAGAAGAATTCTATAGCCCCTGGTATTTTCTGCATATCCTACCATAACTCCCAGTTGAGCTCTTAGGTCTAGCTTCTTCCTAAGCTGTTTTGCAATACCAGCATAAGCCTTACATCCAAAAACTCTGAGATGGGATACAGCAGGCTTCTTCCCATAGTACAATTCGTGTGGAGTTTTAACTTTAAATTTATGGCAAATCCTGTTCTTTGTATAAGTAAAACATAGGATTGCCTCTGCCCACATTTTGTCACCAACTTTGCTTTGATTAAGCATTGCCTTGACACAATCTAACGCTGTCAGGTTGAATCTTTCAGATACCCCGTTTTGTTCGGGTGTATAAGTGTTAGATCGTTCATGCTTAATCCCTAACTTTTTCAAAAAAGCTTTAAATTGACCGTGACAAAATTCCATGCCGTTATCAGTACGGATGCACAAAATCTTTTTGCCTAATTGTCTCTCCTGACAAGCTTGAAAATCCTGAAAAACTTTGAACACATCTGATTTTTGTTTTAAAACAAAAACAAACACCTTGCGGCTAAAATCGTCTGTTATAGTCAAGAAGTATTTGTTTCCCCCCAATGAAGCTACAGGCATTGGACCACAAACGTCCATGTGCAGTAATTGCAAAGGTTCTGTAGATCTAATCCTGCCTATTGGTTTGTACGAAACTCTTTTAGATTTTGCAAGTTTGCAATGAATGCAATTTACTTTTGCATATTTTAATTTTGGGAGTCCGTTTGCCGCGGAAACTTTACTTGTTTGGTGCAAGTAGTCTGAGTTAATATGGCCATATCTTCTATGCCATAATTCAGTTTTGTTCAGAATTTCAACTGTTGAACCACTAATTTTATTTGACTTTGATTTTAAATCAGATTTGTTTTTCCTTTTATTCAAGTTAGGCCTAATTTTGTTTTGACTTTGACTATTTGTTGCAGGGGTTTTTCTAACCTGTTTAGAATTTTTGTCCCTATCCTGATCTCCTTTACGGCCCTCAACACTACTATTTAAACTTTTAGTTGAGTACTGTGGTTTTAAGAAATACAATCCTTCTTTACGTTTAGCGTAAAAGAAATTTTCTCCCTCAGGAGTCTTAAACCATAGAATACCTTTGGCTGCACTAAAAGAATAGCCCTGCTCTTCTAATACAGATGCGGCCAACAAGTTACGCCGTAATTTTGGTGAATACATAACATTTTGTAGCACAATATTATTTGTATGATCTTTAAATTTAACATACATGTTCACCGTTCCAATAGCCTCAACTGGGCTTTCCATATCACCCACTGCTAGCGACATAGATGTATCCTTACATTTATCAAATTTTGAAAACATTTTAACATCATTACAAAAGTGTCGCGTAGCAGCGGTGTCAATCACCCAGCTGAGCCTATTGTCAGGATTATCAACAATATTAGCTTCTACATTTATATTTGAAAATACTTCAATAATACTAGAGCTAGTCATCTTTTTCAATTTTGGGCATTGTGCCTTTACATGACCATTTTTATTACACATAAAACATGGTCCTATGACCTTAATAGACTTTTTAACTTTGGTGACATTTTTACATTTAGCGTTAACATTTGAAAAATATACAGATGAATTGGAACTTACATTATTATTGTCATGATCCTTCCTCAACTGTCTAATCCTGCCCTCCTCCAAGGAGAGTTCTTTCTGAATTTTATCCAATTTAAAATCCTTATCGCTCCAGCGATAAATGATTTGGATGATACTCTGGTACTGGGCTGGGAGATACCGGATGGCTTGGAATGCCACGTACACATCCTCCACGGGGTGATTCACGTTCTTGAGCTTGGTGACAGCTTTCCTTATCCTCGTACAGAATATGTCGATGGGCTCCTCGATTTCCGGGCGTAGACTGAAAAACTCGTCCAACAGATGAACTAAATTAGCGCGCGTTGGGGCCTCAAAATGCGCCTCCAACTTCTCCCACGCATCCGCCGGGCTGTCGTCGATGTCGAGCAGTTCTCTGTACTCCGCCGAGATATTTCGAAACAGGATGGAAAGTGCGCGGTCGCTGCTGCGCATGTACTCCTCTCGCTCGCGGCGTGACGTAGATTCGTCGACTGGTAATGCAGTACGGTTGATGTGGCCGTAACATCCTTCTCCTTTCAGGATAAATGAAATTTCATTACGCCAGGTGACGTAATTGTCCCTGTTTAACGCTTCTATGCCGTTGCTCACCTCCATAGTCTTTAACTGTGACTAGAGTGCGTTGTTTACCTTTCTGCTTGATGCAAATGGCGCCGGTCGCGGCCCCCGTCGATGGAATTCACAACTCTTCACTGCTGCTTTATCACGGATAAAAGTTATGGCCTTGACATACTACGGGCCCATAACCAAATGTCGGCTGCTATTGCTGTGTTAGCTGAGCGACTAGACTAGAAAATTTGAAAGTCATTTGCAGATTTAGCAGTGTTTTGGCCATATCCATATCTGAAGTGCTGGTAAAGAAAAAATTTTGTAGCAGATGATATGCAGTAGTGATGTGTTTTCTCAAGAAAGCAAGCTCGTTAAACACAAACACAATTTATTTGTTGTGAGATCCATTGCATCAGATGAAGTTACAAAATAAAACACTGTAACATTCGTTGCAAAGCAAAATTATATACAATGAGCTAGCAAGCTCATGAAAAAGATTGTAAACAGTTTTTATGACTAGGCACACACTCTCAGTTACTATAACATCGGTAAGTAGAAAAAACAGCTACTGTATCACACATGCCGTGCACGTTAATGAAGCCACCATCATCAGGTCACACGTCATGGCTTTAGAAGTTAGACTACTCTCTACCGATCAAGGTCTGCCTTCCATACAAGGTCTTTCACCGTCGATCACCGTCTGATCGATCTGACTATACGTCGAGTCTTAAGTCTGCATAACTACAAGATCTTAAACTCTGAAAAGTCTCCCACGTCTACTACATGGTCAGTCAAGGTCTGTAAAGTCTCACTGACTAAACTCCGAGATCACTAAGGTCTGTCAAGGTCTGAATAACTGAGAATGTGTCCTATCATATATACACTGTGATGGGTACGCTCCGGAACACAACCGTTGACGGCAGCGCCCTCACTATATGCAAATCAGGATGCGCGCGCGGCGAGATGGCGATTTGCATGAATGGCATGTTCTGTTCCCGTCACGAGTCGTTCACGAGAACGGTAGAACCATTCTAAAAATGTAAACACGTTCTCGCGATAACGAGAATCGCGACGAAAACAGAACCAAGTTTCCAACATTATGGCCGTATTTTATTTTACAATTCTTTAAAAATTTGAAATGTGATTTTGAGCTTTTTGGGTTCTTTTTTTGTTAATTATATTAAGATTTTCTTTTTCTGTTTATATAAAGTTGTTTGAAAACTAAACTAGCATTTTTCTAACATACATATATATAGTGTGTATGTATGTATATATTTACACAAAAAATACCTGTGATAAAGTGGCCACTGGATACTAAGTGATAATTTGAATTTTCAAGTCTACAGAGCATTAAAATGAAAAATTAAATAGGAAAAATATTCAAAAGATTACCTTTTTCTTTCAATGATGTTTGTTTTTTGTATCAATTCTCCTTTAATTAATGAAAAGAACGGTAATTAAACAGTACTAATAATAGAAATAATAAAAATTAGGTCCTAAAATTTTCCTAAAATTTTGAAAAAAATACCTTAAATTCCTACCTAAAATTTTTAGAAAATCTGCTATGATCCCTGGAATAATATCACCCAATTAGTTTTGGATTAAACCCGGGTTGAAAAAATGGAATACATTGAGTCCTATGGGACCTAATTTTTTAAGCGGATTTAAAATTCACAAATTACTTCGAAAATTTTAGGCAATATTCAAATTGTTCCAGAAAATATATAAAAAAAAATTCAGCGAAATATATTCAGTTGTTTTTTAAATAAAAATTAAAATAATAATAACACCTCTTATATGAAGCAATCACATGTCCATGATATGAAACGATCACATGACCCACTTCAAAATGATATATGGCATCCATCTTGTGTTAAAATCGTGATTTTTAAAGTTCTTTTTAATTCATATTGAGTGTTGTATCCGTCCTAAAACTTCTTAATTTTGGCTAAATTCTGTGCATCTACATACTGAAACAACGCAATGACAATATATTTCAGTTTAAATGCTCTTCCAAATTTCATTATTTCTACTATTAAACCTATTTTTCACCTATGTAAAATGTAAACAGCAAAATATGTAGAATGAGTTGTATTAGAATCGCTGTAATTCTTTAACACAAAATCATTTAGTCCATGGAGTCTGCTTAGCTGATATGAATGAAATATTCATTGATTTTAGAAAGAGAAGGACGATATTTTTCGATGAAGTTTTACGCATTGAGTTTACTTACTTGTAGCTCAATGGTCTTAATTTTTAAATAAAATAAATTATTATAGTATTGTGATGAATGACATGAATGGGGGAATTATTTATGAATGAAATGTTGCTTTTATAGAGAGAGCCAGGCGTGTTATTTTTTTATGACATCATTTGAATGAATTTCAGTTGTTTTCGATGATGTTTTCAAATATAATAAATTATCGTAGTATTATGATAATTCTAAAATTATTACCGAAGAATGTATCACATTTTAGAGATGTTTAAACCAGGCAATTTATACTTTAATGCCGTCATTTGAATGAAGTTAATTTTTTTCGATTAAGGTTTAAGGTGTCAAATATAATAAATTAATGTAGTATTGTGATAAGTTTTAAAATATTACCGAGGAATGTATTGCATTTTAGACATGTTTAAATAAAATTGCATTGAAGTTGGAAAGTGTTTCATAATCAATGCTTTAAGCATGATTGATCTTTCTTGTTACCTTTACCTTCAGTTTACAAGCAATTTTCTTTGGTATTTCTCGTGTATATATATACTACAAGTAATCATAAAAATCTTCAATTATATATATATATATATATATATATTTATTCCTGTTTTTCTAAAAGAAGTTACTTCCATATTTAAAAAATTATCTGTATTTTATGCTGAAAATGAATTATAGCTTTTGCAGGATTCATTATCTTCAAGAACTACAGACTAGATATTGTAAAGAAATTGCTCTTCTGGCATAATTTCTGTTTCCATGGAGATGAGATTAAGGCCTAATATTTATTTGTAACATGACAATTACATCATTCACAGCTTCAGGTTTTGTGTATTGTGTACGATAGCATGTAATTGCTTAAAATTTCTGGGAAATGTTAAAAAAAGGCATCCTTTCATTTGCTAAAGTTTAATTACTGAATATTGAAATAGCATTTTTTTAATTGATCGACAAAATGAATTTGAATTGTCTTTGCTAAACTTCTAAGAAAAGAAAATTGACTTTAAAATATGTCCATTTCAGATTAACTTCTTCACATATTAAAATGTAATTATACCGATTCTATACAATTTCTCTGAAAACTCTGATTTTTATATACATTTTAGGAGACATTCCTTTCTATAGGATTTAAAAATATTTTCTCCAAAACCTAGCTATACTTTGCCAAACTTTCTTTTTTAGTATATTTAAAGATGTTTCCTTTTTAGTAATTTGAAAGACCATTGGAAATATTGTTAAATTCAGCATAGACAAATAGTTGTAGTTTAAACAGTCAGTGTTCTGATATTTTAGCATTTATTTTTATACCTGGGTTACTAAGTATTTGTAATAAAAGTTAATATTTTTTTTTTTATAGAGTTGTTGAATTTGCTTCTTATTCTGACATGAAAAATGCTTATAGCAAATTGAATAATACTGAATTAAGTGGCCGGAGAATTAAACTGGTTGAAGATAGACCACATCGTGGTCGAAGGTAAATATAATAAATTCGATAAATTATTAAACATTTAAATTATTAAGCATGTATCAAAGCTCCCAAATGGTCCTTTTTCCCCTAAAAGTAATCCCTGTTTTTCTTATTTTAGTCCCTTTGGTCACATTTATAAATCAATTAATTGCAAACTCAATTTGCAAATTAGTTAATTGCATATTATAGAATTGCTGATGCACTGCCCAATAATATCAGTATTATTAGTATTGTGCAATGTTCAATAAATTGTAGTTTTCTATGATTAATTACTTATTTATTTATGTTCTTGCATTAGTGTCAGAGGTTGAATTAAGGTGTTCAATGCTCTTAGGAATAGTTCAGTCAGCATTAAAAAATTCTATCCCGTCCTCTACTTTCTGACTGCAGGGATGGGGGTGGACAGCATGTTATCTTTGATGTTCGATGGATTATCTTTCGCTCATTTGCCTTTGTAATTATTAGAAACCCAGAGTGTGAAGAAATTGTGATCTACTAATATGGCTTAACTATTATAGCATATAACATACCTGCCAACTTTTACGCATTATGCGTAAAATTTACGCATTTTAACTCCTCTTTACGCTTTTACGCATATATTGCTATATTTTACGCATTTCCGCATTTATTTGAATTTTTTAACATTAATAGGAAATCAATCTCCGGCGAAATTCTCCGGCTTTTTATGTTTGAAATTTATCAATTAACCAGACGTAGTATAATTCCTCGGAAACACCGCATTTCCGCTTTTTTAGCACTAATATCTACCATTTCCGGGATCGTAGCAAATCCATAATGCCAATCAAATTAACGGATATTTACGGCCGCGTGTAATGTAAATTAAGATCTCGATCGCTTATTTTATGACAGTAATAAATATACTTCTTCAAAGGTTGTCTAATTCAGCATAAATCGCTAAAATGTTATTTTGTTCATTAATTTCGTATAAACACTGCGGTTGCGCAATTCAGTTTGTTCTCATGAATCGCCGAGAGTACAATAGTATATTTTTCCGTCCCCCCCCCCCCCCCCCCCCATTTCTCAATCTTCTAAATATTGCATTTTTGATTGACTAAACTAGCTTATTTTCGTATTCTAATTAATTATTACTGTTAATTTCTTAATTATTTTCGCATAAACAGTGCGATTACGCAATTCAGTTACTTCGTGTGAATTACTGAGCGTACGTTAGTATCTTTTTCCATCCATCTCTATCATTTAAATGTTGCATATTAGATTGACTAAACTAGCTTATTTTCATATTCTGATTAATTATTACGGTTAATTTCTTAATTATTTTCACATAAACAGTGCGATTGCGCAATTCAGTTACTTCACGTGAATTGCCGAGAGTACGTTAGTATCTTTTCTTCCATCTCCATCATTTAAATGTTGCATATTAGATCGACTAAACTAGCTTATTTTCAAATTATGGCTAATTATTAAGGTTAATTTTTTAATTATATTTGCATAATATAAAATTTTCTATTTAAAAAATGGGTATAAACTCTGTGAAGGGATATTTTTCAAAAAGTATTAAAGCAATGATTTAGGCAAATAAAAGGGAAACCATTATGGCAGGAATATAATTCAGTGCTATATATTTTTTTTATTAAAGATCAATATTTGTTACTCTCTTTAGTGAAAACCTGTGTTTTGCCAAACATAAATATTTGTCTTCATTATAAAGTAATCCTCACCGGATAAAACCTTTATATATTTTTTGCTTTATAATTTATTGTCCTGAAATTTTATAAAATTGGTGTCCTGAATTTTCATATTCTACCAGTAAACCTGATATTTAATGCAATATTTCTTAATGCAGGTACGTGTACATAGTTGAATTCATTAGAAATGTCGTTTGCACGTGTAGTTAAAAAAAATCATTATAAATGTCATTCACGCAAAATTTTACACATTCCAATTTTCCCAGGTTGGCAGGTATGATATAAAAGTACAATAATTGAGAGTAAGAAGTTAAGAAAAGTAAGGAAGCTAGAGATCTTAAGGCTGCAATTAAGTAAAATATTCTAAAGCTGCAACAAATATTTTAAAAGCTTAACAAGTTAAGAATTACAAAGAGCAAGAAATGTTCAAATATTGGTCTCTGTCAAATTTCTTAATAGAGCAAATAAGGTGCTATGAAAAGCTCCTGATAAAGGTGGTTTTGCTGAAATTAAAATGGCACACATTATGGTTAAATGTGTCATGAAATCAAAAGAAGAAAGTAAAAACAAAATGCTTTAAATTACAGTCAAACTGTATTAAAGTGAAATCAATGTGGCCTCCAAAATTTTTCATCTTAACTGTCAAAAAAGTGTTACTATCTAAGTTAAAATTAAACCAATGTAAAAAAACATAAATATTGCTGCTCTTAAATAGAAATTAGTAAGTGCTTTTAAATTCAATGAAGTAAATTAAATAAGTTGTATGATAAGAAATAATCATTGCATGCCAATTATTGTTTTTAAATATTTTGCTTCAATTTTTCAAAATATATTTTTTATATCCAGGACATCAATGAGGACGTCCAAAGAGTGTTGAGCAGTTACAATGAACGGCCAGGAAAAAAACCAGAAATAACGATAAGAAATATATGTCCAACTCTACCCCTTTTTGCATATAAGGGGAAAAAAGATGATTAAAAAGTTGTAAAGAGAATCAAATTTAGTATAAGTGTTTTTGTTCCGTAATAAAAGAGTGAAGGGGATCGGGCAGTCTTCTCTGTAAATTTTAAAACTTTTTTTTTTTTTAAGAAAAGGTCAATAAGACAGTTGTCCTATTTTTAGTACTTTTAAATAAATTACCATAAATTTTAGCACATTTTGGCACTTTTTAATTACAGTATGTATTTTAGTGCTTTTGAATGCAATTGTATATTTTAAAACTTTTTGTTAATATATTGGCTCTTTTAAATAAAATGATGCAAGCTAGCACTTTTAGATAAAATCGCAAATTTTAGCATATCGCACTTTTTGCATATAAGGGGAAAAAAGATGATTAAAAAGTTGTAAAGAGAATCAAATTTAGTATAAGTGTTTTAGTTCCGTAATAAAAGACTGAAGGGGATCGGGCAGTCTTCTCTGTAAATTTTAAAACTTTTTTTTTTTCTAAGAAAAGGTCAATAAGACAGTTGTCCTATTTTTAGTGCTTTTAAATAAATTACCATAAATTTTAGCACATTTTGGCACTTTTTAATTACAGTATGTATTTTAGTGCTTTTGAATGCAATTGTATATTTTAAAACTTTTTGTTAATATATTGGCTCTTTTAAATAAAATGATGCAAGCTAGCACTTTTAGATAAAATCGCAAATTTTAGTGTCTCCCCCCCCCCCCCCCCATAAAAAGTCACTGACTTCAGTGCTATTTAAAAGAAATTGTGCTTTTTAGCATTCTTACCCCAAAATCATGAATTTATCGTATCTTTTAGCATTCTTTCTCAAAAATCAAAAATTTGGGTGCTATTTCAAGGACATTGCACTTTTTAGCATACAAATTTTGAGTTTTAGCACACTATCTCAAAAAATGCAAATTGCTGTATTCTTTCATAAAATTCTGGAATTTTAGCACTTTTTCGTAAAAACAGCAAAGTTTAGCACTTATAAAAATTACAAAAATGTCAAATCTTGCTAATATTTAGATAACATTGATTTTCATTGCACATAAAACACAAAATATTAAGCAATGTAATTATGCATGAATTATTATTCAACACAGCATATATTTAGCCCACTTAGATTTTTTGGGCAATTTGTGCATAATTGTGTTGCTTAATCTTAACTTTCATTTTACTGCAGTGCTTTATAAAATACAGCATTACTGCTTCTAACTTCTGTGCTTTTGACAATATGAATAATGCTCTCAATTCATATTTATTCCTCTCAGGACCGATTCTTGTGAGCTGTTTCAAAATTTTATATATTGTTTTAGTCAAATAAAAAGTATTAATGATATTCTGAAATTTTCAGGATGCTGATTTCCTTGTTACAAACTGCAAAAAGGTTTTATTACTATAAAGTAACATATAATAGGCAAAAAAAATTTCTACAAATATAAAAAAAAATCTTCTCAAAATTCCAAGTTTTACTGCTAACTCCCTAAAAGTTGGATTATTGCTGCTTTAAAAGCACTGTATGATTGTGTTATGCATATTTCCGCACTATATGGGGAGGAGGAAGTTAATTATGAGGGGTTGAGAATTAAAATTTCTACTTTTTATATCAAAATTCCTGTTTTTGTTCCTCTTTTCCAAATAGGTTTTTCCCATCCACATTCATCTAATTAACTAAATTACAATTTGAGAACTGAACACTTTTTGTTTCAGTGAGCCCCCTCTAAATTTTCTCTCTTTATGCCACTGACTATATAAAAACATTCTTCTTATGTAGTAAACATTTTTAATGTTATTGTGGGTTATATTTTGAAAAATAAGCATACAATTTTTGTTTTTGGGGGAAAAAATCTCCATTTTCCCCCTAAGTGATATTGAACAAGTTATATGCTGGCTTGCAGAACACTCTAAAAAATGTTCACTGGATCTTTATTCTATAATGTTGGCAGGTATGATTTTAATTTTCATTTAAATGTTCAAATTAGATTTAAGATTACCGTATTTTATTAGGGAAAAATAAAAATCTCTACTCTAAATAAAACTCCCCCCTCCCCCTTCAGACCTTATAAAATTTGAGACACACTATAGTAGGGATTTTGGCACTGTGAAAATCTTCCTAATTTCTTGGCAGCTATAGGGGTAATCAAAAATACTTAATTTTGATTTCTTGGTGAGTATACACCCAGAAATTGGGTGATATATTTATTTAGTGTTCTACAGCAATATGGATTCCATATAACTGCCTATTATAACTTCAAGAAAGTTTTCATAAGTATTGTTTACAAAGAATGTCATGAGTAAACATCCTGCTATATTTCCTGGTAAAATTTATACATTTACTCATAAAATTACTACACTGCAACTCGGTTGTACAATGTTAAGTTGTTTGTAAATTATTTTAAATAATTATCTGCTATTTGCTACCCATTTATTTTGGAATTTAAAAAGAATTAACATGTATAAATATGTTAGCAGATCTCGATCAAGATCTACCTCACACTCAAGATCAAAGAGTCGAAGTCGTACAAGATCTCGCAGTCCCCATCATGGTCGCAGCCGTAGCCGCAGCAAATCTCGATCTCGATCAGTGCCACGATACCGCTCGAAATCAGGAGAACGATCTGCATCACCAGCAAGAGGAGGAAGCAACTATGGATCACCAGCTATGGAGCGGTCAAGAAGTAGAAGCAGGAGCCCTGCAAAATATGATATGGCATCTCGTTCACCATCTAAGAGCCCAAGACCTGAAGAATATGCAGTGTATGAATAGTTCATCTGCTTTGTGAACTTGATCCTTTTGTAAATACATTCATTTTATTATATGTACATGCGAATTTGGCATACCATTAAAGTTCAAATCATAATTAAATTGTTTTATTAAAATTTTGACTCTGACTGCAGAAAGTGACAAGAAATCTTGTTACACATCCAGCATAATATTGTCACTAGAGGTTTCAGCTATTCAAATTAACATCTTACAAAGTTCCCATGGCCCATAAAAGTCCTTGTTTTTCAATTTTAAGGGCCCTTAACCCTTTCGGGATGGCGGCATTCCGAAACTGCCGTGGCCCAAAGGACGGAGCGCTTCGTTTCCGAACTGTTCCCAAAAGACTGCTAATTTTTTGTGCTAAGCCTAACTCTCGAAAAAAATTCACTAAAAATCACCCGTTCAACACAGCATTCTACTTTTTTCAGGAAGAAAGGAAATACTTATTTCCTATTTGATGTATATTTTTTATACAAATTTTCTTTTATCAAAATATTAAAAATTTTAGTGTATATATGTTTTAGGTACAGATGGATAATTCTTTGACATGTCCTTCCGATTTTTTAAAACTGTACCACATATATGCGTATTCTTAGACAACAAGGAAATTCCATTTATAGCCTGATTCCGATTCTGACGATTTATATATTTTTATTCCATATCTGGACCTTTTCGAGGGGATATATTGACGAAATCCCAGCCTTCCTTTCCATGAGAACAAAGTTTCATCAATGAACACATTTCTTCTAGGAGTGTATAGAGATTTAAATTTTGAAACTAATGCATCTAACACAGGTTTCAATTTATCTAGTTTTTGGGCATTACTATCAAGAGTAAAATGAAGGTAACGTAATATTCCTATAAATCGATCGCGACTCATAACTGAATTGAAAAAAAGAGTACTGAGAATTGGATTCTTAGAAAAATACATTTTAAGATTTGGTTTTCTGACAATGCTCGTCAAAATTACTAGTGCAAGAAACACACGAAATTCATTTTCTGTCACAGGTGTAAATACATTTGAAACAGGTAGAGTCTTCGATATGGAAGGAGAGGAGATTTTTCTCCCATTTTTCTTTGCAAACTCATTAGTTGCTTTTACGATAAATTCTACTAGTTCATCATCAAAAAATGTGCTAAAAAAATCAAGTTCCTTATCTAAATTAGGCGGCATGATATTGTGATTTATTCCAGGTATGTTAAAAAACTCCAAAGAATTCAGATCTTTCAAATCACATCTCCAAACATCATTCGAAAAAACAGCAACTGAAGCTGGTGGCGTTGTAATAATAGTACGCTCAGAATCTGAAGAATCAATTGCATTTTCAGATTCATCATCAGAAATAACACTGTTCCACGAATCTTCACCATCTGCTTTGCTTTCATTACTGTCTGGTTCGTTTACCATATGCGTATATTCTTCCACAGAAAGAAAAAGTCTCAAACTAGCCATACTTTTATCCGAAATAGCCTAAACATTTCACTGTCGCACATTCCTTCAACCCCCCCTCCCCCCACCCCTAAAAAAATACTCTCTTATATTCCTGCAATTCACCAACGAAATCATTAAAAGCTAAAATCAAAAGGAGACCCGGAACTCTTGTTGATGCTGCGAGAAGTGCTCTGTTTACTTTACAGAACCATGTATCACCGCTCCAAACGGAGAAATAATTCATTGAATTCTCCTTGTGCCAAGGTCAAACATCTATAAAATACATTTAAGTTGCTTCCACAGGCATTTAACGCCATCTAGTAGACAAATAAATTCAAATGAAAACGTTTCACGTAGAATCACCAATACGTGCCACTCGACGTTTAGGGTAAAGTTCTCTCCGGCACGAGTGCGTGCCGTATGTCCTTGAATGCAAGTTCGCAGCCGGCACGCGGGCGTGCCAACCGTCGCGAAAGGGTTAAAAGTACTTAAATCCACATAAAAACATATTTTATTTTTTTCCTTCAAAGTAAAAGAATTAAAATTTTAGGGAAAATGAACAATTTAATACTAGTCCAATCACTAAATCAAGCGAATCTTCACAGACTACTGCTTTGTCCTATAATATCTATATGCTATACCTATATGCTCGTGACTTCAGTTTTTGCTATCTTTTACCTTGTATAATACACTAGGAACTGTGCCTGGAATTGTCTGAGATTTAAAGCAGGGATTAATTGAATTCATGATTTATTTCGAAAGACTTAGTTGCTTACTACATGAGCACACTCTTAAATTACAAAGCACATGTGAACACACACTTATCCTAAATAAGCACCCAACTACACCTTAGATCGCTGCTCAAATGCATAATATGCCCTAAATACACCTTTTGCTCTCTGCATAGGCATGGGCTTTTTGTTGATATGCCCTAAATAAATTGTTTTGATACGTCCTAAATGAGCTTTTTCTTATGTACCCTAAATAAGCTCTTTTAATTCACCATAAATAAGCTCCTTTGATTTGCCCCAAATACACCTTTCACCCTCTGTGTGGGCGTAACATGCTATAAATATGCCCTTTTGATACACCCTATATAAACTCCTTCGATTCGCTACATAAGCTCTTACAACTCATATCAACCAGTACATTTTCTAAATGAAAATTCTTGCAAACTCTGATGTTCCCAAGTCTAGTATAGTTCGACTCCAACGAGAAGGCATTTGGGTCACATGATTTTGGACGAGTCCATTAGTTAAATTCAATGACAGGTAGAAATGTACTAGGAAGAATGGGTTTCCAGAATTGGTGCCTTTAGTGCGAATTAATTCACAATTTGTGCAGTACGAAAATGATATGTGAAGAACGATAAAGAGCTTTATATGTATAAGTACATTCAGTGTTACTGTTGAAATTTGGTGTAATTGTTTTTTTCATAAAGATTAAAATTATTTATTACAATAAGGGTCATAAATGCTTTATTAAAATAGAAGTGCTTTATTAAAATAGAAGATATATTATTTAGTGAGAAATGAATAATGTGTTTTGTGCGTATGAATTAAGAATTCATCTCCAAAAAGGAAAATTCTGATGTGGGCAGCATATGACTTTCCCTACAGACTCATATTTATTTTCTTTCTTTCATAATTCATTAAATTGAGTTTAATAGCACAAAATAACATGAATAATTATTTGAAATTACACTGAATTTGCAGTTTTAATTCAATTATTTTTTTCAGGGAAATTTTGCAAAATTACTGAAAAGCTATGTTTAAAAGTTCCAAAAATTTTTGGCTGAGATTCCCCTCCCCTTCTGCAATTTATGGGTTGCTTGCTTATGTAACACGACATCTACTTTAAGAAAGACCCTGAAATTAATAATCCATCTCCAAAGAGGAAAAAAATACCGTGACATACACACATCTTTATACTTTTATCGTTATATATTTTACTCTTTATATAACGCTGTTTAACTTCTATCAAATACAGACAAAAATTTTCGATCCAAATACTTTTGCTGCCATTAAAAATAATTTCAATAATATCTATGCATCATATTTTATACAGTTACATATTTCATAAAGTATTAATATTTGTTCATTTTAAAATAAATTTTAGTAATTTAATTAATTTTAAATATGTTTTAGCTTCAGAAGTTAGATTTTTCATTATTATTAAGTTCAGCATTATGGTAAACCATTATCCTTATTTCTGTACCACTATTTGGATAGTTCTGCATTAGAGCTTAGATTACATGGCTATGCCAGCTAAGGAATCTTATCACACACACACACACACGAGATACAAAATTTGGGAAATTTAAAAATATATAAAACATTTAAACAATACAATAAAATATTTTATATATATATGTAATTTATATATATATTTTTTAATATTTTATATATAAGAATATATAAATATTTAAAAAATTGTGTCACTATCATCATTCTCGAAATCTGAGTCTGCACTTTCAGTTGGCATATTCAGTTGACATGTACAGTCATGTTCTGAAGAAGTGTCGGCACCTACTACAAAACTTATTTCTTCTATAGTTTATTTCACTAAATTGTTAATTTCCCAATACTTATTTTCAACTTTTACTACGTGCTCACAATATTTAATCCACTGCTCCATTGTAATACTGACAATAGCTTCAGAAGTTAGATTTTTCATTATTGTTAAGTTCAGCATTAAGGTAAGTGTACCGGTAGTGGGCCACCAGTTTTCAAAGTGGAAAAACAGGTTTTAAGGTCATACTTGTAAGGTAACAGAACAACTGCTGATTGGTTGAAACCCTTATCAGTTATCTGACAAAGGCACAATCTGGTAACTTGCTAGTCTTTGAAGTGGAAGTATGCTTTTCTGAAGTGATCACACAAAGGGATTTTTCGAGCTCATTCTTATTGCTTTCCTCAAGAGACAAGTATTCATTTAATTTTTTTTTTCTCTAAAAGCATATTTAATTTGGTTTTAAAATGTCATATTTCTATTTCATTGTATACTTAATATTTTGTAAATTATGCTTAAAAGACATAAAATGAACAGATTATTAATTTTGAGGGGAGGCCCATTTTTGGGTCATTACTTTTTAAATTGTTCCAGTAGTGGTTAGAAAGTGATTATTGCAACTGAACTAAAATCCAAGAATGTGGCAGTATCACCGATAAAGAAGAGAAAAATGTTCTTTTTAAAAAATTTTGGAAGAAAAAATTGGAAAAGTGAAGTTAGAAACATTCTTAGAAATAAAGGAGAGTGGAAAAGCTCTGTGGAGCAAAAAGACCTTTACTATTGGTGAGACAAAGGATTTACTATGGTTGAGACAAAGGAAACTTCGAACATGGAACAATTTTTTCAGGGTGCACCAGTCAACTCTGTTGAGGCGACATGCAGTAAGGAGCCTGTTGAGCTGAAGCATGATGAAAGTACCGTTGAATCTGCTGAGGTGGGTGGATCTTAATATTCAAGAAGGCTCAATTGAGCTTATTGGGGATACAATGCATCCAATGTCATTAAAAACTGTCCATCCAAAAATGTACCATCCCCCTTCAAGAGAGTTCTTTATTGGTCAGAGGGGGAGGGTGACAAAATAAAGAAAAAGAGAAAAGCTTCCTACAGTTGTGACTTCTCCTCAAATGCTTCAATATTATAAGAAGAAAAAAGATATTAAAATTGCTACAGCCTGCAGAAAAAGAGAGAAAAAAAAACTGAAATGGAAGAAAAGAAAAGAATGATTGCAGATCAGAAGAAAAAGAGAACCAAAAAACTTTCACTTTTTGTGAAAAATTGTAAAGTAAGATTTAAACTACATTCGCTTTTAATTGGGTACCTTTTTTATACATATATTTTAGAAATTATATTAATGATAATATATAGTGAAATATAACATTCAACAAATCTTATACATTATTCGAGTGGCCCACTTTTGGTGGGTCCACTATAGGTACATCAGAAATTTAATAGACCCACTACTGGAACATAAAGGAAGTTAAAGTTTTTTTATTGAAAAAAAAAATTAATATTTTGTTTGCAATTTGATGTGATAATAATTATAGATAAGAATTTAACCAATGATAAAAAAATATATTTATGTTATAATTCCCTAAAGTTTCAATGATAATTGATTGAATGCCCTTAAATGGCCCACTTCTGGTACACTTACCTTAACATTCCTTTTTCGCACATACCTCTTAATGGAACCCCAAGCCATATCAATTGCATAAAATTCAGTTTTCCTCATTTCAAGGGTGTGAGGAATTTGTTTTTCTTCTAACAATTCAGACAGCTTCTTTTTGGTTGCATATTTTGATGCATACAGTTTAAAATCTTAGTATGGTAAGGGGCATTGTCCATGCATATTACACTATTAGCCGGTATATTTGATATTCTAAATTTCAAACCATTGGTGAAATACGCTCAACAAACGCGATCACCAAACAGGCTTCTGCGTTTGGTAACCCTTTCTCTATAGTGCACAGATCGTCTTTTTGCCAGCCTTCTTCCCTGTTGCAAAGTGGACTCATCCAAGGTCATCTGCCAACTCATAGGAGCCGGACTATACCAGCTCTCAATCCAAATAAATCCCTAAGCAGATGACTTACCTAACATTCCTACAGTCAGGATGAGTACATTTTTCTTTAAATTTTATACATTTCCCCCCCCCCCCCAAGGATGTCAATCATTATGAAATTGTGTGTATTTCTGGGGGGAAATTAATAACAAATTAATGTTATTGTTTGTTAAAGACATTGAGGAAATTTTTGGAAAAAAAAAAACTATGTTTAGGAAGTTTTTAAAAACAAACAGCAAAACTTCTTGGGAAAAAACACAAATCCACCTAACATTTTCATCCATGCATTTTCAAGGACTGGTAAATAAGAATTTTCAAAGCCTTGAAAATGGTCATAGAGTACTTTCCAGACTTTAGATGTTCTAAGCAGTGGATAGATTTAAGCACTAAATAGATGTTTTGAACGACGATTGGCTGTATTTCACTTGTGGAGTTTTTTAATTCCCTGACTGAACAATAATAAAGGTTTTGCAAACTGACTTTCCTTGATCTTATTGCTTTTATGTGAAATGAAAAAATTTAAAATTAGCTTTCAGTTGATTTTCTAAAAAGGGCTACATACCATTTGGAGATCTATTGCACAATTGCATTTAAGTTGCAATTTTCATTACTGCAGTTTTGAGTGCTAATTATCCAAAAGCTTTCAAATCATAATATCTTCAGAAAATTTCATCCTAGCATGAGGAAAGGGTTTTCATAATACAGACAAATCTGCGTTAAATGAAATTTCAGGGGACCGGAAGTCTTTCCCATCTTGAATAGGTTTTCGTTTCAAGTAGATTATTTTTTTTTTTTTAAAGCGAAATTTAAGGTTTAGCTAGAAATGCAGATGGCCCATATGTAATTACTTGTCTTATACATGACTTCAAAAATTCTAGAAAGTGTATTTAGATGCACCTGATTAATACTATATTGTTATAATAGCTAATTCAATTATTTTAAATACATACATTTTTGCATACTGTGATCACAGTATATGTAAATAAAAAGTGTACCCCATAGCTTTGACTTTTACCGTACGTTAAAACCTAGATGAAGATTGACGTATCGCGCAAATCTCCCTGATTAACTGAAAATTCTTGGAAGATTTGAAACAGCTTTTAGAAAATAACCGTATGATTTAATAAATGCTCTGTGAAAAGTACTTCTCTTGGAAATATATATCTGAAACAGTAATGATTTTTTTATTCTTTGTTCATTATAACATGTGCTGTATTAACAAACTGTTTTAAATTGGCTGTCCATTTCCACATTGTGCAGGCTCCGTTTCACACAAGGGAAATAACAAATTTCCTATGTTTTTGAACAGGGCTAAAAATATTTTCAGCTTATTATTACAGTATTCAGTTTCCTGCATGTTTGACTGTATTATGTAAATTACACAAAAACAATAACTTTATTTTATTTTAAACATTTCAGTTCATATAAAAAATTTCTCTTGATTAGTACCCAACTGTAATGGGTACATCATTGCTGTTTTTTTTAACATGGTAATGATTTGATTTTACATGCTGTTAGAATTAGCATATTTAAATCGCAAGCAACATAGAATACCTCTGCTACTATTTATAGTGTTTGATTTACAATGGATTTATATATTTCAGTCACGTGAAGAAAAAAAGCATTTCTATTCTATTCTGCATGGGTTTCAATAAGCAATGGTTTATTTGGTACATTAACTTGTTAACTGATGGCACTATGGTTTTTTTGCTACAAGGTACTCTACAATAATGATTTCATTAGTTTGGTGCTGAAATAAAATTAATTACCCATCAAAATCTGCTTCTGGTGTGACATATATGTGAGCTACAGTTTTAGTTTTTGAGCTTCAGCTTTCAAGTTAGCAGACTATTTACAAATGTACAATTGAACTTTTAGTGTTCCAGTAAGTTTTGGCAATGTTAAAACTTGCCATGATACAGAAAAAACTTATGCATAATTTAGTATACCTTATAGTTGACATATTCTTCAGCGTAACTCTTCCACCATCCTTTGGTGACACATCATGAAGAAATGTAAACCTTAGTAGTATGGAAAAAGTACAATGCTATGACCTTTACTACAATATTATTAACTGGAAAACATTGTGAATATACTTATCACCAAACTAATACAATGACATACTGAAACACAACATATCATATCAATCTGTCAGACTCTGATACCAAGCTATTTGAGAAAGATTTCTTTCTTTTACTGAAGTACCTTCCTGTATCAAGTAGAGTTCTTTCATATCTGAAGATGATACCTTTCCAGAACATGCAAATTACCAGAAACATCATCGGATATGCAAATTTCCTTTATATGCGTCGAACACCTGATTTGCATGATGAACATGCTTGAAGAATGTCTCGATTCACTCCCGAGAACAAAGTGGGTCATTTAAATGAATGTATGATTTGAATTTTATCCAGGGAAATCATGAATTGAGATAGTTTTACAGTTTTTCAAAATCTTTAGTGTAGCGCAGATTTTCATTAAACTTGGAACAAACTGTTCTTGCATTTCTTAAGTTGTGATATTTCAGTTTGTTCCATTATGACTTATAGCTGAGAGGTGGGTGGCTCAAAGAGAGCCTAGCACAGCGACCAGAGGTCTTCATGTTAGTTTCAACAATTATTTATATGGTTAAAGAGAGCAAGTACATTTAAATTTTAAATGTGAATCTTACAAATATACAGGGTGTCCCAAAAAGATTGAAACATGCTTTAATTCTTTACACGCTGGAGATAAGTCGGCAATGTAAATTGCAAAAATTTTGAAAGTAAGGTAGGAAATAAGACTATGTTAATGAAATAGTCCTCCCATATTTTCAAAAAGTTACACTTTTTAAATTTTTATATGACCCCCTTGGACAAATTTGGTCAATCGGAATTTTTTTTTTTTAATGCAACAAGATCATTTTAAAACAAGAAAGATCAATCGCGCATAAGCATTGATTATGAAACACTTTCCAACTGAAATGCAATTTCATTTAAAAATTTTTAAATGTGATACATTCAGTGGTGATATCTTTTACATTATCACGCTACTACAGTAATTTATTATACTTAAATATTTAAAACTGTATCGAAATATAAATCATCTTATTCTCTATGCAAAATCAATGAATATTTCATTCATATAACTTATATTCCAGACTCCAGATCTAAATAATTTTGTGTGAAAAAAATTCAGCAATTCTTATGTAACTCACCTTACAATCGTTTGAGATATTTGCATTCTGCATAAGTTAAAGTTAGGCTTCGTTGAAGAAATAATAAAAGTTTAGGGATCATTTAAAATCAAAACTATTGTAATTGCATAGGCACAGAATTTAGATACACAGATAATATATGTGTGTGTATTCAAAGTATTGGAATCGTGCTGAAGAACGGAACTCGAATTTTCGAAGGATCTACATGCGTTTTGGGACTTCTAAAATACGAAAAAACTATTTTTAGGAAGACGTATGTGTGTGTAAGGGTGTATCCGTGTATGTGTCTGTGGGGATATTACATCCACTCTAATTGAAAACTAATGGACCGAATTTCATAAAATTTGGTAGGTGTGTTTTTTGTGGGAAATCCTGATGTTCATTAGATTATAGTACGATTCCTAATAAAAGAATCTGCCTTCTTTGCGAAATGGCCGGCAGAAATTGCCTTTATCCACTCTAGCTAAAAACTAATTGAACAAATTTAACAAAATTTGGTGTATAATATTTCAATAACCTACAAGTGATTTATATACCAAATTTAACAACATTTAGTATATAAATCATTTGTAGGTTATTCTAGTACGATTCGGGAAAAAGGAACGGGCTATTTTTGCAAAATGGCCCGTAAAAATTGTTAAATATAAAAATAAAAAACTACGTGTGCTCAATTATATCAATTAAATTCCTATTTTATACGTGATTTTTGACAACAAAAAGAATAAGACTAACCCCATTACTCTAGGACTAGCCGTTCTTGAGATATTCTAGTTTTTTCGCGTTTTCGCTACGCCACCTTTGAAAATAAGTCCAGCTATAAAATGAGAACCAAATTTAAGTTTAACGTGCAAATTCAATGGCATTTAAAATACTTATGGCTGTTATTTTGTACAGATAAACTCAAATTATTATTGAAGAAATAAAGAGAACTTGAATATGAGTCTGCAGGGAAAGACATATGCTGCCTACATCAGAATTTTTAACAATATTACAACAATGATTTATAGAAGTGAACGGGGATTATTTGCAGGCCATTTCGAAAAAAATGTATGATCTATATTTAAAGATCCACCAAATTTTTGTAGAATAAAATGTTCAACAAATTTAAGCTGTGTACCAAATTTTAACTCTCTAGGACGTAGGAAAGTGCATTAAAAATGCCATCAAATAAGTATATCATGAATAGTTATATAAAATTAAAAAAAAATATGAAAAATTGTTATCTACCAAATTTATTTTAAAATGTGAAGTCTCTCATATACAAAATGATTAAATTCTTGGAAAGATATTTATTATATAATATATCTCTTTTTTCTATCTGGAGGATATCTCAAAAGTCAGAATTTAATTGAATTTGTTTTTTTCCCTATATTAAATCTAATTTCCTTATATTTTACTGAATTTTTTTATATATATTTTATGGGATAATGTGAAGATTTCCTAAAAATTTTGAAGCAATTTGTGCATTTTAAGTTTGCTTAAAAAATGTTTGAAAAATTAGGTCCCATAGGGTTTAATGTATTTCATTTTTTCAACCCGGGTTCAATAAAAAACTAATTGGGTGATATTATTTATTTATATTCCCATAGATCCCACAGACCGTCTGAAAAACATACTAAAATTTCATTTTGATAGTCATTTTTACGGCAGTTATCGTGCTGACAGACAGACAGAATGAATGAATGAACAAAGTCATAAACACTTTTCAACTATGTTGTAAAGTGTTAAAAATTGAAAAATTATTATCTACCAAATTTATTTTAAAATGTGAAGCCTCTCTCATATACAAAGTAATTAAGCTCTTGGAAAGATATTTATCATATAATATATCTATTTTTTCTTTCTGGAGGATATCGCAAAAGTCAGAATTTAATTGAATTCGTTTTCCTCCCTATATTAAATAATTTTTAATTAAAAAACTACCTAACATATTTTACTGAAAATTTTTTTATATATTTTATGGGATAATATGAATATTTCCTAAAAATTTCGAAGCAATTTGTGAATTTTAAATGTGCGTAAAAAATGTTTGAAAAATTAGGTTCCATAGGGTTCAATGTATTTCATTTTTTCAACCAGGGTTCAATAAAAAACTAATTGGGTGATATTACTTATTTATATTACTTATTTACCGTCTGAAAAACATACTAAAATTTCATTTTGATAAAGTCATTTTTACGGCAGTTATCGTGCTAAGGGTCAGACAGACAGAATGAACAAAGTCATAAACACTTTTCAACTATGTTGTAAAGTGTTAAAAAAGCAACGTATTTGTATCTTTAAAATTGAGTGAGTTATATTTAATTGAACGTTGTGAATGGGGACCATATATCAAATTAGAAATGTAAATTTGTGATATATCACAAAAACAATAAACCTGGATGATAATACATAGGAGAATCCCAAACGCGTAGTGAGAACCACTACTTTATATGATCTCTGTGTAATGCTTTATTTAGATACATTTGTGATAAAAAATTTTGATATATATTAACGTATTTTTGATCTAAACAATTTCCATCGTCAATTTATGTATGATCCTTATTTTCACTGATGAAACAGCCTTTCACATAGTACGGAAAAGTGGCATAAGTCAGATTTTTTCCTTTAGTTGATTTCAAAGATGCAGATATGCTGGGGGGGTTAATGATCTTGTTGCATTAAAAATGAAAATTTTCTGATTGACTAAATTTGTCTAAGGGGGTCGTATAAAAATTTAAAAAGTGTAACTTTTGAAAATTAATGGAAGGACTATTTCATTAACGTAATCTTATTTCCTACCTTACTTTCAACATTTTTGCAATTTATATTGTCCACTTATCTCCCAACAGGTAAAGAATTAAAGTGTGTTTCAATCTTTTTGGGACACCCTGTATATTTGTTAAAACTAACTATATTTGCTTTTTACCCACTATATTTACTTTTTAATTAAGTAATAATATAAATAAGTGTCCACTACTTATAATATTAAATAAATTAAAAAATTAATCCTTAACTTTTTGTTATATATTTTTTCTTTGATATAGTAACAGTTGCATCTATTGGGATATTCTCACCATTGTTCTTATGATTTTAGACCCATTTCATTTTATGATTTTTAAATGAATTTAGAATACTTTCATGGCTCTGCTATGCACACTAGAGAAAGAAATTTGAACACTTTGAAAAAGTTTAAAAAGAAAAACCGGAGACTTGTAAATGCGGTAGATCTCACACAGTATTGCGGACAAACAAAGACATTCTTCCTTTTATTATTATAGATTTCAAAACTGGAGCTCTTTTATTTTACAAAAACCAGTGTACTTTACTAAGTAACTAAACTTGTCATTAAAATGTTTATTGGTAAGATTCATACTTCAAATTAAAATGCATTTGCACTCAAACCATGTAAATAATTGTTGAAACAATATAGTAAAAACTGTTTGGATTTAATAGTGGGGAAAGGTGTTCTGATTGCTCACATGATTAATGGAAGGTTAAGATGTTTAAAACCATCAATCAATCGAAAACTATTTCAAATCTACAATTGTATATATATATATATGTATAACATTTATTAAATAACGCATTACTTAACGTGCACAACAATGCCCTATTAAAAAACTAAATCATATTCAATAACTATTATATATACTCAATTATATTAAAATAGTTTAGTTAAACATTTTCGTTATTGTCCAATATTCTATGCTATAAACCAACACACTTTTTAATTATTGATATACATATTAACATCTACACTTGATGGAGGGTTGTTGAGACCCAGACCATCCGACCAACCAGAATGGTGTAAGGTAACTATTTGAACGGCCGGGAAGTGCCACCCAATTTAGACCGGAACCCAGTGGAGGAGGTATCCACAGGAACCATACCCTCCTTCCCCTACCACTTGGAAGGACTAATGGACCCACATGTTTGTGATCATACTCTGCTTGAACACGGTGGCAGTTTTGGCAGCGGCTGGAATCAAACCCTGGCCTACCGAGTTCAACTCCCGCACGCTAACCACTGAGCTACCGTGCCTACTTGAGGAAGGGTGTAATGTGGAGAGTTTTATGTAAATCAGTGCCTATAGTACTTAAAACTAATTTTATAATTTCACTTTTTGGCTCTTAAATACATTAATTTTTGCTCCAGTTCCAGCATTCAATTTTTAGGACCTGGAAATATTATGGAAATGTATTTTTATTTACTTAGGCCCATAGGCATAGTCAGAATCTCCCAAAGGGAGGGGAGGGGGGCTAGATTTAGTTTTTCAATATGACTCCCATAGAGAACTAATGTAAAGTTTCCATATATATAGGGAAGCCCTTTGCCTGTGTTCTTTCGACATCCTAGTTACTTAATGGTTATATCATGCTGAGAAAGGTGATTTATTGCAACTCAATTTTCTAGTGAAAAGCTTGTATTTTGATCATGCGATATCACATTTTTCACCTACGGTGTGATCAGATAAAAACGAATATGTCCTTGAACATATTTTTTTCTGTTTATGAGCAAATCATTGACTAGGATGCTTGCAGTGCTTAAAACTGTTTAATTCTTATTCTTAATGTTTAAGGATTAAATTAACTACTAAAATTTGTACTAAAAACCAAAGCCTCCTTTTCTTTTTAATCCTAAATTTTTGAGTATATGGAGTTTATTTTGAATAATTTACGTAAATTTTTGATTTTCAATATATTCATTATAGCATTTCTTTTTTGAGTTATCCTACAATATATTTTAAATCAATAAGTAAATATTTTTATGAAATATAGCTGAAAATCTCTTGGAGCAATTTAAATTTAATATTGAAAATTTCAAACTTCTGTTGCCGACTTTTAATTCCATCACACAATCATGAAACCTTTCCTCAATTGTTATTAAATGCAACGAATCAATCAATTTGGTGTACATAAATATTATTTTCAGTTGTACTTTTGTCCCCAACTGATTACCCCCCTCCCCTTATTGCTCCACAGAGCCCCCACAAAGGGGGATCAGTTGGGACCATAGTACTGGGGTCCATGAACATTGTTGAGGATAAAATATTTATTATAGAACATCTGTACTTGAATTTATATATATATATTTTTTCTAAATTACTTGAAGCTTGTTTGATTTCCCAAATAGTCAAAATAGGCTGAAAGGTCTTCTTATTCAATACAAGTCATCTGGGTAGAGATAGTTTCACAGTGTTATTGTGTTTAATGGCAGAATCTGTCCATTAGTTGTTAATAAGGCAACAAAGGAAACTGATCACTACAGGAAAAAATTTTCTAGAATTGCACGGATAAAATAGATAATTTATAACACTTGCAGGTAAAATTGCTCTTGCTCATTCATTCCTCCTCGTAAACCAATTAATGTGAAGGGAGTATCCATGGTGTCCAACTGAATGCAAGACTGTAGAAAGAAAAATTCTAGTTTCTTTCAACAGCCTTGGCATAGTATGGCATGAACCAAAGAGCTATTATCTGATAAAATTACTCCTCGGAGGCATGAATTTGCTTCCTACATTGATTTCAATGATGTAATAGCTGATATTGCTTTAAAGAAAGTGCAAAAAGCAAGTTTATTTTAATTTATCATGCAACAATATAATAATTTCGTACGTATTATCAATGCTAGTGCATTCCAACATGCAACTAAATCTTATAAAAAATAATTATTTGCTTAAGCAATAGATTAAAGTCTGTATTTATCCAAATGCTACCATCTAAGATTTAAGGTATGTTAAAAATAATTTTCTTTTAATCTTAGAATAAATTAAATTTATTTTATCACATTTCTATACTGCTTTGTAAAATTTATTCCTATAAAATAACTATAGTTAAATATGAACAAAACTTCAGATAAAATATTACACTATTAAAGAATTATGAATGCTGTAGAATTTATAATGCATTATTAAACTTTCACTTCTATATTGTATGATTTTATGTTAATCTTGGTAATTAATAAAATCTGTGCTCATTAAAAAAGAAAATTCACACATTCTCTATTATATATTACATTTTGCCAAGGCATATCCAGGGACAGATTTGGTGGTCTGCCTCCCTTGCCCAAAAATCCTAATTAGAAAAGGATTTTTTTATTATATGGGATCTTTTGTACATACGAACGGTGTTGTTTAGCCTTGATCCCACTCCCTCAAAAGATCATTCTGGATATGCATTTGATATTTTATCTGATAAATATCAAAACTGATACAATTTGTAAGAAATATTTTATAACCATAAAGAATGCGTTTAGGCAATATAATATTGAATTAATTTCATGTTTTCATTTTCTTAATGTAATTTTAAGAATAAATTAGCTATGAAACAAAAACGTTTTTGATGAACTCATTTTATCAACGTTATATTGGCAGATTGCCCGAATGTGGGAGTATCTAGGCAGTTTATGTCTTTCTTCACTGCAGTTCAAAGATATTCACTAAGATTCCTTGAAATTTGGTATCTATGTTGGTTAGGCATTACTCTGGCGCTGATTTGATTTTTAATGAAAATCAAACGGTAATAGTGGTACTTAAAAAATGTGAAACATGAGAAGGTTCTATTAAATTATGCTGTACTCTGTAAAGTAAGTAGTTGTAGTGCTACTAAATAAAATAAAATGCTACTGCCCCACTATGCTAGTATAAACAACACCTTCATTTTTTCAACTGTGGCATGATACTTTACGAATTGGCACTCAAATAGAGCAAAATTCATCATATAAAAGATGAAATTCAATGAAAAACTGCAAAATCAATGTAATATAGAAAATATAATTTTGTAATAGACTGATATAATGTATTAAATCAAAAATGATTTCAATCAGTAAAGTTTTCAAAAATATGTAGATTAAAACCTCTTAGTATAATTTTAGAGTATTTGGAGGATTTGTTAATTTTTTTTTTTTTTTTTTAAAAGCAAAGAACTTTGCATCTTGAGATTTTTCAGTCAAAACGATTGATGCATAAAATCTATGCATGTGCTATTTCCATCTAAAAAAGTTATGAAACAAATGAAAGTTGATCATCTGATAAGATCCAGAGATATTTTGGTTATATTTTATTTTATTTATATGCTGCATATGCACACTGATTGGAGGTAATTCAGCTGTAAGATATAACTTTTTCTTCTGGGTGGTTGTTGGCCGCAAAAATATTGCAATACCATTGTTTTTACCAAAAAAATTTTTGAAGCATCAATTTCTTAGGATCTATTATACTAGATAGAGCTCAGATAAGAACTGATCTGAATCTAGCATCAAATTCTGGAGGAGGTAGGGAAGTTCACTAAAGATTTCCATATCCGGTTCTTTTAGCATTTAAGTTCAATTTTTTTTCTTTTCCTTAAAACATCCATTTTCTAAGATTGGCTATAAACAGAGCTTTAGTGATGGAAAATACAGGGATTAAGGAAGAATTTTTAATTCAGATTTTTTCCCACTTCCAGTTCAAAAAATTTCCCTTGCAGCATCTATTTCTTGGAATTTGCTACGGATAAAGCTTAGACGATAATCGATGCAGTATTGTATTTTGTAGGGGTTAGAGAAAATCACTAAGAATTTTAACTTACGATTGTGGAGATGCCACTTTCATTTTAAAAATGTACATTTTCATTGCAACATCCATTTTTTTGGATAAGCTTAGATGATGACTGATGTAGATTCAGCATCAAATTCCAGAGGAAGTAGGGAACCTCTTATGGAATTTGGTTTTCTAAGGATTTCTATTTGCAGTTTTTTATTTTATGGTTCAAGACATTTCCTTAAAACATATATTTCGACTGACTATAGTTAGAGCTTAGGTGATGACTGATATAAATTTAGCATTGAATTTCAGGGAGGGTGAAGATTCATTAAGGAATTTTCAGTTCTTTCCTGAATTCTGAATAAAAAAATTTCTTTTTCCTCCAAACATTTATTTCTCAGAATCAGATATGGATAGAGCTTACATAATGACTGATATGGATCCAGTTTCAAATTTTTAGGTATTAGGAAAATTTATAAAGGATTTCCACTTCTGATTCAACAGATGTTGTCACTTCTGATTAAAATTAACTGGAGAGTGGCTCAACTCGACATTCTCATATCAGAATTCATTTTTTTAATTCATTTGAAAAATCTATCATGGGTCCAAATGATTACAACTATTGCATGTTACTGTTCACTTTAAAGGGCTTGAAAAAATCTTTCGATTGAAACCATACTTAACAATGTACTCCCCCAGGGGGTAACTTAACCCCCTAGGGGAGCTAATGATGTCACAAACAAAAAAAAATTGTATTGCAGCTATTTTTCACAAAGATTAAAACTATGAAGTCTCATGATCATTGAGCTACAAATAAACCTTTTCATACATGATTATGTCAAATTTTGTCCTATGCTGCCATGTTAAAAAAATATAAAATTCAAAGTTTTCATTTGAATTTAAAAAAATTCTATCTAGTTTTAGATTTTTTGATAATGCTGAATATAAAGTTTCATGAAAATCCATTAATATTTATGGCTGCTATCGTGCACAGACATCAGACAGACAAAAATCATTCCAAAAATAGTCAAAACGTATTTAGAAGGTCTTAAAACATATATTGGCCTCAAAATCGAAAATTTTCAGGAAAACAATACTTCCCAATACTACATATGAGAAAGTAAAATTACAATTTTTTTTTTCCAATACTTATTTCTCAGGATTGGCTATAAGAATATCTATATAATGATTGATTCAGCATCGAATTTTGGAAGGAGTAAGGGGTCACTAATGATTTACACTTCTGGTTCTGCAGATATCACTTCTGATTGTTCCAAAAATTTGTATGACTATGAAAAATACAAGTGTAAAAAAGTATAAAAATATTTCTTCTAAAATGGAATGTACACACTACTTGCCATCATATAAAAAATCTTTCATAAATTTCTTATTTTTCTGTTACATTGTGTAAAACCTTGTACATATTTCATGAAATTCAACTCTACCCCTAAATAATACATAAAAAATGGATACCCCTTCCCTTTATTTTTAATCTGGGGCCCACAGCTTGACTTGGCTCAATCAGGCTCAAAATTGGACGTGGGAGGGCCTGTTAATTTATGAAGTATATAGATTAAACTTATGTCATTCATTGGTTTTTAACGAGACAAATACGAATTTACAACTCTTGCATGCATCCAAAGTGGCATATTTGATGCTACAAGACACAGAAAGGTTTTCACAGAAAGGCTAATGAAGTGTTGAAATCAAATGCTTCTAGAGCATTATATATAGCTGCATAAATTGTGTTACAGTTTGTGAAGTTTAATAAAACTTCATAATGTATAAATGCAATCAATTTTTTCTTGTGTAATCCTTAAAAGGGCTTACTTTTTTTTAAATATATTTTAAATAGAAAATTAGCAATAATCCAGTGTAATATTCACAGACAACAGTGATATTTTAAGTAATATTTGTATATGGTCTCCCATGGTTTTGCAACTAGGATTATTAACCATATGCAAAATAAACTGTGGATAAACACACTATGCTTCATAAAAAATGAATTTAGGTCCTTAAATTTTGTAATGAGAAGAGAGTAGAAACTCTGTTAAAACTAAAAAATTTAGGTTTTCCTAACTAGCTGCAGTAGCCCATAATAACCAGAGAGTATTATCAATCAAGAAGTTTACATTCAGTATATTAGATTTACAATATTTATTTCATATACAAATTAAAAATGTACAAAATCAAAAAACTTTGGTAGTTTTTATACAATTTCTGCAGATAACATCTTAATTAACAGTTAACAATTCACCGTTTAAGTGATTTTAAACTTGATTTATGAGAGTGATGTCTGTTCTTCTTGTGTTTTTCATGATCATTTGTATGTTTCTTTTCCATACTTTAAGGAAAAATTACTATTAATGCATCAGATAAACAAACAACAAATACATATAGTTATAAATGCAATATGGTTTTAGGAAAAATTGACAATATACATATATATTAGTCAAAATTTCAGGCTAATTTGCCACCGAAGTACAAATGGGTGCAAAATAAATCAGCAAGTATAGTCAATTCTGCAGTATAATTTTTAAACGTTTTAAAATTACTTAATACTAAAAATATTTATAAAATAAATTTTGGAGAATGAGACATATAACATTTTCATATGCTATAAATTGGCTTAACAAATTGGCTAAAAACACTGACAAACAGTTTAAATTTTCAGATATTTATAATGTATTTTTGCAGTAAAAAGTAATGGTAATTTAAAAACACTAAATAACAATGCTATTTCTTTTAAAGGACCTATTAACTTCTAGTTTATTATATTACATGATAGGGAAATTATACTAAACACCTACATAAACCTTATTACTTTCCTTATATACATAATGTATAAGGAAAGTATTGTGACGGGGTCGAAAATTCGAATTCAAGTTTTCTACGGGAGAGCATGTTTCAGGCATCTCTGATTACGAATCAAACATTTTTGAAGTGATGTCTGTGTGTGTGTGTGTGAAAGTACGTGTTTGTGTGTGAAAGTACATGTTTGTGTGTGAAAGTATGTGTGTGTGTGTCAGTGAGTCTGTGGAGATGATAACTGACGAATGAATGGACCGATTCGAACAAAATTTGGTACAAAAATCACAATCCGTAAATACTGGAAGCCTATTGTTTTTATACACAATCGAATGTTCAGAACCCCCCCTAAAGTTTCGAGTGAAATTTTGAAAAAATCATCAAAAAATCAAATCTGCTAATAAAGTTATGCAAATAGACATTTCTTATGTATTTTTTTATTAGAAAACGATTGACATAAATTTTAGAACACTAACATGAACCGTTGAGATATTGCACATTTTTCAAAAAAATTATCAACAAGTCATATAAAATAAAAAAAAATATTTCCTATTGAAAAACATATTCACTTTTCATATGTAATACCATGCAATAAAACATCCTAAGATTAACATTTAATACCACTACTGTCCCTCTCCAACTATTACACACTAAACTACAAGGGCGCGGTAGCCCATTGGTTAGCGCGCTGGAGTTGCACTCGGAAGGCCCGGGTTCGATTCCAACCGCTGCCAAAACTGCCGCCGTGTTCATGCAGAGTACGATCACGTTAAACATGTGGGTCCGAAAGTCCTTCCGAGAGGTTGGTGGTAGGGGAAGGAGGGTACGGTCCCTGTGGATGCCTCCCCCACTGGGTTCCGGTCTAAATTGGGTGGCACTTCCCGACCGTCCAAACAGTTACCTTACACCTTTCTGGTAGGTCGGACGGTCTGGGTTTCAACAACAACAACACTAATCTACAATCTTCCCGGCCGTCCAAATAGCTGCTCTAAGTCCTCGGACGAGTCGGACGGTCTGGGTCTTCAACACTAAACTACAATCTTTTCAAATATCACCATTTTTTGTCACTCAATCTATTGACACGGTGCCCCATACCAAGTACGAACAAAGACATTCTATATCAAAACATATGTATTGTTGATTAATCTGTAGTAGCACTAATTAATTTTACACTCTTTAATAGCATAAAATGAATTATAATCATCACAAGATACTCCTATCTGTTTTAATGTTCTAAACAAACTGAAGAACCTAGCAAAATTCGTCAGCTGTTGGTGGTGGAGCTACAATGTTATCCATTTCTTTGGATTTTTGAATTGATAAAACAATATATTCTTCCATTTATTCAGCTGATGTTATTATGTTTTTAACAATGTTGACTCAGTTCCAAGATTCTACATCAAGCTCCTCATCATCCTGTCATGGATCTTTTTTCTCCTACGGAAGGCTTTGTTTCAGCTGTTGACTGGTTTAGTGTTTCCCCTAGACTAAAAAAAAAGCAGGGTGCTCATTTATAAAAAGGGCACTGTTGCTGAACAAAAGGGGCATTTTTTAACATGAAAGGGGCAATTTTTAATGAACGGGGTCTTTTTCTTTTTCGTTGGGATCACAGCCTAGATCACTGAATTCAGCTCTTTATAATATATATTTAATAAACTAGTTCCAAATTACTCAAAATAACTAAAATTGATTTTGTTAAACCAGATTTTATGAATGTAGCCTACACAGATTCTAGCAGCAAAATTAGTGGTTAAAATAAAATCAAAATATAGGTCACATTACATGCACAAGTACTACCGTATATACTCTCGTATAAGTCGAGAAATTTGTAACAAGAACAAAAAAGCTTCAAAGTGGAGGGGGGGGGCCGACTTATACGCGGAGTCTAAATTAAAAAAAAAAAAATCGTAAATTCTAAAAGTTACTTTTTCTCGCGAGACAATCCAACCTAAAACGATGCAGTAGTAATCGCGCATTCCGAATTTCTCTGCACTTCAAAACTCTCCTGTGAGTCACTGTCTTCCCGAATGCTCCCGACTACCAGTGTATAGCATCATAAAAAAATATGCATACATTTTTATTCGAAGTTTGTCACCCGCTTCTCGGATTACGGCCGATTGTTTTCGACAAAAAATGGTTCTTTTCAGAAATAATTCTGTAACACAGATTGTTTAAACCTATAATGCAGGATTTTAAGTTGAAAGTGTTTTTTGTTTTGTTTATTGAAGAGAGTTTCTAATTTCTACTGTGTTGGGGGTTAACAGAAAAATCAGCTCAAATAACGGGCAGAAGCCAGATATTGTTTGATTGCACGGTGGGTCAAAGGACACTTGAGAGACAGGGATGCGCGGTCTCACGTCTGTTTTGAGGACGCTGCGTGCTGAGAGTAAAAAAATGCCTAGAGCTTTTCACACGAGAACGATCGTCCCCAAAACAGATGGGAAACGACGCTCATATGTCATAGGCCTTTGGAATCGAACTTTAAAGAGTTCCGATGAAGTTTCTATTACGGAAATTAAATTTTATTATTATATATATATATATCGTTTTCAAGTGTTTTTGAATAATTTATGGAAAATTTTATTTTCTCTTTTTGGGATCGATTTATACGTGAGTTTTGGATTTTTTTTCCCCCTCTGAAAGTAGGGGGGTCGATTTATACGTGATTTTGGATTTTTTTTTCTCTGGAAAGTAGGGGTTCGACATATACGCGAAGTCGACTTTACTCGAGTATATACAGTAACACTCGCACACGTAATGCAAATAGCATAGAGCCATATGAAAAACAAGGATTTCTTCGCACGTGATCGGAGGAAAGCTGAGGTTTTATCAACTCGTTCATCAATAAAGGTACGGATACAAAGGGGAAAGGAATTGGAGGGTTCTTCCGCGTGAAGAATCAAAAGAGATCGTCCGGGAGCCAGAAAAAAATGAATCATGCTCCTACGTATCAATAGCAGAAGGACAGGAATTTTCGCGGAGTCCTGAGGTTTTTTTTTAAGTAAACGGGGGCAGGGAGCATTTACCTTTGTACAAAAACAGGCAGGGCGCATTTTACTACTGTAAAAAACGGGCAGGGCGCATTTATCACTATAAAAAAATGGGCAGGGCACTGCGCCCTCCTGAAAATGCGTAGGGGAAACACTATGGTTTGATCTGTAAAATCCCTACTTTTAACAATTGAAAATTGTTATTTGAGTAGCATTTTCACCAGTATTCACTAATGTGTAAAAGGTGTCAAAGAGGCTGATTCATTTAGCTATATCACTTGCAGTAGGCTTTGTTCTATCATCGTTTGTCTAAACAATTTTCATTTTTATATGCAAAATGTGAAGTGCATACATTGAATAACAAATTTCCCAGATAAGCAAAAAAATTTGATTCACTAACCTGACAGTATTGATTCACATATATGCGACAGATTTTCTATGTAAAAGTGTGATTCTGTTCTGTTTTCTGTGATTTGATTCAGAAAAGCAGCTGATTCAAATAACCAGTGGTCAATGCACTTCCAAATGCTAGCAGCATGTTAAACTTGATACTCTTATAGTCATTACACAGCCCACCTAAAGGGATATTCTAAAATATTCTGCTCCTATTTGCTAATAACAACATTCATAAACTGATTTTGAACTTTTTAGTAATCTTCAGTATGAATTAGCTGATATCTACAATGATAACAAGAAAACTTACCATGTGTCACAATTTTATAAATCTTTATGATCAACAAAGTTACCTACATATCTGGCTCCAAATATCAAAGATTATGTATAGACTCCAATGCCAAAGCCATGAAACCCACATAAAGAGGGTTATTTTTAAGCCAGGAATAATACCGTGACTATAAACTTGTTCATTTCATTCAGAACTCAAGATCTATACATGAGCTGAAACTTTTGTGCACTTAGTGGTCCCCAATTAATGATTGTGGTGTATATATAATTTATAAATGCTAATGGTTCTTTATGAGTGAGAATGGTTCTTAATGGTGAAGATAATTAAATTAGGGAATTAAAAGTATAAAGTTTCACTAAGGTAACACTGACATTTCCATCTTAATAATGCTTGTAAAGATATACAAAAAATGTTTTAATACTCAAAAGTAGTAAGTATTTGAAGCAAAACTAGTTAAAACTTGAAAAATCGATAATTAAGGAGTAGCTGTGTTCTTTAAGATTTTTTTCTTTCCCAATACATTTAAAATCATTTATTCTTCGCCAAAGGTTTTACAATACTCTTAAAATTTTACTCTAAAAAATTTGGAAAATAATTCAGCATATGAGACTTTTCTTGTTTTGTTTATATGCGATTATTTTCCACCTAGGACAGGGGTCGGCAACCTATTGAAACGGAAGAGCCAAAAGTTACAATTTACAAAATTTCCCAATTTTTAAAGAGCCACTAAAAATTTTTGTTTCAATATTATAGTATTTGCTTATATATATTGGATTTTGATTTAAAATAAACGGCTTTAAATACGGAATAATATTTATTCATATAAAAACACAAATATAGATAGTTACATCAATGGGAGCATTGGCTTTGCATGCCTTTTGAAAGTTTGACTAAATCTGGCTTATAACTTGTTATTTTAAGTTTCAAGCACGACTCTAGATTTTTATTTGTTAGTTGACTTCTAACTTTACTTTTTATTATATTCATGCAAGAGAACGCTTGCTCGCACGAATATGTCGACTCGAAGATCACCAGCACTCCATATGCCAACTTCTTCACCTCACTGTAGCATTCTGGAAGACTATTCCATGCGCCGAACATGAGGGCCTCAACTCTAGGAATTTCTTTTAGAGCTGTCCACTTGTGCTGCGCGATATGCATGCATTTCTGGATCCCCAACTCTTCCAACTGGCTCTTGAGTTCTGTGAACTTGCCACTCCACAAGTCTTTCCTTTTCAAATCTAGCAATTGCGTTTGGAGCGATCCAGCATCAATTCCAAATGGCTCAATGTTGATCTCATTTGCATTTGTGTTGAGAGGATTTACTATGAATGCGAGAGTACTTTTGTTTGTTTTGAATTGCTCGAATCTCAGCGAATCCATCCTTCATGTTTTTTAAAGCTAGGCTGAAGTAATTCGTGTCAATAGTTGCATTGGTCTCATCGCGATATTGCTTCAGATTTTTAAAATGAAGTAATTTACCGCTTCCCATGTCTTCAACAAAAAGAAGTAATTTTTTTTCAAAACAAACTACTTCTTCAAGCAAGGCGTAGGCTGGGTTGCCCTTTCCTTGCAGTTTTAGATTTAGTTCATTTAGTTTCATTGTGGTATCTACCATGAAGTTGAATTTTTGCAGCCATTTGTCTTCTTCCAATTCGGGATGGTCAATGCTTTTTTCATTGAGGAATATTTTTATTTCACTCAAGCACAAAGCAAAACGTTGCAATACGTTACCTCTGGAAAGCCATTGCACTTTATTGTGCAGAAGTAGGTCAGAAAACTGGCTATCTATTTCTGCAAGGAAATCTTTAAACTGGCGATGGTAGAGTGCTTTTGCCAAGATGCTGTTAATAATCTTAATTACCAAGTTCATGACCTCAACTATTTCGGCCGGAAATGTTTGGGCACAAAGCGCTTCTTGATGAATGAAAGTGAAACGTTAGAATTTAGTGGTTTATTTTTTCTGAAGAATTGATGTTACCCCTCTATGTATTCCTGTCATACTTCTGGCTCCATCAGTTGCTATAGAAACGATTTTATTTATATCGATTCCATTGTCTTCCAGGCATTTTTGCACAGCATTTGCTGTATCTTCTCGACGAGTTTGCCCTGAGAGCGGTAGCAATCCTAGCAGTTCTTCTTTTGGACCTTGGGACGACATATACCTGACGAAAAGGGTAACTTGTGCCGTGTCTTTTATGTCGCAAGACTCATCTATAGCAAGTGATAAGGCAGAAGCCAGTTGAATGTCTTCCACTTGCAGATGTGTTACATTTGAAGACATTTTAGCAGTTCTATCTTGTACTGTTTTAGCAGATAATGGCAAATCTTTGATTTTTTTCATGATTTCTGCTTTGTTTTTAAAATCACGAAACAGTTCTCCAGATGCACGTATAAAACAATCTTTGAAGTACTCACCATCTGTGAATGGTTTTCCTCTTTTTGCAATTTCTAATAATACTGCAAAGTTTGCCAGATTTACATTATTGGAAGATTCCGCCCAGTTACTTAGCATGGAACTTGACTGTTGTTGTTGTTTTGGAGCTCTTCAACAGCTTTTTTCGTGCGTCACCGGTTGAATATTTACCAGCAAACTGGGTATGTTTTGTAGTGAAGTGTCTCTCCAAATTTGACTTCTTATTGTGTGCGAGTTTTTCGTGGCAAATGAGACAAGTCGGAAGGTCATCTGTGTTGCATATGAATGCAAACGACTCCGTCCAATCCTGATTGAATTCTCGGTTTTCTTCTTCAGTTCTTCTCTTTCCTTTACCAGATGCCATGATGGCGCGGAGCTGAAAAAATGACTTTTTAAAATTTTACTTAGCTATCTAAAACGGCAAATAATTTATTTACCATTATTACTTCGTTAGCACGATCCTCAGATATGTAATTCAATTCTGTTACTGATTTTACTATATTATACGCTTACATACATTTAAGAAGATAATTCGCATCTAAATCGTATTCTTCTTGAAACAACAAGCGAATAGACATGCAGAAACCGCAAGCGATTAAATTAACACACATGCAACGTAACGTCGACCGTGATATCCGAGGATGACTGACTGACAACACGTCTAGAGCCTAGACGTGTTGTCTAGACTCTAGACGGTGGCTGTTTGGGTGAGACGGAAATGAAATTCAATTGGCTGAAAGATAAACATGGTCACGGAGTCTCATCTCTAAGAACAAAACAATAGTTCAAATTTATCTCATAACGGTCATGTTAAGCGTATAGATTTGTAATTAACGATTATGAAAATAGAAGCTATTGAGAAATTAGGTACTTAAAAATATATTTTCTTATTTTTTAAGGGTTTTGATAATAAAATATTAATTTTTTCGTATGGAACTGGAGAGCCGCAACTTTACATCAAAAGAGCCACATGCGGCTCGCGAGCCGCAGGTTGCCGACCCCTGACCTAGGAGATAGTACAAAAACAAATGTAATCATCTGAATTTATTTTTAAATAAAAGCAAGTACTATTATATGAAAGTAAATCTTGTATTTATGAAAGTTACATAGCAAGTTATTTAAAAGAACTTCATTGTAATATTTATACAGAGGGGAAACTTCAAATCCTAAGGCCTATTAATATTTATAATATCCACAATATTTATATTTTTTATATTTTCATTTAGAACATCATTTTAAATGAATTGTCTTAGAATTTGCATAACAAAAAAATAAGAAAAATTGAAAAATATATATATATATATGCTATGTTTTTACTAAATTCTCTTATGTTATCAATGGTGGCAAAACTTTTTGTATTTAGCTATCAAAAGCATTTCTCCAAGTTGCCATTTTTAACAATTAACTTTTATATTTCTAATAATTAAATAGAAATAAGAATCATTTTTTGCGTGTATTAAGCAGTATTAACTGTTAATATTTCTTTATACACACAAAAATAATTTTTTTATTTTGTGTGTATTAAGCATTATTAACTGTTAATATTTCTTAATGCACACAAAAATAATAATTATTATTATTTAACTACCAAACTATCAAAAATATATAAAAATTGATTGCAAAAATTGGTAATTTTAAGGAAATATTTTTGATTGTTAAGTACAAACATTTTTTTTTTTCAACAGGGACTACCATGAATCCTAAACTTTAGTATTGAGGCAAAATGAAATTTTGCAAAAACACTTGTTTTGGAGTAGGCATAGTAGCACAGAATAAACATGACTAAAAAATTGTAGAGAAATATGTAGGAATACATATTAAAATGGAGAGTCAGCAGAAAAGTTCTCACAGAACAGCCATATATAATAAAATATAAAATAAATAAATTTGATTTATTTTATATTTTAATAAATAAAATATTTTATATTTTAATTAAATTTTTGCATTAAGAATAATTCATTCAATCATACTAAAAATATATCTTCAAGAGATTATAAAAAGAGTTGTAAAAATTTATAAAATAATATTCGAATGAATTAGTTCCATTGAATCATTGGTATATTACTATGTAATTTACTTTAGAAACACTTGGAAATGAATGAGTTAAACAGTGAGACTTGGATAAAAGACCACCAAGTACCTGGAATAAGTAGTTATTAAGACAGAAGGCTCCTTTATATGAGGAGTTTTGTGCAAGGAATAAAGATATGTGCAGGAATAATAGATTGTTTACTGATCAGCATTTCAAATTCTAAATGGATATCATTAAATATAATTGTACAATGTGCTTTTGTCTTTTCAGATTCTCCAGAAACCCCTCAGTGACTTAGAAGCCTAAATACTTACACACTTATAGTATTGACTATGGTACAGAACTATGATACAGATTTTCTTGAAAAAATAAGATGTTTGAACAATATTTTGAGTAAATAAAATCAAGGACAAAGCATCTTTAAAACAAAAGGTCTTTTATTTAAAACATCCTAAAAGACATACAAAATATATATTAAAAACCGCCAGAGTGCTTTTGAACACATATACGCCCTTCATCAGTGGCTACATGAATAGTAAAAACATGGAATGTTTATATATATATATATATATATATAGACCAGTTTAAAGCAAATTTGCATAAAAATATAAAATGGTAAATGAACTTACTACAAAATAATACAAGAAATATACAAGAAAATTACAAAAATTAGTTTTAATGCTCTCGAATTTTAAAAAATATTATAAGAAAAGAACAAATGCAAAGCTTGATTTTCTTGAGAATGACGTCATAAATAAATATTAAGAGGCTTGAATTGCATAGAGTCAAGAATGAGTCGCCAAGCATAACTTAAAATTTGAAAGGGATCAAAATTACAAATCGACTCACGGAAAATATAAATAAACAGGGATTCATAAAGAAGAATACTATGTGGATTGTTACAACGTGTTAAAAGGAAAGTTTTTTCAAAAATGGGCAGAAATTTATCATTAACCACATATTAAGCAAAAGCCATACTGTTGGCATCCGTTTAGCAGAACACGCTCGCGATGTCAAATCTGGTAAACTTTCTACGGCTCTTGCTCAATATGTGGTTAATAATAAATTTCTGCCCATTTTTGAAAAAACTTTCCTTTTAGTTCGTTGTAAAAATCCATGTAGTATTCTTCTTTATGAATCCCTGTTTATTTATATTTACCATGAGTCGATTTGTAATTTTGATCCTGTTCAAATTTTAAGTTATGCTTGGCGACTCATTCTCGACTCTCTGCAATTCAAGCCTCTTAACAGTCATTTATGACATAATTCTCAGTAAAATCAAGCTTTGCATTTGTTCTTTTCTTGTAATATTTTTTTTAATTCGAGAGCATTAAAACTAATTTTTGTAATTTCTATGTATATTTCTTGTATTATTTTGTAGTAAGTTCATTTACCATTTTATATTTTTATGCAAATTTGCTTTAAACTGGTCTCTCTATATATAAACATTCCATGTTTTTACTATTCATGTAGCCATTGATGAAGGGCATATATGCGTCCGAAAGCGCTCTGGCAGTTTTTAATATATGTTTTGTACATCTTTTAGGTTGTTTTAAATAAAAGGCCTTTCATTTTAAAGACGCTTTGTCCTTGATTTTATGTATTGAATGCAGATGTTATACCAATTTTGATTAATATTTTGAGTCCCTACAGAAGCCCCCTGGTGACCTCTGGCTAAACCTTTGCCTACTTATTCAATCAACAATCGTACAGATCTTAGCAAAGTAACCCCCTCCCCCCTCCCAGTAACCTAGAAGGCCCGGCCACACAACTTGTTACCATAAACCCCCGGGTTGGTCGTGTGGTCTGGGCCTTCAACACTTCAACACATCGACAATTGGACAGAACCTATTGTAGTCAGATTTTTGATTCATTTCCCCATATAGAGTAGATTTTACGGAGTTTTTGAAAAGGCTTTCCATTCATCAGTTTAGAAAAGGCTGAATCTTTGCACACCTATTACATTGATCACTTGATTGAACCTAAATAAGCCAGATTTTTTTATTCTTCTCCCAGAGTCGGTAACATGGGGGTGGGGAGGGTAAAGTCTATCAGAACTTTCTGAAGCCACCACCAGGGGCATGAAACTCGATGACCAGGCAGAACCTAACTGGGCCAATTTTCAACATAAGCACCATACATTGTTAAACAAAATATGCAGCTTAATATTTTAATAGTGTTAGTTTCCCTGCATTTGACAGGCTTAAATAGTAGTTTTCCGTATATTTTAAAATCAATATCAACTTCTGTCATAGAAAATTAATACTAACAATACCACAATACTAACCTTAAGTGAAACAATTACACAAAATCAATTCAAACAGCTCAGTAAAACTTTAAATACTAAAACTACATTGACAACCTTTAGATTTATACTAGCTGCCTTTAGATTTATGTAGTCAATTGACCGGGCAGGAAAACAATAAACATTTAAAACAACTCATAAATATTTTCATACCATGAATGACTTAATTGTTTACAATGACTTAATTGTTTGTGGTAGCATATGACTTCCTAACAACATTCCATTGTTCGCAAAAAGTACATATGTGACCTAAGCAAAGAATACTAACAATTCACATTCTGAATGAAACTCTGTCAAATTTGAACATACAGAAAATTAACCAACAGTCATTTAGAATATGCTTCTGTGAAAAACTCCAGAAATAAACCTTTCAAAATACAAAAGAAACAAAAAGTCTAATTTAACTATAGAGAGAAAACTGTAATAAGAAATTCTAGAAAGAATATTTCTGGACAACTTTTTGATATGTACTATGAGAAATCACAATTTTAAAAAACCAGCCGTAGCACCAGTCAAATGGAGGCTGAAATAGTTTTGTGTGAATAACATCTTTCTTTGTAGATGGTATGTCTTTTTTTAGATATTTTCAAAACAATTTAAAATATTAAAATATCAAAATTATAATAACTATAGTTCAAAAACTAAGAACTCTATCTGAAATCTAATTATATATTCTTGTATAGCTCTTAAAGGGCTATAAATTACTATGTTCTTTCAGACAATGATACCCCTAATCATAGATGTTATTCACGTCAAAACTTTCTAATCTTAATCATGCTTAAATTTTAGCAGTGTTAGTTTGTGTGTGGTCAAAGATAAAGAGATAGGGTGGTTAAGCAAGACTATTAAACATATACTCACTTTTTATCAAGAATCTTCATTGTGATATCCAAGTTTTTAGTGGAGGAATTTGTGGAGTTGGTAGTGTTTTTCTATATATATATATAAAAAAGAATAAGCCTTGTACTTCAAAAAATCATAAAAAAAAATAACAAAACTTAACATAAATACTGAGGGTATTTCTTCCCTTAAATCTTCATGATCTAATCCCTAGTGAGGTCTAACACTTAATCTCGCCCTATGTTCAATTTATGCATATAATTCTGATTATCACTTGCAAATTCAATAGATATGTTGCATGTGCTAATCTGACCGATAAAAAATCACTATCATCCCAATTATGCACCAACACAATTCACAACCTTTTGCTACAATTACTCTACATCTACATAAATATTTTAAATAATGCCCTAAAAAAGGCCGCAGGTGGTGATATGAATAATGTAGAACTCTGTTTTCAATACAAGAGTTTAAATAAAATCTGTTGATTATCTTTTAAAATTGAAAATTGTTGATACATAACTTTAGTGAAAGCCCCAGGCCGTCCGGCTCGTCGAAAGGACTTAGAGCAACAAATTGGACGACCGGGATACATAACTTTAGTAAAACATCTCAATGAAATATAGCTTTTTTGCAATCTTTCTTTTTCTATTACCAAAAAAGCAATTTTAAAGGAAAATTTGACTCAATAGGCAGAGAAGTTGGATAGCACTGGGTAAAACAGAGTCATCTGGAATACTTGATAGGAAACAAAAGTATTATGTATGCATAGTAACAGCACAGTATCTAACATAATGTAATAAAGTTTTCAAATGTAACAAATATAAATAGTAGAATTAAATTACCTTTATTTCCTCTGAGGCCTGTATTGCATCTTGATTATTACTATCAAGCTGTAACGCTGCAACCAAGGATTCTTGAGCTTTGTCTTTATCATCTGCTGACATATGCCTAGGTAAAGAACAATATTGAATATGTTCATATTAAACAAAAGTTTAAAATCTGCTTCACCAGAGAATAAGTAGTTAAAAATACCTTATACACAGGCACAATAGTTATAATGATACTTATTTTCTAGCTCTTTTCTACATACTTTCATGATGTATTCTCTGGATTTGTGAGTGTACTCTTAAGGTAGAATGAGTTCAAACATTAGGATAACATAAACCTTATTTAAAGCAGCAACAAACAAACAAGATATGGTTAATAACTTTCTAGCTATCTAGCAAAGTTACAAAACAACCTTCAGATACAATAAAACAGTCTTTAAATGCTCAACTAAAGAGAAACACAATTCACAAACTTGTATTATCAAAATATTGACATATTCATGATCCACTGTTACTCAAACAATGAAGTTTTGCTATTTGAACAATGAGCATCCTGTTCGAATAGTATATACCCTCGGTGGAAAGATCAAGAAAAACCTAGATAATTCACACCACAGACTAATATACAGACCTGTCACTCTCGATTTCGCAGCGGCCATTAGAGATGGACCAAAATGCTGGTTGGCATGCTCTTGGCGATGGTCTGGTTTGGTCTGAGTGCTTGGCGATGATCTGGTTTGGGTCCAAGACGACTTTCAATGTTATAACCCTGTAGCATGCATTGTAGCATGGTTTGAGTAATGTGCAGAAGGATTATTTATTAAGTGATTAGATCATTTCAAGAAATCGATTGCCAAAAGAAAACTGGTTGCGTTACAGGGTGTGTAATTTATTTTTATTAAAATTGAAATAATATTAGTTATCACCATCCTATATACATGTTCATTATAAATATACAGGTGTTCATCTAAAGCTTTTGTCTTTAATTTATTTAAATCAATAAGCAATAATAGCTTAAGGTTTCAGGAATAATAACATTTAATGTTTTTCAACATATTCATAACTATGTGAAATGTACACTGAACTGCCGATTATCCGTGTGCGGAATATCCGGTTTGTAGATTATCCGTGCAGTTTGAAAATCACCTGATTATCCAGTTTTTGTGAATTTTCCATGCATCTAAAAAAAAACCCTGAAAAATCATTGTAGTATTATCCATGCATTTTTTGTGCATGAGTTTCCATTGAATTTCACAAGAATGAATCAGCCACCTAAACAACGTAAGACTGTTTTAACAGTAAAACAAAAACTGGAGACCATTGCTAAGGTTGAGAAAGGAGAGTCTGTTCAGAAATTATCCATGAAATTAGGTATTGGCATTCAAACTGTACGCGATTTCATGAAACAAAGAAAAAACTTATGAAATATACAAAAGAATGTAATAGTGGAGAGGCATCAGAGAAGAGGAAATCAGTTTAAAAATCAACTTATGAAAACCTTGATGCTTGCTTAATTCAGTGGTTCAACCAAAAAAGACCAGAAGGTGTTCCTGTATCAGGCCCAATATGCATGGAAAAAGCATTGTTTTTTCACAATGCTTTAAACATTGTGGGCCCATTTAATGCATCTACAGGCTGGCTAACACGTTTTAAAAAACGTTATGGTATCAGAGATGTGTGCATGAAAGGAGAAAAGTTAATTGCAGATAATTCAGCTGTGGAGTCCTTCAAAGTAGAATTTGACAACTACGTAAAACAAGAACAATTGTCTCTCGATCAAATTTTTAATGCAGATGAGATGGGCATTTACTGGAAATATCTCCCAAATAAAACGTTAACAATGCAGCTAGAAAAAGAAACTCCACGCTTTAAGACAGCCAAACAGAGAGTAACAGTTTTATGCTGTGCAAATGCATCCAGAACATTCCGAATGAAGCCTCTTCTCATAGGAAAGTCTAAAAACCTCAAAAGTTTTGGAAAGAGTTTTGAAAATAGAATTCCAGTTTTCAGTATATTATGATTACCAAACATGTGCTTGGATGAATTCCCAAATATTTACTAAATGGTTTTAACAGTAAATTCATACCACAAGTAAGCGGGTGGCTAGAAGAAAGAGGCTTGCCAAAAAAAACTGTCCTTCTTATTGACAATGCACCATGCCACCCCTCTGATATTATGTCAGCTAACAGTGAGATTGCGTTAATATTTTTTCCTCCGAACGTTACATCATTGATTCAACTCATGGATCAAGGTGTTATATCGGCTATGAAAGGACTTATCGGAAGAACCTTCTGAGACTTCTGAGACAACTACTAGAAGAAGAAGAAACATTAACAAGTTTTTGGAAGAAACTTACACCTTTGGATGCCGTAAATCTGATTGCCAGTGCTTGGAATGAAGTCAAAAGTGCAACATTAAAGAACGCCTGGAGTACACTGATCCCTGGTACAGCAGTAGCAGATTGTGCCAACGAAGAAGTAACAGCATCAGGTTTTATTGAAATCATTTCTGGCGTTGAAGAATTTCAAAACGTTAATGAAGAAAATGTTGAACAATGGCTAAAAGAAAACAAAACCAATCAAGAATATCAGATTTTAAAGGATGCAGAAATAGTAGATGCAGTGACTTAAGGGGAAGCAATAGAAGAGCGGGAAGAGAAGACTGGAAATGAAGAAGAATCGGCAAGAGTGAGCCACACCGAGGCATTGGGATGCGTAGACAAGCTATTGGACTATATGGGCCAACATTCTCAGTTCAAGTATAACGATGTGATAGCATTACAAAACATTCACCAAATTGTCAGAATAAGCACAAACACGGCACATAAACAAAAGAATATTACAGACTTTTTTTATGAAGAAAAAATTGAATTTCTATGTAAGTATTCTCTTATTACTTCTACTCTATTCTAATTAAACTGTAGAATTTAAGGTATTTTGTTTAGACCCTGTTTTTTAAATTTTATGTTAATTTTTGGTAGATTCTTGTTCATTTTTAACTTATTTACGGGTTACAGGGCCATTGTTCGATTATCCGTGTTTTCCGATTTTTGTGATATGATAATGTTTTGTGATAGCATTACAAAACATTCGCCAAATTGTCAGAATAAGCACAAACACGGCACATAAACAAAAGAATATTACAGACTTTTTTTATGAAGAAAAAATTGAATTTCTATGTAAGTATTCTCTTATTACTTCTACTCTATTCTAATTAAACCGTAGAATTTAAGGTATTTTGTTTAGACCCTGTTTTTTAAATTTTATGTTAATTTTTGGTAGATTCTTATTCATTTTTAACTTATTTACGGGTTACAGGGCCATTGTTCGATTATCCGTGTTTTCCGATTTTCAGTGTAAACCTGAACACTAATTAACACGGATAATCGGGAGTACAGTGTATATAAGTGTTTATTACCAATTTCATTATCAAGAACTGAGTATAACACAATTAATTCATTTTGTAGGAGTATTGTATCAAATGTCTATTATAAGTTAATAAAAGAGAAATAAATTCTATCTGAGGAAATTTTTCTTTTATCTGATGAAATGTTTCTATTTCCAGAATTGTTTTAAAAGTTTTACAAATTCATGTGAAACCCTTTCCTTCTAAAATATGTTTTAAGTAACTGCTTTATAATACACTGGCATGCCATATAAATCTTGAAAAATACACTAGAAGAATTACTACATTAAAAAAGGCATATAAAATAAATACAGAGCTTCCACCCTCTTTCGCTCTGGGTAATGGTGGATTGCTTGAGATGAATTTTGTTACTATTTTCCCTTTGATTTTCATTGACATGTACTTTGCACATAGTGTTTCTTTAATAAATATCCAAGTTATTTGCATTAACTTTAGAGAAAAATAGTTGAGAAAAAGTGTAAAAAATAATAAAAATAGTTGGTCCATCTGTGATTACCTAGATCCCTAATATATGCCACTGATAAGATCCAACATGTGTGTAGCAGTTTTTAGGATTTACTAACATTTTTATCTAATAATTTTGAACTATGAATACAGAATTTAAATCACAAATAGTTTACATCTTACTTAATAAATGAAGATGCCTGAGCAGAATGTAGCAAGAAATCTAAACGTCATACGGCTATAAAATTTGGTACATATGTACTTACAGAACTCTGGAAGGTGCACTTCAGCATTACTTATTTTCAATTCACATTAATTTTTTAGCTATTTTATGTTTCAGCCTAATTTTTTACAACAATTTTGGGCAATATTCATACAAATTCTCTTTTAAATAAATTTTGAACTGAATCCATACAATTAATTCTGTATTTTTGTAAATTTTTAAAATATATATACTTTCATGCATTTAAAACATCACCAGTTTTAAAATGCAATTTAAAAATATTAAAGGGCAATCTAATGTTTATAATTTAACACCAGCTCCTTTAGATATTACATATTGCTCCAAAAAAAATTAATTTTCCGAAGCTATCTGTTCATTAATTATAAATTTTCAAAGCGAGCCCACTGTTAAAATTTTCAATGTTGTATGTGTCATATCGTATATACCCTGCACTTGGTTGTAGGCAACCTGCACATGTTTTTAAAACTCTTTCCCAAAAAACGAACTCTGTGGAGACATTTTACGTCATGCCTTGTCACCTGTACATTTTTAAAACTTTTTTTTCTTTCGACATTTGTAAACAACGTGTGTGTAACACGCTGAAACAGATTTTGCATTTCGTGGGGTCAAACTGATTCAAACTGATTTAGAAAGTGAACATTTTTTCAATTCATGCTTTAATTGGAAATATAAAAATTGCATTGTTTGTGGACCAATATATGACCAATGAATATGATATGGCCAATATATAAAATGGTCTAATTATCGTATCAGTATTTTAAACCCCATTCTATTCTACAGGAATCTCTCAAGTTTAATGAAAATGTGTATCTAAAATTCCTCCCCAATGTTGCATAAAATAAAGTAATTATTCTAATTAATTTTTTTTTGTTCTGTGTTTCACATTAAAAAGTGAAATTTTGTTCGTGACATCAACTGTATTTCCAGTTTGGAGCTGCTGGGACATTCACAACATTTTTGGAGAATTTTCTAGAACATTGGAAAAAATGCTGATGCAAGATTAAAAGTTTGAATATTGTCTAATCAGAAAGCATGCTTTGGTAAGATGTATGTGCTATTAAAAGCTTTTGCCGTGCAGCATAGGGAGATGGAATGTAGAGCTTGAATTGTGAGGTTGCATCGCTGGAGCTACTGGTATAAAAATTATATAAGATGATTTCAAAATGATTATAGACAAGTGGTCTAGGGTAAAATAAAACTAAAATCATGCTTTAAAGAGTAAAAGTTATATGTATCTTTTATGTGATGCATTTATAAAATCAATTTCCATATTATGAATTGATGATTGTAATTCCCTACATCAGTGAGTTTGTATCTACTTAATTGGGATTATTGACTGTAGGATTTGTTAGAGAAAGTGGTGTGTTCATTATTTCTTACAACATTTCTTGCTATGATGAAGTTATGTTTCATCATACAGAGATAATCGAACAATCTAGAAATTCATCAAGAGGTATGGAGAAAATTTTAATTTCTATAATGTATAATGTCCCTTCTAGTGATGCTTTATACCTGCTGTGCATTATTATTAAAATTGTGGGTCTTGGATTTCCATTAATGGAAAGTGTATGGTGACTTTATCTTCCATGCTATTCAAGCCTAGCGATGTGTATTCCTCGAATTTTAACAAGATGTTCACGGCATTCCCTTCCTCTTGATTTTCAAGTATGTGATTGTGTTTCGTTTAATGTGAAGGTTGTGTAGCTTAACTTCATCCAAATTTTATTTCATTGATTCAGAATTTATCTTTGAGTGTGGAAAGTCTGAATTATAAAAAATTTTCTAACCAAAAATGTTGGTCATATAGGAATATTGTAAGTGTCATGACCCTGAAATTAAGCATTTTTCTGCTTTGGTTGATATCTCTTATTATGTGATGTGAATAAAATTAGATCATGATCATTTCAAAGTTTTCCATCCCATTCTATGGTTGTGTATGATTTATTCATGTTGAAGATTTTCTTTGAAGGACCAATTGTTTTCATTAAGAGTAATTGGAACCACTGACATGGGGGCTATACTTTTTTTATTTCGATCCAGACTGACCAACCTACCTGAAAGTGTAAGGTATCTGTTTGGACAGTGTCACTCAATTTAGAGTGAAACCCAGTGGGGGGTGACATTCAAAGAGACCATATCCTCCTTCTTTCAACCAGACCATCCAATCTACCTGAAGGTACAAGGTATCTGTTTAGATGGTTGGGAAAGGCCACTCAATTTAGACTGGACCCAGTTGGGGGGGGGGGGGGAGGGATATTCACAGGGACCATACCCTCCTTCCCCTACCACCAATCCCTGGGAAGGACTTTTGGACACAAATATTTAATGTGCCTATACTCCTCATGAACACAGGGACAGTTTGGGCAGAGCCGTGAATTGGACTCAGGGCCTCTGGATGCAATCTCCAGGTCTTAACCACTGGGCTGTCCTGTCCCCAGTCTGGGATTATACTTTTAGAATATTGGAAATAATAATTTCTTTGATATTAGGATTATTTATATTTAATACAATGTACTTAAATAGCATTTACCACTATCTTGGCCTAGGATTAATTAATGCTTTTTGAAGACTATCTCATCTTACAGCTCTTGCATGGAAAGTGTCTTCAGCTTTACAAGAGTTTCCTCTTGTGTTCAAAACACTTTCTTTTACTCTTATATACCAATTCAGATGTCACAGAATTGTGCTGAGATTGTTGATATTGAAATTTAAATGTTGTCCATCAGTAAATTTTAATGTAGAATATAGAGTCTATGCAAATGATGGGTTTCAGAGGGGGGGGGGGGATATCTCACCGGTTGTCCTGTTATAGGCAGATTGGATGCAATTTTCACTATTATTTATATGAATAAAATCTACTTATTTTGTTTTTTTATATAATTAAATCTTGCTTTAACTCCATAGCATTGCCAGGTACATTTTCTAGTTTCATATAAATCAGTTCAAGTTTCTGAAAGTTTTGTGCAGAAGGATTTCTGATACTGCCCCTAGGCATCATATATGCTGCACCTATGCAACAAAATAAACCTTTCTCAAGACATTAATATGCCCTTGTAAACACCAATCATTGTATTTGCCCCTACTGAAAACTTCAATATACTAAATGTGTATATCAAAAATATCAATTCTTACTATTTTAGAAATTTTAAGCATCCTATTGCTCAGCATTCTTAAGCAATTGCCTAGGCTTTGATGTAAGTAGATCCATCTGTGATTATGTTGCATAACATACATAAGTGAACAAAATTTCAGATCAACACAACTACAGTTGCTTGACCTTCTTATATACTCATTTAAGATCAAAATGTGAAATTTTAATAAATCATAAAGCAAAAACTTACATTCTAGCAACTGCAACTAAGAGAGTAGCCAATTTTTTGCGAGCACCTTCATGGTTTTGATCAATTGTAAGAGCTTCTTCCAAATCCACAAATGCTTTTGTTAAATTGTTAGTATTAGCATATCTAAAATTACACAAATGTATTGTTCAACTTCTTTAGAAATTTGAATCATACAAAAGACAATTAGAAAAAGATAATTCAATAGATAATTAGAAAACACAAAATATTTAATACAGTATCTTCACTATTAAAACATGTGTGACTATATATATATCTATGTGCATATCTATATCCAGTATTTTTCTCAGCTAATTCACACTTCCAAAAATTGTGGTTGGTGTCTAATGATTTTTTCTTTTTTTATATAGAAGACAGTTAGCTATTGAAACAAATTAGAATATCTTTAATTTTGAACTACTGAACATTGGGCTTAGAATTGCATAGCTAAACATTTTACAATAATTAATAAGTTCTATTAATGCAAATTAATTGCTGTAAAATAGCAAAATCAAATTTAAAATAGATTTTGAATTAGCTTTTAACTCAATTAGTCAATGGCCAGTCAAAGTCTGAATATTATAGGTATATTTTGGTAGTATATAGGTATATTTGGATGGTATATTTTATAGGTATATTTGGATGGTATATTTTTGGTTCTGTATGTCCAATTTCAGCAATTTTTGTGTCTATTATTAGCTGTGCCTTGCTCATGTAATGGAGGGGCACCAGGTATTTACTGGCATGCAGTAGCCTACATGTCCACATAGTGTCAAAAGCCCAGACCGTCCAACTTGTCCTTAGATATGAGCAGCAAATTGGACAGCCGGGATGTCCACATAGTGTTTAAGACCCAGACCGACCGACTCATCCAAAGACTTGAGCACCTATTTGGGCGGCCGGGAAAATGTCCACATAGTGTGTAAATCAACAATATACTGCTGCAATAACTTTCTTCTATAAAGAATGCTCCTGATCATATCTCAATTATTGCAATTCAGGGATGAGAAAGGGACATTTTCTATTTATATTGCTACAGTTAAAAAAAACAAAACATTTCAACACATTCAGCAAATTTTGTATGCATTTTAAAGCTTGACCATTTTTACACAATAAATAATAATAGAAAAAAAAAGAATAAAAAAACAAAAGTATTTTAATAGAAAAAATTAGGTTTTATTTATTTTTATAAATGTTCCATTCAACCCTGATGTGCAAATTAAAATGGCCAGTGAAAGGGATGAAAGGGACAGACTAAAAAATTTAGATTAAACAATTTCTAAAAAAGTTTTTACTTGAATTCATGTGTCTGAATATTTTTATAATATGACAAAAATAGAGAATGATTTCAAAATGATAAATTTTACAGCTCAAGTCCTTAAATATTAACATCAAACATTACGAAACATTCCCTCTTCATTCTATATTGAATGAGCTGGCTATTGATATTGATTGAGGAAGAATTGATATTGAGCAAGGGAAACTTCCTGGCTATTGATACTGATTGATATAATTTATTTTTAAATTTACATCACTTATAAGTGTAATATATGGAAAATTAAGTTTATTTGTATCAGTTTTCTTTGTCAGAACTTTACTTCAAATTCCTGTTTGTCAATGATTTTTGTTATGTTCCTCAAGTAATATTTGTGAATTTTATTAAAGTTTTGTTTTCCTTGTTTTCATCTACACCACAGAATCCTGCAGAATCTTTGGAATAACATGAACTCATTTTTAGACCTTCTTCAAAGGGTAATTTTCAAAGGATTAAGTTTTTAAAGGGTTATTTATCACCCAGTTCAGGCAGCTATTGCATATCTAGATTTTAAAGGCCTATATATTACAACATCAAATGGTTGTATCCTGCAGCCATAAAAGTAATATTAATTCATTTTCTTTAATAAATGTTAGTCTTAATGCAACAGATTACTGCAATTTCTTCCAAATGTGACTTAGATCCTTATAGAACTAAGCAACAGGATTAGATTTTGGCTTAACTATATTTATTATTATATGCTCATCAATAATATCTTCATTATATTTATCTATTTTAATTATTATAATTATAATAGTATATTTATATGTGCAACATTCAAATTATAAAACATATCTGTATAATTTTAATAATAAAAATATTTCAAGGACAATAAACATTTTTTCACACACACACACACATATATGTATATGTATATATATATATATATATATATATATATATATATATATATATATATATATATATATATATATATATACACACACAATATGGGGGACAATATATTGAAAAGAGAAATGGATATTACATAAGATTACAAGATAAAAAGGATAATAGATTAAGGGTTGACAGGGATATGTTCCTTTTAACCTTCAATCTATTGTCCCTTTTATCTTTATGAGTATGTGACTACTTTAAACAGAAAATTAAAGAAGTGTTCTGAATACAGATCAAAATTAAATTATAAAATATGAAACATCTGTATTCAAAGATATTTGTAACACAAAGCCTTAAGTCTTTGATATATTAATTAAACTTTAAAGGAAAATTAGAATAAGTGTAAAAAAACTTACATTTTGCTGACCAAAACATGTTTTCCTGCTGCAAGTAATACATTGCTGACTGTAACTGAGACAATGATAGAACAGCAATAACTAATGCTATCTGCTGAGCCTTTAGTAAATAATGGTTTAATTTAAGGGGGGAAAATTAGTATCCCTTTCATTCCCTCCCTAAACCAATGCAGAAAATTAATAAATGCTCATTATTTATATCTACTATTAAATTATTGCAAAGTTAAGAGAAGTTTTACTATCATATAGTATAAGAAAATATGAGAAATAGTGAGAATATATATATGTGTGTGTGAATATGAAAAATAATAAGAATATATGTTAATGTGAAGAAATAATAAAATTTTATGATGATAATGAATATTATTAGGATTAAATTTGATTCCCTACATTCACAATACAATTAGAAAACTACAACTTACAAGGTTCCTCTAAGAACTAGAGCCTCTGTGTTCTTTGGATATATTCTTAGAGCACTATTTAAACAAATAAATGCATCGGTAAAATTTCCAGCCTCATAGTATTCAACAGCTTTTGTATATCTAAAAGTATAAAATATAATTTTATTGATTTTGAATTTAATATGTAAAAATGTTTAAATCAATGCATAATAAACTAAGGGTTGCTCTGTGAATCACTTTTACAGAGTAAAGAAATATTGTGCAAGTTTACTGTGAAATTATAAGGACATATACATATGATACAACTTAATATGCATCTGTAATGCTTAAGCATAACCAGAGTCTTGGAAAGAGGAGTTGACAATCAAATAGGGGAAGTTTATAGTGGCAAATATAAACTATACCCAATACAATTGTTCAGTCAATTGGGGTACATAACCCTTAACTCTTACTTGAGTACATCACTACTATAATGTGTACTATGCAGACGAGTAAGTTTAAAGAATTTGGAAACCTTGGCTCAAGATTTTGATATGGTAATTATGGTTAAAATGTCAATTTAGATTTCTTTTAAACTGAGTAGTCTTAGGACTTGGCTTTATAAACCTCTTTATAAAGACAGTTCTGGTACCATGTCCTTTTTGAAAGCTTTAGACAATTAAGAATTGAAATTTGGAATTTCAAAATGTCAAAACTAAAATTTATATTAGAATTGAGAGTAAAAATAAAATTACTAAAGATTGCATTTTGGTAAGGAAAAGAAATGTACTTTTCAGAGAAACTTTTGAGTCATTCCATATCAAATCAACACAAAAGTGACATTTTCAACCTGACTGACACCAATTAAATTTAGCATCCAATTTTTATTAGTTTTTTATTTATAAAAATTTTAAGTTTGGAAAACTGGTACTTTTCCATAATTCTTGACATATTCAAATGTCGTATATTTTGACCTAATCTACAGATTGGGCTGGAAAAAGGCTTATTTTGTAGCTAAGGCATGACCTTGCTTGCGATATGTTACATGACCCTAATCCACCCACCCCATGGAAACACAAGGTATTTACTAGCCTAAACAATTTATGATCCCAGAACATGTGAACACAGTTGGAGATCAGGTTTGTGGGATTGATACACACTATCAGGGGACTGTGCAAATTCTGAAAATAAAATTTAAGATTTTATTCCAGTTTTTATTCTATATTCTACTAAACTAGAGTATAATATTGCTGAAATACATTATTTTTGATAAGGATATATATATATATATATATATATATATAAAATATTAAAATTGTAAATCCAATGGTAGAATGTAAGTAGTAACTCATAATACACTATCTTAAAATTTGCTTACAAAATACAATGAAATAATTGAAATTCAACCATAATGAGGAAATTATAATACATATTATAAATCATAAAGATAAAAATAATCAACAAATAACAATGGTGAGGAATGAAAATAGGAATACAAAAAATATCAAATAAAAGCTTGCACGTGGAAGAGCTCTAGGCTCTCTCTCTCTCTCTCTATATATATATATATATATATATATATATATAATATTAAAATTGTAAATCCAATGGTAGAATGGAAGTAGTAACTCATAATACACTATCTTAAAATTTGCTTACAAAATACAATGAAATAAAATGAAATTCAACCACGAGGATGTATATATATATATATATATATATATATATATATATATATATATTAAAATCAAAAAAGAGGATCAAGTTCAAGGGAGGGAAAACCAAATACAATGCAAACAATGGCTGAGCAGGATTGCGACTCCTCAATCCCGTTTAAAGCTGCTTTTTTCAGCCCGGGCAAATGCTCACGGAACCAATGCATTGCACAGGTTGATCCCCCATACGTGCCTAGTCAGAAGCACCCGAACATGGAGAAACAGACCACCGAGAATGGAAGTCAAGAAAAGTACAAATGAAGAAACACTAAACCTCCAGTTATATAAGTAACGATGCGCATGTGCAAGTCTTCAAGAGATATGCAGAAACTAGCCCAATTCAGTAAAATCCCTTTTGAATGAATTTGCTTCATTTTTATCATTGAAAAATATTTCTTCAGGAAATTAACTGGGTAATTCTATCTTAAAGCCTCTAATATTATCCCCTTGTTACTGGATATGCAATCCTTTGCTAAAGTGTTGCAAATTTGATTTCTTTTGAAATGTTTCAAAAGTATATTTCTAAAAATAATTCTTGAAAGGTTCGTTTTCCAATTGATGATATGGTTAATTTTTATTCCATAACTTTTCTTTTGTTGTGTAGAGACATATAAATTCCATTCCTTGTATTGTACTTAATAGTGATATCTAAGAAATTCACTGATCCATCCTCTGCACATTTATTTTCAACCAATTCCAAGCTATTGGGGTAAAAATCGAATTCCAATACAGGTGCATTTTCATAATATCCATAAAGCACATCATCAACATAACGGAAACACGGTATCTCATACAATAGGTGTGTTCCATGCTCATATTTAGTGAGATATATATATGTCAGCCAATAATGATGAGCAACCTCCTCCCATTGGAATTCCTTTAATCTGTTTATAATAGCATTTTCTGTCAAATAGTATATTTTCACTCAAAACCAGATTGATAACATCCATATATTTGCAATATGTAATGTACTCTTTTAAATCATGTACCTCATGTAATTCCTTCAATATAAGGTAAAGTTGTGCAATATCAATATTATTGAAAAGATCGCGAAAATCATAACTTCTGAATCGCAATTCCTTGTCACAGAATTTATGTCTTTTAATGACATCATGGCTGTTCTTGATAATAACTGTTTCCTGCTTTTGAAGGTGAATCATAACGTGCTTCAGGATATTTAAAAGTTTTAAGTTAGCAATGGTCAAATAAGTTCCGCACCCCACGGTGACAGTGCGGAATTTAACGGGTTCCTTATGCAACTTCGGTATAAGCACCAAATAAGGGAACTCAAAAGTTTTAAGATCTATACTAATTCTTTTGTATAAGGCTTTGATCTGGTTTGTCAATGTTTTACTATTATGTGATACCGATGTATACATACCTGGATCAAGGCAACATTTCTGTAAATTTTCCACATAATATTTTTTACAGGTAAATGCATAATTAGACACGATTTTATCTATATAAGTGATTACAAAGCCATCTCTGATGTTGTTGATTGATCTAGGTATGGAGGATACTTTGGTATTTTGGCATCTCTTTTGATAGTACAATTTGAAACCATTAATTAAATGATATCTCCATTCATCACATGCCTGAACAGGAACACTGTATTTCACAGCTGAACGATAAATGAATTGATTCAGATCGCTATTGAAATCATCATATACACTCTCAAATTCTTGTTCTCGAAACTTAGTTCCCAGTTGAAAAATATTTTTTAGTTGTTGGTCTTCAATAAAATTTAAGTTTCCTGTAATAATATGTCTGTGAAATGGGTCACTATATACACCGTTCTTGCAATTACACTCTTCCACATCATACAACGAGGCATTCTTACAAATATGACTATAGTTGTATAGTTTTCTGCCGTTAGTACAAACTTAATGGTAATTCGATTTAACTGTAATAAAAGGGATTGGTAAAAATTTATTAATTCCATTCAAAATAGAAGTGAAAGGAATTCTGTCAAAAATCTTGTTTTTAAAAGTAGTCATAAAAAATTCCTTTGTAATTATCTTCTATTTTTGAGGATTCAATTTTATATCACACTTATTGGCTCTTAACTTAATCATATCCAATACCATAGCCATAAATTTACAGTTCTCCGTATGTTCATGAGGGTAAGTAGAAGTATATTGCAACACATATTGCCATATTCGTGACAGATATTTAAGTCTTATTCCATAAATAACGTTTTTAATCCAACTTATATTAGTTGTGTTATTTTTAAATTTTTCAATAAACCTCTTGATCTCTTCCACCGTACATTTATAACTGATCTTACTGTGTTTTTTCCCTCTATGCCAGTGATGGGTTTTGGTTTGAGAAAAAGTCCTTGACACTGGCTGTGTTTTATCATTACTGCAATATTCCATATTGAAGGTCTCATTGTAAATTACAGTGTTGAGCCCATATGGGTAGGCTCTATTGTACTGCCTAATATGTGTACTCTCCCACCATAATCTTCCTTGAAGCCTGGGTACTATATCAAGTATAGTAACTGCGATCTTAGTAAAATCATGATTCTGAAAATGTCTTAATTCCAGGTTAGAAACCGGTTTCTGGGTTTTTCCAATTTGACTTCTGTATAAGTTAATTCTAATATGCAATGGATTTTTAGTTTGTCCGATATGCTTAGTTTGACAAGATAGACATGTAATACAGTATATGGTGTTATAGGTTTTACAAAACATTCTATACCCATGGTCTTTGTCGATGATTTGCAAGGGGTCAGCAACAGGACATAATTTGCATCTCCTGGATGCGCACTTTTTTAATCTGTAATGACTCATTCTACGATAATGGCTATAGTAAGATTTATAAAAAAATGAGATCCGTTTTGGATTGTGTCATTATAAACCACATTACGTACGTTTTTTGTAGGTGTCATTGCAACTTGTGGTGTACACTCAGTAGATCTGAAGAAATGTCTTATAGTTGTCTATATATTTGTAAGAATGCCTCGTTGTATGATGTGGAAGAGTGTAATTGCAAGAACAGTGTATATAGTGACCCATTTCACAAACACATTATTACAGGAAACTTAAATTTTATTGAAGACCAACAACTAAAAAATATTTTTCAACTGGGAACTAAGTTTCGAGAACAAGAATTTGAGAGTGTATATGATGATTTCAATAGCAATCTGAATCAATTCATTTATCATTTAGCTGTAAAATACAGTGTTCCTGTTCAGGCATTTAATGAATGGAGATATCATTTAACTAATGGTTGCAAATTGTACTATCAAAAGAGATGCCAAAATACCAAAGTATCCTCCATACCTAGATCAATCAACAACATCAGAGATGGCTTTGTAATCACTTATACAAATAAAATCGTGTCTAATTACACATTTACCTGTAAAAAATATTATGTGGAAAATTTACAGAAATGTTACCTTGATCAAGGTATGTCATAGCTGCCAACCCAGAGAATAAAAAATTAGGAACACTGTACGTGAGGAAAATGACACGTAATAGTTGCACACAAAATATATATACATGGGTGCCTCCAGCATGGGAGTACTTGCTCCCCCCCCCCCCCACCACCACCACAATTGAAATTAGCATGTCAGTATTTCTTAGCCAATGTATTATGTATTGACAGTGATTTTGCAAACCACCCCCTTGGAAGGAAAGTTGGTGAAACCCATATATATATATATATACTATATAATTAATCATAATAAAAAAAATTCTCGTGAGATAAGAATTTTGAAACATACATGAAATGCATAATTTTTTTACACCCATAAAATTATAACTATATTTGTTCTCCTTAAATACATCCATATTCAACTAAAAGTAAAATTAAACTATTTTCATATTTGAAAAAAAAATTTCATTACATAATTTAAATACACTATTACAAAGTAAGTAAAACAAAAACAAATTAAGAATCTTTTTGGTTTATTGATACATAGGTAGCAGATTTGGCCTTTTTCAAGAAAGTGGCATCATATGTTTGTTCATAACAAGCACCATTTATCTGAGATTTGGCAATTAAAGTAGACTGTAAAGTCGAAATACTCATGGAACTTCTAACATCAGTTTTGTTTCTTTTTACAAGACTAAAAATCCGTTCACATGCAGCATTACTATGGGGGAGTGTTAGTATCCCCAACATGATAATACTCAATTTACCATACAAAAGTTTACACACAGGATCTTTTTGCTTTGCTAACTTAGCCCACTGAACATCTGGTCTATCTTCAGCAATTATTTCTTCTGGCAGAGCTGCCATTTGATAATGCAAAAACTCAGTCTATACACTATCAATTATATCAAACGTTGATTCTGTTGAGTCTTTTTGCAGTATAGAGGGAAATCTATCTATAAAAAATTTTATCGAGGCAAATTTAACTTTTTCCCTCTGAGACTTCAGCATGATGGAAAACATCAGAGTTGATTGGAAAGTTTCTGATAATATAATTACATGTCATACAATAGTAGTCTTTGACGTACTCAAAAAACTGCTTTGTTTCATCAGAGTTTGACTTTTTCAGGCACTCTGACGTCTCTGATCCCACAGACATGTCTTCATTATCCTTATGATTTGTTGAATCACTATAAGAGAATCACTACAAGAGATATCGAAGACACATGTTGAAGCTTTCATGACTTCAAGCTTTATGAATCTGACTAATAAATCCATAAAAAAAACTTGAATTTGAGACTTTAGCTTATGGACTCTGGGGGTCTCTGATTGCAGACTCACATTAAATTTTTCGAAAACACTAATTATATTTTCCAGAAAAAATGCAGGGGCATGGTACAGATTTTTCAAAATAGAAAAATTTGTATTATGCAAATATAATTAAAAAATTAACCTTAATAATTAGCCATAATATGAGAATAAACTAGTTTAGTCAATCTAATATGCAACATTTAAATGATGGAGATGGATGGAAAAAGATACTAACGTACTCTTGGCAATTCCCGCGATGTAACTGAATTGCGCAATCGCACTGTTTATGCGAAAAGAATTAAAAAATTAACAGTAATAATTAATCAGAATATGAAAATAAGCAAGTTTAGTCGATCTAATATGCAATATTTAAATGATGGGAATGGATGGGAAAAGATGCTAACGTACTCTCAGCATTTCACGCGATGTAACTGAATTGCGCAATCGAACTGTTTATGCGAAAATGATTAAGAAATTAACAGTAATAATTAATCAGAATATGAAAATAAGCTAGTTTTGTCGATCTAATATGCAACATTTAAATGATGGAGATGGATGGGAAAAGATGCTAACGTACTCTCGGCATTTCATGCGATGTAACTGAATTGCGCAATCGCACTATGCGAAAATAATTAAGAAATTAACAGTAATAATTAATCAGAATAAGAAAATAAGCTAGTTAGTCGATCTAGTATGCAATATGTAGAAGATTGAGATGGATAGAAAAAGATATTATTGCACTCTCCGCGATTTATGAGAACAAGCTGAATTGCGCAATCGCAGTGTTTATGCGAAATTAATGAACAAAATAACATTTTAGCGATTTATGCTGAATTAAACAACCTTTGAAGAAGTATATTTATAACTTTCATAAAATAAGCGATCGAGATCTTAATTTACATTACACGCGGCCGTAAATCTACGTTAATTTGATTGGCATTACCTTGAATTTTATTATGAAATTGCTACGATCCCGGGAATGGTAGAAATCAGTGCTAAAAAAGCGGAAAATCGGCGTTTCCGAGGAATTATACCATGTCTGGTTAATTGATAAATTTCAAACAAAAAAAGCCGGAGAATTTCGTTAGTAGTCCGGAGGCCGGAGAAGAAATGAAAAATCCGGAGTCTCCGGCCAAAATCCAGAGAGTTTTTCACATCTGATCTGTAATCTTATGAGAGTACTTTTGATCAAATAGAGAAAATTTTCCCAATTAGCTAAAAAAATCCCTTTTATAGGGAAAATTTTGGGGATATTATCCGTAAACATAGGGATTTTTTCAAAAAATCGTTAAAATCGGGAGATGTGCCTTCAAAAGCAGGAAATCGGGAGAAACACTCAAAAATCGGGAGTCTCTCGCCAAATTCAGTAGAATTGGCACATATGTAACTTTTATGGTCACAGAAGGGGAAAAATGGGGTAAAACAGGAATATTTTAAAAAATTCAGATTTTGTGGAAAAAATTCGGATTTTCGGAACAGACGTAAAAATTCGGAACGAATCCGGAAAATCCGGAATGGTTGGCAGCTATGGTATGTATACATCAGTATCACATAATAGTAAAACATAGACAAATCGGATCAAAGCCTTATACAAAAGAATTGGTATAGATCTTAAAACTTTTGAGTTCCCTTATTTGGTGCTTATACCAAAGTTGCATAAGGAACCCGTTAAATTCCGCACTGTCACCGTGGGATGCGGAACTTATTTGACCATTGCTAACTTAAAACTTTTAAATATCCTGAAGCACGTTATGATTCACCTTCAAAAGCAGGAAACAGTTATTATCAAGAACAGCCATGATGTCATTAAAAGACATAAATTCTGTGACAAGGAATTGCGATTCAGAAGTTATGTGATTTTCGCGATCTTTTCAATAATATTGATATTGCACAACTTTACCTTATATTGAAGGAATTTCATGAGGTACATGATTTAAAAAAGTACATTACATATCGCAAATATATGGACCTTATCAATCTGGTTTTGAGGGAAAATATACTATTTGACGGAAAATGCTATTATAAACAGATTAAAGGAATTCCAATGGGAGGAGGTTGCTCATCATTATTGGCTGACATATATCTCACTAAATATGAGCATGGAACACACCTATTGTATGAGATATCCTATTTCCGTTACGTTGATGATGTGCTTTATGGATATTATGAAAATGCACCTGTATTGGAATTCGATTTTTACCCCAATAGCTTGAAATTGGTTGAAAATAAATGTGCAGAGGATGGATCAGTGAATTTCTTAGATATCACCATTAAGTACAATACAAGGAATGGAATTTATACGCATCTACACGACAAAAGAAAAAGTTATGGAATAAAAATTAACCATATCATCAATTGGAAAACGAACCTTTCAAGAATTATTTTTAGAAATATACTTTTGGGACATTTCAAAAGAAACCAAATTTGCATCATTTTAGCAAAGGATTGCTTATCCAGTAACAAGGAGATAATATTAGAGGCTTTAAGATAGAATTACCCAGTTAATTTCCTGAAGAAATATTATAATTCATTTTTCAATGATAAAAATGAAGCAAATTCATTCAAAAGGGATTTTACTGAATTGGGATAGTTTCTGCATATCTCTTGAAGACTTGCACATGCGCATCGTTACTTATATAACAGGAGATTTAGTGTTTCTTCATTTGTATGTTTCTTGACTTCCATTCTCGGTGGTCTGTTTCTTCATGTTCGGGTGCTTCTGACTAGGCACGTATGGGTGATCAACCTCTGCAATGCATTGGTTCCGTGAGCGTTTGCCCCGGGCTGGAAAAGCAGCTTTAAACGGGATTGAGGAGTCTCAATCCTCCTCTGCCATTGTATGCATTGTATTTGGTTTCCAATCCCTTGAGCTTGATCCTCTTTTTTGATTTCAATTTTATATTTACTTCGGATTGAAGAGCAGCATTTGTGCCTGTTTCTTGGTAATAATAATTTACATCTTTGTGATTGCGTATTGCACTTGTTATTGTGTATATATATAATATATATATATATATATATATATATATATATATATATATACAAAATAGCAATATTAATTAATGTACTTAAAAATTTTAAAATTATGATTAATGATATCTGCATTGTCTTTCAAACCTTAAAATTGAGCAAAAATAAAAGAAATTATATGCACATTAGTAAATGTTTATAACTTTTAGTTAAGTATAATAATGTTTATTTAAGAATTATTTAATCAATTATGCTTTTATGTGGGTTTCAAGCATTTTTTTAATAACTGCTCATATATCATATATTTAATTACAATTTTTTTTTCATTTTGAGCCCTTGATTCCCTCAACCTAAAATTTTTGTATAAAGATGAATAACATATCAACAAAATATATTTTCTTGAAATGGAAAATTAAAGATACACTATTTTGCGGGTTAAGGTCAAAGGTCAAATCAGGTGCCTAGAAATGAGAAATATCATTTGTAGGTTCATGTAACATATGAAAAGAAAGGCCATACCTTAATCGACAAAGTAAGCTTTATTTCAGTGCAATCCGTCGAATATGTAAAAAAATACAAATGTTTAAATATGTCAAGAATCATGAAAAATTACCAGATTTTCCAAATTTCAAATTTTTATAAGTAAAAACATAAAATTATGAAAATTGGAAGCTAAAATTTTGCACATAGCCTTACATATGAGTAGATAACAAAATAGACAACTTTAAAAAAATCGGTATCGGTCAAGTTGGGGCTGTGTTGATTTGACATAGAATGACCCTTCATAAATATACTTTTAATTTATTATAACAACATACTTTTCACCAGAGAAAACATACTGTGCTTGAGCAAGTTTCATATCCTGTCTCTTTTTCAATTCTGTTCCATATTCTTCAGCTGGGTATTTCTTACTAAAAATAATAAAGAAAAAATAGTAAACAATATGATAAACTTAAAGCAGGAAAGCAAAACTACTTTACTAGTCCAATAGTTACATAGATAAAGCATTTTGCCTAGCGAGGAGTGTCTGGTCCCAAATTTTTATAGTAATATTACACTCTAAAATCATTTATTCAAACAATACTCCATTCTTTTTTCTTGATAACATTCCAAATTACAATATACATTCAAACTAGGCTATGAAGAATAAGGACATAACGAATTTATAGCTATATCGAACAAATGACTTCATGTACAATATAAATAGAATAAAACAGATATAATGAATTAATTCTTTACTCTCCAATTTCATTTATAACCTTATATTCAAAGATTTTAGGATATTTGTTTATTTTAGAAGTAAGACTTACAAAGAAAAACACTGAGGAAGTAAATTTCAGATTTAAGTAGCATTCTGATTGTTCTTGCAGTGAAAACAGAATGCATTTCTACTACTATTTTGCTATCATGTGAAATCAAAAACCTTCATACTGTAAGGATTAACATATTCTATCCATGACTTCTTCTTTTTCAAGCAGTGCCTTCGCCGGGGAAAGAAGAGTCTAAAACTTAAATAATATCCTCGCAGATTACGAACAGCAGGTGAAACTGGCAACAATGTTTTTTATTCGAACTAACAAGTACAAGATGGTATGTGGGTGTGTGCTGCAGCCGAACAGAGAAGAGTAAAGAGAAATTTATGAGTGTATATACATATATAAGCATATTAGTGCACATTTATAATTGTGAAGTGTTTTATCTTATAATTTTAGAGAGTTTAAGAATAAACTCTTAAATTTTATCAAAAAGCTAAATTCTTTAGTTTCTTTCAATGTGTGCTCATTCCAGCACTTCTCAAACAGTGCCTGAACAAATATGTGCAAGAAACCAGAAGAAAAGAGTGAACCGTAAGTAAGGTGACATTTTTGTGTTTAATTTAGAATTTTATATTTTGTGAAAGAAATGTCAGGACATATGAGAAATTTGTGAGTAATAATATTACACAAAAAAATCCTAAACTACAATTTAGGAATGGATATAATCCAGTGTATGACATATAGCAAAATTTTGATTGAAAATCAAACATACAAGAATTCTTTGATGAATTAGAACAAGTCAGTTGAAAGAGTTAATTGAGACAGAAAAACTTATAAAAGATTCAAATTTTATATATTGTAAATTGTGTATTAACAGAGCTAACAACTAACAAGTTTTATTCTAATTTTATAATGTCACAACTCTAAACGAGATTTATACTGCACTATTAAAATTCCAGAGGTTAAGTTCAAATAGTGAAATAATGAAAATTATGTATTATACTTAACAAATGTTATTTTATCATAAATTATGTATTATGAATTATGTATTTTGATTGAAAATTTTGTGCTGTTCTATTGTGCTGTATTTCAAATCTTGACTTGTAGAATAAGTGAAAAAAGTGCATTCATGTGTCAGTATGGTCAGGTTAGCTGTTATAAATTGCATACTGTAGAACTTGGTTGCCCAGCAAATGTAAAATAAAATGTTTTAAAGTTCAAGGTAGGTCTGTGGAGACCTTGGTTCACTCTTTTTTTCAAGGAGGGGATTCTTTATAAGGATTAACATATTTTACCTTGGACTTCTTCTTTTGCGAACAGTATTTTCCCCAGGGAAAGAAGAGTCTAAAATTTAAATAGCAGCCTTACAGATTATTAATGGAACATGTAAAGTTTCAAGTTTCTACCTTGAGTAGGTTTGGCTGTATAATTCATGCTTTAGTCTCACTAAGCTGTTTTACATAAAAAATATCTCTGATTTATAAATTTTTTAAACAAAATTCCAAGACTTTAGATTTTTATCTAGAGGTCAAGTATCATGTGTATACAAAGTTTCATGTGTCTACCCTTGAGCTGTAGACCATTTTTTCATTCAGACAAGTGACATTATAATTGACTTCTGATACTGCTACAATAAGGTAGCTAAAATATTTTTAAAGAAAAAGATAATATGGATAATTTTTTTTAAATGTTATGTTAAAATGAAACACTATTTAGAAAAACATTCAAGATACATGTGAATGAAAAAACTTTATAATTAAGCAGCAGAAAAAAATGATATCAACTGGTTTTAGAATCAAAATAAGCTTCCTTTGTCAGGATAAGAAAAACGGTATATCAGCTAAAACAAAAAATACTGTCTAAGATAGTTAGATTTCCCTTTGTCTTTTTCTTTTCTACCCAAACTGTCTGGCCTACCTGAAGGTGTAAAGTAACTGTTTGCATGACCAGGACAGTGCCAGCCAATTTAGACCAGAACCCAATAAGTTGGCAACCATTCTTTCCCTAACCCAACACCTCTCAGATGGATCTTTTGACCATGCCCATACTCTGTGCAGGCACAGAGATAGTTTTGGGTAGCGGGGATTAAACCTGGGTCTACCATGGGTGATCTCAACACTTTAAAGATTTACCTTTGCTGGTGTAATTTTGGTATTTCTTATACAAACAAAGTTCATTCTGCTTTAAAAACTGGTCAGTACCATTATATATTTATTTTTGGCTGCTTAATAATAAAGTTTTTATTTATAGGTATTTATTGCAGCAGTTTAAGTGAATTTTATGATATTCAAAATATTCACTTAAAAATTCAAAAAGTTTTTAAAATATTAATTTCAAAAGTCTGAATGAAAAGACGGCAGTGTAGAATATTTTATCTAAGCAATATAATCAACAACTAAATGAAAAAATATTTAAAAATAAGACACTTACCCATCTTGTTCATCCAAAAAGGAATAGGAGTATTTTCTATCTATATTTAAAACAGTTGTAAGACTTTCAGCCCAATTTGGATTATTAAACTGTGGTGAATGGTGCAAGTATTCAACATAACTGGATCCGATATCGTTATTTCTGTAAAAGAAAAGATCAGAGAAGATCACATATTTATGAGATAATTTTATCATACAAAATGCTACATTGATTGTTCAACATTGGTGAGTTTTCAGCAGTAGATAGTATTTTTGATACAATGATCCTTGGCAAACAAAATATTTTATTTTTAATCAGAACATTTGTCTCAAGATCAAAAGGTGGTAGGTTCAAATCCTGCTCTAGGGAGAAAATACATCAGTGCCCAAAGGATGTTGATATTTTGGAACTTGAGATATAGGAATAAATAAAATAATTTAGTAAGAGGAGTAGACAAAAAAAATTGCTTATTTGCTTAAAACTATGCAGAAGTCATGGTTTCAAATTAGAAGGTGAACAGATGTTTCTGTCATAGCCTGAACAGTCCAGTTGGTAGAATATTGGCTTTGATGCCATAGGTCCAAGTACTGAGCTAGGCAAAATGTCATAACCATACTTGCGTTAGAAAGAACTTTAATAGAAATAAGAGAAAAAATATGATCTTTACAAAGCACATGTAGACAAATTTCATAATAAGTTACATATCTAAAACTATTAGTTAAAAATAATTTCCAAGTTACACATTTTATATAATTTATTTTAAAATATTGAGAAAAAGTTATTTGATTCAAAATTTAATTATTATGGACAATATACTAATACAAATTTCAGACAAATAAATGTCAAGAGACTGCCAACTTACTTAACATAAAAAGGGAGATCACTTTCTGAAATTTTCCCCTGCAAAAGTTTTGTAAACATGATATATATAAACATACAGCAAAAGATTAAAAGTACTTCATAACAGACTAAAAGGCATATATAAATCTCATAACATTCTTATCAAGTATATTATTAAAATAGCATGAGAGTTAATAGGCATGAAAAAGTTAATACAGTAGAATCTCAAAATTGAATATTGTTAATTTGAATTAACTTCTGAGGGACAGATTGCTCTTGTTTCGCCAATCCATAATGCAACCTCAAGTTTTGTCACAGACAAAATACTCTAACCAACATAATATATGGGACAGTTATAAGTTTACTTATAGTTTTGACTGTTTTATATCTACAATGCACTTTCTATATGAAGGCTAAGCCTCAAAATTTTGCAAGATAAATATTTATGTACGTATAAAAAAATAAAATTATTCTCAACTTACTAGCTTAACATTTTCATCATCCAGTACATTACTATCAAGAGTAACATTTAATTTCCGTGTAAGAATACAACAGGAACAAACAGCCGCTGGATAAAACAAAATAAAAAAAAAAGATGGTACAATATTTCATTGCAAAAGTTATTAAGAAAATTCATAATCCAGACAAAATAAATATTAATATATTGTAAAAGAATTTAACTATATTATGATTACAAACATAATAAATCAGTAAATACCATATTATCTGGTATATACATCAACTCAAAAATACTGCAGTAGAGGGAAAAAATAGCTTTCCTTATAAAGACCACTCAATTATTTTTCCAAAATATGGTGAGTTATTGCTTTCCTAGTAGGAGCAGGGAATACAAAGAAAGGAAGGAATGTGCTCATGAACGCAGCTAACCCCTTTGAGAAGACAGTGTATTAAGGGCGTTGTTGCTACTTGATTTGCAATATGATCATTTTTAGTTATTTGTTACTTATAGTAAATATGGCTTTCCAAATAAAAAGTGCAAAATATGCAGTCGATTTCAAGCTGAAAGTTGTTGCTTTCGCTAAATGAAAGTAACAACTGTGCAGTTCCAAGGAGGTTTGACATGAGTGGAAGCCTTGCCAAATATTAAGGTGGAGGTGGGGTGGGAGGATACTGGAGTAAAAACTGAATCAATGGAAAAATGGAATCTGTGAATGAAGTCTTCTGAATAAAATCAACTAAATTTTCAAGAGCATTCTGCATCTAACAGCAAAGAATTCCTGGGATTTTCAGATTAAATTGAATAATCGATAAAATATTATGATAATGTTAATATTATCATAATGTTATGTATCTGTGATAAAACATTACGTAAGTGTTTAATACTAAATATTATAATGTTTTAGGAAAATGTCTTCTTAATAATAAAAAGAAATTTTGAAAAAATTTCAGTACTTAAGTAACAATGTATATTTTGTGCGAAATAATTCAGGAATCATCATTTACATAAAAGGGGGAAATTAACATCAATAGCATGATTCACACTCTACCCATGAGCTGATCTATGGAAGTTCATTTTTACTTTCCCTGCAATACATGGTAATGTATAGGGAAAGTATTGGAATCATGTCGAAAACTGCAACTCGAGTTTTCGACGGATCTACACGTTTAAAGACCTCTAGAATACAAAAAAACCATTTTTAGCGTGACGTCTGTGTGTGTGTCTGTCTGTCTGTCTGTGCAGATTTTGTATCCACTCTAACTAAAAAACTAATGGACCGCATTTCACAAAATTTGGTAGGTAAGTCACTTGTGAGCGTGTCTGGTGCTGATTAGTTTTGGGTACGATTTGGGATAAAAGAACCCGCCTTTTTTTGCGAAAGGGCTCACAAAAGCTTGTTTCCACTCTAACTGAAAAACTAATGGACCGAATTTCACAAAATTCGGTAGATGAGTCACTTGTGGGTTACCCTGGAGCTGATTAGATTTTGGTACGATTCAGAAAAAAATAACCTGCCTTTTTTTGGAAAATGGCCCGCAAAAATCATCAAAATCTAAACTAAATAACTAGGTATACTCAAATATATCCATTAAATGCTCGTTTAATACGTAATTTTTAACGACGAAAAGAATAAGACCAACCCCATTACACTCGGACTAGCTGTTCTCGAGATATTTTAGTTTTTCGTATTTTCTCTACGCCACCTTTGAAAATAAGTTCGGTTACCGAATGAGAACGAAAATTGAATTAAAAGTAAAATAAATTTTATTAAATAAAGAGAATGTGAATAAAAGTCTGCAGGGAAAGTCATGTGCTGCCCACATCAGATTTTTATATCTGGTGTATAAGTTGACCCCTAAACTTTTATCTCATTTTTGTAGTTCAAAAAGTCACCTTATACACCGGAAAATACAACAGTATTTTATGGGAAGCTGATATACTGTAATTTAATTTTTTTAATATATATATTTAATGCAATTTTTTAATTCATTAAATATCTGCCAGCAGATATGATCTAGAACCAAGTTCATCCCAAACCTAGGTTTAAACAAGAAAGATCAATCATGCATAAAGCATTGCTTATGAAACAGTTTACACCTGAAATGAAATTTCATTTAAACATCTCTAAAATGTGATACATTCAGCGGTGATATTTCTAAAATTATCACAATATTATAATAATTTATTATATTTGAAAACGGCATCGAAAACAAATGAACTTTATTTAAATAACGTCATCGAAATATAAATCGTCTGGCTCTCTATATAAAAGCAGTGAATATTTCATTCATAAACTTTTTTCCATTCCTTTTATTCAGCGGCGATATTTTTAAAATTATCACAATATTACAATAATTTATTTTACTTAAAACAGCAAAACTATGGATATAAAATTACTTTCTAACTCCATGCTTAAAACTTCATTAAAAAAGCAATAATATGGAGTCATCTGTTTCTCTATGTAAAATCAATGAATGTTTCATTCATATCAGCTATATTGTAGACTCCAGAGTTAAATAATTTTGCGTTAAAAACATTCAGCAATTCTTATACAACTCATCTTACAGCTTGATGGGTTTACATCCTCCATACGTAAAAGTTAGGCTTCACTGTAGAAATGATCAAAGTTTGATGATCATTTAAACTCCAAAATATTGTAATTGAATTAGCACAGTATATAGATGCACAAAAAAAATAAAAAGTAAAGTGGTTTTTAGGACGGATGCAACACTAAATATGAATTAAAAAGAACTTTAAAAATCACGATTTTGACACAAGATGGATGCCATGTTTTATCTTGGAGTGGGTCATGTGATCTTTTCATATAATATGGGTGCAATTATTATTTTAATTTTTATTTAAAAAACTATCAAACATATTTTGCTGAAATTTTTTTTATATATTTTGCGGGATAATTTAAATATTTTCTAAAATTTTCAAAGGAATTTGTGAATTTTAAATTCATTTAAAAAATATTTGAAAAATTAGGTTCCATAGGGTTCAATGCATTTCATATTTCCACCCACATTCAATCTAAAACTAATTGGGTGATATTATTCATTGACATTCCCACATGTTCTACAGACAGTCTCAACAACATACTAAAATTTCATTTCGATAAAGTCGTTTTTATGGCAGTTATCGTGCGAACGGACAGACAGACAGAATTTTAATAAGAATGTTTTAATAATTTCTCTACAGTAATTAATATATTATGTAAAATTTAATAATTTGATATCCTTAAATACCAATGCATTTTTTTCTTTTGGCAAAAAGATACTGGTTCTGTGTTCAGTCTGGTATGCACCAGAAGTTATAAAGCCAATAAAATATTTTAAAATCTTATAACTAACGATCACATGACCCACTTCAAAATGATATATGGCATCCATCTTGTCTCAAAATCGTGATTTTTAAAGTTCTTTCTAATTCATATTGAGTGTTGTATCCATCCTAAAACTACTTTATTTTGACCTAAATTCTGTGCATCTACATACATTAACAACGCAATGACAATATATTTCAGTTTAAATGCTCATACAAATTTGATTATTTCTACTATTAAGCCTATTTTTCACCTATGTAAAATGTAAACAGCAAAATATGTAGAATGAGTTGTATTAGAATCGCTGTAATTCTTTAACACAAAATCATTTAGTCCATGGAGTCTGCATGGCTGATATGAATGAAATATTCATTGATTTTAGAAAGAGAAGGACAATAATTTTCGATGAAGTTTTACGCATAGAGTTTTACTTACTTGTAGCTCCATGGTCTTAATTTTTAAATAATATAAATTATTATAGTATTGTGATGAATGACATGAATGGGGGAATTATTTATGAATGAAATGTTGCTTTTATAGAGAGAGCCAGGCGTGTTATTTTTTCTATGACGTCATTTGAATGGATTTCAGTTGTTTTCGATGAAGTTTTCAAATATAATAAATTATCGTAGTATTATGATAATTCTAAAATTATTACCGAGGAATGTATCACATTTTAGAGATGTTTAAACCAGGCAATTTATATTTTAATGCCGTCATTTGAATGAAGTTAATTTTTTTCGATGAAGGTTTAAGGTTTCAAATATAATAAATTAATGTAGTATTGTGATAAGTTTTAAAATATTACCGAGGAATGTATTGCATTTTAGACATGTTTAAATAAAATTGCATTGAAGTTGGAAAGTGTTTCATATTCAATGCTTTAAGCATGATTGATCTTTCTTGTTTAATTTCTATTAAAATCATAGGGGTTCATGCACAACTGGTTCAACAAAAGTTACACTTACTTCTGCATGTAGCAATATTTTATTTTTGACTATTGTATTAGACTTTTACAACAGATCAACCAATCAGAAAGCAAAGGAACATCATTCCTATCTAATTCCACATTGTATTCTAAACTAAAATAGTGTTTAAGTTATATAGGAGAAGGAAGCTACTGAGGTAAATAAAATTTAGAAGTAGGTCACAAGTAGAAAAGGGTTGAGAAAGACTGATAGTGTTGTTTGCATCACTTACAGGCATTATACTTAAATTTTAGAGCCAAAAAGTAGGAATTTTTTGAGAGAAAAGTAGAAAACTTTAACATTATATTGACAACTTTGAACCCTTTTAAACTACAAAGTAATGCTTATAAAACCTGCAAGAGAGGCGTTCCCAAAGTTTTGTTTATACTCCCATTGCAAATAACAGCATCCATGGACTGATTTTCCACTTATTATGAGCTCATTAGTATGCAATAGTCAATATAGATACCAGTAGTAAGAAAACTAGCTATATGCCATGATGATGTGCCATGAGATTTTCAAAGGTATACAATTCTCAAAATTATTAAAATTCAAAATTTTCCCTCTTCCCTTCAAGTACGTCAGAGAATTTTAAAAGGCATAACTAGAAACTCAGGAAAACATATGAATCTGGGAAAAAAAAGTATTCGAAACATCCCACTAATTGATACAACTGAAACATGGCTTCCACCACTTCACTAGATAAAGAACTTAGAAAAGGTTGTGGCTGAAACAAATTCAAAAGGATTAGAATACCTTTGCAAAAAGTTTCCAAGACTTAGTTCTGCAAAACTAAAGGAAGGGGGATCTTTGTTGGCCTGTAAATAATTAATAAAATAACATAAAATTGTGAAAGCTGAAATTTTTTTCAGAACCCTGATAGATAAAGAACAAGCAGCTTGGCAAAGCTTTACCTGGGTCTGTGAAAACTTCTTGGGCAACAAGAAAAAAAAAAAATAAAAATTTAAAAAATATATGGCTGATTTTAAATATAATGTTCAAAAATTGTTGGATGTTACCGGGAAATGAAACATCAAATGTCTTTCAAAATGCCTTTTTTGCATTACCATATACATTTTTTTCCTGACAATCTTGGAGATGTAAGTGATGAACAAGGTGAGCATTCTCACCAAGACAAAGTTAATGGAGCATCGCTATCGAAGGTTTTGGAATGATTCCATGACGGCCAATTAATGCTGAATCCCAAAGCTCCAGAGATATATAACAGGAAGACAAAACTAAGTTTTAAATTTTCCTTTTCACAAATTAATATAAACAAGCTCTTATGCATTGGAAGTTTTGCTTTGTAATCACATTTATACATCGTTTGTTGTATTCCAAAAGCTATATGTGTTACATGAAAAATAAACTGAATTTAGTAATCAATATCTAAAACTTATATTTAAAAAAGTGCATTTTTATTTTTGATGATTAAAACATTTTTATTTATAGACCAGTGTTATTAATAGGAATGCAATGGATATCCGGTAAACATCCTGTATCTGGCCCATCTGGTACTTAAGTCGGATATTTGACAGTAGCCGGATATTAGGATTATCCGGCCGGATATCCAGTTATATCTTAAATAATAAAAGGCAATGTCTGTGTGTGTGTCTGTGTGTCTGTCTTATACACTATACGTTTCGCGACCGCGCGTCGGAGAGCTACGAAATTTGGCAATCGGAGATCTGGGAGGGAGGGAAGGGGACACGTGAAAACCGATTTTTAAAATTTGAATTATTTTTTTTGTTATTTAATGTTTTATGCGATTTCGACCGTTTTTTGACATTTTTGCCCTTTTTTCTCCACGATCCAGACGTTGTAGAAAAAAACAAATCACACCATCGGAAAGAGCAGAGAATTTCGAGTAAAAATATATCAATTTCAACTCTCAATTTCGATTTCTAATATTTTTTAAAGATTTTAAAACAAAAGTCACTTTTGGCTCAAAAAAACGATTTTTGGTTTTTAAATTCTCGCATAGTGAAAAGTACTCATAATTTTGACTAATAATTTACATTTTTAGAAAGCTGAAATATCTGGCATTCTTACAAGTCTAATTTGGTCCAGAAATAATGAAAATTGCCTTCAGGATCGCAATTTTAAAGACGCCATGATTTTAAATTTGTCGGCTACCGGCTCAGTTCTTCAACGGCATTTTCCCCCCATCCGCAGTAGTTTCTTCCCCGTATCCATGGAGACCGCGCTTTCGGTTTTAAATGAATTACGAGCATAAGTGTTGTATACATCGGGCGAAATTATTATATTTATATGATATTTTAAATGGATATTTTAAATAATTTAAATGATTGAATTATGGTGGTTTGAATTGTGGTGATGTATTTGAAATTATTATATTTATGGATTGGTGGAACGATATGGATGATTTTTTGATTTTAAATGGATATTTTAATTTATGGATATTTTAATTTATAGATATTTTAAATGGATATTTTAATTTTATGGCTATTTTAAATGATGGAACGATGGAACGAGGATGGTGGAATTAAGAGCCTAGCATATGGTCATTATAAATTTAAATTAGCGCGCGAGAATTGCACTCGGTAGGCCTGGGTTCGATTCCCGCCACTGATGCGGAGTACGATCACCTTAAACATATGGGTCGATAATTCCTTCCGAGAGGTTGGTGGCAGGGAAAGGAGGGTACGGTCTCTGTGGATGCCTCCCCCACTGGGTCCTGGTCCAAATTGGGTGAATAAAAAGAAAGTTATGGAGATTGTCGCGGAGGGCGCGGTAGCCCAGTGGTTAGCGTGCGGGAATTTCACTCGGTAGGCCCGGGTTCGATTCCCTCCACTGACAAAACTGCTGCCGTGTTCACGCGGAGTACGATCACGTTAAACATGTGGGTCCGTAAGTCCTTCCGAGAGGTTGGTGGTAGAGGAAGGAGGGTACGGACCCTGTGGATGACTTTCCCACTGGGTTCCGGTCTAAATTGGGTGAATAAAAAGAAGGTTATGGAGATTGTCGCGGAGGGCGCGGTAGCCCAGTGGTTGGCGCGCGGGAATTGCACTCGGTAGGCTCGGGTTCGATTGCCGCCACTGCCAAAACTGCTGCCATTTTCACGCGGAGTACGATCACATTAAACATGTGGATCCGTAAGTCCTTCCGAGAGGTTGTTGGTAGAGGAAGGAGGGTACGGACCCTGTGGATGCCTCCCCTACTGGGTTCCGGTCTAAATTGGGTGAATAAAAAGAAGGTTATGGAGATTGTCGCGGAGGGCGCGGTAGCCCAGTGGTTAGCGCGCGGGATTTGCACTAGGTAGGTCCGGGTTCGATTCCCGCCATTGCCAAAACTGCCGCCGTGTTCAGGCGGAGTACGATCACGTTAAACATGCGGGACCGTAAGCCCTTCCGAGAGGTTGGTGGTAGGGGAAGGAGGGTACGGTCCCTGTGGATGCCTCCCCCACTGAGTTCCTGTCTAAATTGGGTGGCACTTCCTGGCCCTCCAAACAGTTACCTTACACTTTACTGGTAGGTCGCGCCAGCGAGTGTGCCACGGTTAGAATTTGCCACGGTCAGGATTTTCAAGGGTAGCGAACAGGCTGGTCGCCAAAGGCGGCTAGTAAATAATATGCAAAATAAGTATTTTTAATAACTCAATAGTAATATTAAAATTTTCAGGTTTCTCAATTTTTATTACAGCTTCTTAAACTAAATTTTCATTTTATTACCTAATATAAATTCAAAATCTCTCCTTTACATTCAATATCTTTGACAATATTACTTTAACTTACGATTTACATTACAAATAAAAATAAATTTCCTGTCAATAGCATTTTTTTTTTTTTACATTAGTCATTAAACATTCAGAAGATACAAATATTTCAAACGTCATAAAAAAAATTTTTAATTAAAAATTTGTTTCCCTTTTTGCAAAAAAGAGTAGTTTTTCTGCATTTTTTGGCAAAATTCTATTTCTCTTTTTGTCATAAATGACTCTTGCTTCAGAAAACAGTCTTTCACTATATACACTACTTGATGGTGGGATAAGATACTTTTTTAGCAATTGCGATAAATAAGGAAAATTACTCCTATTCATTTTCCACCAGTCAAATGGTGACATTTTTCTTTCAATTACTGGCTGTGAAAGATAGTTTCTCAACTCTTCAAAGTAAGCTGACTCATCATCTTGTTGCACTTGTGATTGTGATATGCTAGAATTAACAATTATTTCAGTAAAGTAATCCCAAAAAGATGTAGGATTCTTTGCAAGATTAAAATTTCCATTACCTTGACTCTATTAGGAGTGACTCTTCGTTTTCTTCAGGAGAACTCAAAGCTTGAACTTCTTTTATCATTATCAATAATAAAGATTCAATTATTTTATCATAACGATCTTTATCGAAAAAATGAATTTTGGGTCTAAAATGGTTGCTATTGAAAAATGTTCATTCAGCTGTATTGTTGAAAAACATTATGTTTTCTTTTAATGTATCCTTTATTGTTCCAACACCAAATACTTCAGATTTTGATAAATATCTGTTCAATGTTACAACCATAGGAATTACTTCTGAAATTAATGATTTTGAGGAACTTATTTGCTTGGTAATTTCCTCAAAGTGTTGACGTAGAATTAAGCAATTTTGAATTAATGTCCATTGATGTGATAAAAAGCTTGTTATTTCATTGTTTTCCGCTGCATATAAGGACATAGCATTTCTTAATTTATTGACATAATTACAACAAATTATAATGTTGGAATTAAAAGTACTTATGATTTCTATTTCTATTATTTATCAAGTTATCTGTGATATTATATAAGAATTTAAAGAGTGATAAGGTTTTCAAATTCTTAGTTGCTATAATCAAAACTGGAATTTTATTTTAAGCTGACTAAATATTAAGAAGTTAACAAGTGTAGTTATATTAATAACCAGTTGATAATCATTAAGTATATAAACACTTAATGCTTAAGCTTTAATGGCCATTTTAAAAGTTTTAATAGTCTTGTGGTTATTGCTGGTTTTGGTTTTGATTTATATTAGTTGCTTTAAAATATAATAATAATTTTAAAATATGTATTTCTTCTGAATTAAGAATTTAACTTAGCTATAATCATGTAAAAAGACAGACAAATTAGAAGAAAAATTAAATAGAAACAGTAGCGCAACCAGTCATTTTTTCTGGGGAGGGGGGGGGGGTATTCACTGTATAAAGGGTTACAACCTTGAAATTAGCACAAAAATTACTATTTCTTCATATAAATTGAGGGTTTCTGGGGGAGGTTTGTTTTAACCTTAAAAACCATCCCCCTGGTTGCACCTATGAACAGAAATAATGAAATAGTAACTATTTAGAATTTTTAAAAGAAAATTATACTGTCGGCCGGATATCCCGGTTATCTGGTTTTAAATTCATATTGAATATCTGGCATCCGGCCAAATTGACACCCATTGCATCATATAGTTATTAATACATGTAAAAGTTTATAAAAGATCCAGGAAAAGGGAATTTTAATATTTAGACATTTTATTATTTTTTTTAAAATACTCATTGAAACGCTTATAGTCAGAATTTCAGATGGAGTTCTGGCTATAAGTGTACCCATGGAGGAAAGTGATGTTGGTCAAATTAAGGACTTTTCAAAAGCCCCGAGATGTAGCAAATAATTGCAAAAGTTTCTTCTATACAATGAGGATCCTGAGGGTCTTGAAAAACTAAATGCTTAGAAAATTCACATTGATAACAAGTTTGCAATGCAAAAAAAAAAAAAAAAGGAAGCAAACTCTTAATAGATTACTATATTTGTTAGTAATGTTAATTTTGTTTTGAATTATTTCAAGGATAACAAGTAAAATTATTTTTTTTTTTTTTTTTTTTTGCATTTCAATTTAAATGTTGCACTAATACTTCATTGAATACCAAGTTATCAGTTAAAGAGAAACATGATGTGTCCTCCCAATAGCGGACACTTCTCAATGATATACGAAACTTCCAGTCCAGAGACTGTCCAGTATTCAGAGGTACCACTGTATATATATTAATCTGAAAGTCAGTTTGTAAGCACATCCTAGATTTTTTAGAAACAGCATGGCAGATAGATCTTTCTTTGACATGAAAACTTTACTTTGCTTATACAATAAAAGCCCAATATATGGTTGTCGGAGGATATACTTCACCCTGCAAGTACATTTAACCATACTGTAATGATTTTTTTTTTCTTTTTGGAAAGCATGGTTGTCGAAGGATATACTTCATCCTCCTACAGTACATTTAACCATACTGTAAAGATTTTTTTTTTCTTCAAAACATGCTCTTCACACATTATGTTCAAATGTGCAGTATATTAGATCATGCTATATCAGGCTTCTACTGTATTCAAAATTCACCCCAAGTGAACTTAAACCATTTGCATATTTGACAGTGACAATATCACTATAACAATGAAAGTTGAGGAATAGAATACATGTGGATGAAGTTAAAAAAAATTACTGTTAAGCTAAGGAAAGAAATTGCAAGTTTTAGTGAAATATTTATACACTATTTAAACAATGAAATACATACAGCAAAAAAAAAAAAAGAAATCTGAACTATTGTAATCGAAAATAAAAAGAACAATGAATTACAGATAAATACGATAAATACAAAAAAGATAAGGTTTTTTTTGTTGTTACAAAACTTTTATTAACTCTGGGCACTTGTAAAATATTTTTATTATACAAAATTAATAATAGAATATATACATCAGTATGAATTAAAAAGTTTTCATATGTATTTTTAAAATTCTAGAAATGCAAACTACCTTAATTTTTAACATATGAAATTCAGTTATATTTTTTATAATCCTTTATTTTAAAGTTAAAAATTTTAATTAGCTTGAAAATTTTAGAAAAACTTACCTCTAATTAGCTCATTTGATTCAAGTTTCCCTCCTGCTAAAGCTATTTCAGCTGGTAATTTTGGAAGATACATCTATGAAATAATAAATTAACCATAAATAATAATAAATTAATCATGAACATTTTTAGCAACATGTATGACTTTTAATAAAAAATAATATATGACCTTTCACTTGATTTTTTTTTATTATTATTATTGATTTATATTCCATATTATTTAGATCTACTTGTATCATAACCAATATCAATGCAAAATAAAATATTTTTTATGAGATAATTTGCAAGTTATGCTTGTATTACTTGTTTAATCAAGAGTTTAAGCAAGTAATTATTTGTTACAAGTTATTAGATGTTTAAGCAGGTTCTTTTTTTCAATTCATTATCTAATTTTGTTGCCATCATACACTCCCAAAAGTCCCAAAAGTTTTTTCCGGCCATCCATTAAGTTGCTCTATGTCTTAGGATGAGTCGGATGGTCTGGGCTTTCGACTCCCAAAAGTTTGCAGATGTTGTGCTCAGATTTAGAGATTTTTATTTTCTAAGATTTTTAATGTTCAAAATTCATAATTTTCTCTCTTCCTTCAAAATTCAAAATTAATTTATGGTTATTGAATATTTCGGCGATTTATCTCGTATTAACGTTTATTTATCATCCCTTTCATACATTTTTATATTCCAAATTACGCACGCGAAGTATCTACAAATGCTAAATGTATTCATAGAATCCTTTACTTATTCGCCTGTGCCCCTGTAATTTTCCTTTTCGGCCTTACGCCTTCACTTTCGAACAGCAATTATATTCCTCTGAAAGCGAAAAATAACGCTCCTTTTTGACCATTTCATGGCCTATCAGTTGAGTTGATGCTTTTACCACATGTTTGTGGGGTGCCACGCATTCCGTAGGGTTGGCGCAACGGAGCAATGAACTTTGGCGGGAAAACGTGGTAGCTAGCTTGGCGGCACTTTCGTGCCGCACGGTTCGTTGCGAAGTGTCCCTTTTTTTTAATTCCCCGGGGTATGTGAGGCGCTCTGTGTGCGGCGCAAGTTTTTTCACTCGCCAAGATTGGTGTCTCCTGGGAAGAGGAAATTTGGTTGGCAAGTTTTTAGTTGGATTCTAAGAGCAGATCAGAGAGGTTGGAAGAAAATTTGGAGTGCCGAGCTGGGGCTCATGCTGAGCGCCCAGGCTCGACGGAAAGGTGTTTTGAAGTCCATGCCAAATTCTCACGCAAGCTTAGATGTGCTTCTATTGATGACACTGTTGTGTTCGTTTTTCTGCAAGTGTGTGTCAAAGAGTACCATTCAGAATTGTTCATGACAAAGCTTTTCATCACAACAAATTCCACATCCACCATGCCTACTGCAAGTGTGTGTCAAAGAGTACCATTCAGAATTGTTCTTAACAGGCTTTTACAAATCTACATTTTCGTCAAAAGTGTTTTTCAAAGTAAAGAGATGGTGTGCGTTTTTCTGCAAGTGTTTGTTCTAAAGATAAATTCCATATCCACCAATATGCCTACTGCAAGTGTGTGTCAAAGAGTACCATACAGAATTGTTCTTAACAGGCTTTTTCAAATCTACATTTTCATCAAAAGTGTTTTTTAAAGTGAATCGTGGTCCAAGGCCGGGCCTTTTAGATCTGCATTTTTATCACAAGTGCTGATCAGAGAGTACCATTGGTCATGACTGGCCTTTTCATATCTACATTTTTATCAAACTGTTACATGTTTTTAGAGTGCGACATGATGTGTGAACAAACAGGAATTTTACATTTTTCTATCTAGTGTTTGTTTTTATTATTCTGAATTTTAATCATTCGTAATTTTTCCATTTACAATTTGTGGTTGTTTTTTTATTTTTGAGTTATTCATTTAACATTTTTAGTGGTGGACAGCTCAGGCAGACCAAACTCTGGTCTTCAGACCAGAGTGGAATCTGAGCCTGGGAATTAATCTGAGCCTGGGAATTAATCTGAGCCTGGGAATTAATCTGATAACTGGGATTAAATTAATAACTGGAATTTATTTTGATAACTGGATTTTCAATTTAAATATAATTGATGATGTAAAAGAATGCAATGTACTTTAACTAGCCACTATACGATACTCTAAGTTTAGCAGTTTGGAAGGTGTTAAATTTTTGTAACTTCTTTTGTTTGTTTTTGAAAGTGTTGTTAATAAAGCAAGTTTTAGTTTAACATAAAATTGGTCGTGTTTCTTTGTTGGCTGTGCTCGATTTAATTCTGGTAAAGGTAAGTGAAGTTGTAGAGAATTTGTTGAATGTTGATGATAATTGGCCAAACTGTAGGAAAAGCAATTGGTAAAAGAAACATTATTAAAATAAGTTAGAAACTCTAATATTGAAGTGTAATAAGCAATGTAATATTAAATAGTAAAAAAAAGAATATTAATACATCCAAAAGAAACTTTATTATCTTATATTAATATTAAATAATATATAAAAGGAACTTTATTTATGAATTCATTAACTTACAAAATAAGAAAAGTAAATAATAAAGCTTTTTTTTTTTCATTACAACACAGAAAACTTATTTTGACATTTATCTATATAGGTATCTTTCATTTTTATTAGACTACTAGCCGCCTTTGGCGACCAGCCTGTTCGCTACCCTTGAAAATTCTGACCGTGGCAAATTCTAACCGTGGCACACTCGCTGGCGCGACCTACCAGTAAAGTGTAAGGTAACTGTTTGGAGAACCAGGAAGTGCCACCCAATTTAGACAGGAACTCAGTGGGGGAGGCATCCACAGGGACCGTACCCTCCTTCCCCTACCACCAACCTCTCGGAAGGACTTACGGTCCCGCATGTTTAACGTGATCGTACTCCGCCTGAACACGGCGGCAGTTTTGGCAATGGCGGGAATCGAACCCGGACCTACCTAGTGCAAATCCCGTGCGCTAACCACTGGGCTAACGCGCCCTCCGCGACAATCTCCATAACCTTCTTTTTATTCACCCAATTTAGACCGGAACCCAGTGGGAAAGTCATCCACAGGGTCCGTACCCTCCTTCCTCTACCACCAACCTCTCGGAAGGACTTACGGACCCACATGTTTAACGTGATCGTACTCCGCGTGAACACGGCAGCAGTTTTGTCAGTGGAGGGAATCGAACCCGGGCCTACCGAGTGAAATTCCCGCACGCTAACCACTGGGCTACCGCGCCCTCCGCGACAATCTCCATAACTTTCTTTTTATTCACCCAATTTGGACCAGGACCCAGTGGGGGAGGCATCCACAGAGACCGTACCCTCCTTTCCCTGCCACCAACCTCTCGGAAGGAATTATCGACCCATATGTTTAAGGTGATCGTACTCCGCATCAGTGGCGGGAATCGAACCCAGGCCTACCGAGTGCAATTCTCGCGCGCTAATTTAAATTTATAATGACCATATGCTAGGCTCTTAATTCCACCATCCTCGTTCCATCGTTCCATCATTTAAAATAGCCATAAAATTAAAATATCCATTTAAAATATCTATAAATTAAAATATCCATAAATTAAAATATCCATTTAAAATAAAAAAATCATCCATATCGTTCCACCAATCCATAAATATAATAATTTCAAATACATCACCACAATTCAAACCACCATAATTCAATCATTTAAATTATTTAAAATATCCATTTAAAATATCATATAAATATAATAATTTCGCCCGATGTATACAACACTTATGCTCGTAATTCATTTAAAACCGAAAGCGCGGTCTCCATGGATACGGGGAAGAAACTACTGCGGATGGGGGGAAAATGCCGTTGAAGAACTGAGCCGGTAGCCGACAAATTTAAAATCATGGCGTCTTTAAAATTGCGATCCTGAAGGCAATTTTCATTATTTCTGGACCAAATTAGACTTGTGAGAATGCCAGATATTTCAGCTTTCTAAAAATGTAAATTATTAGTTGAAATTATGAGTACTTTTCACTATGCGAGAATTTAAAAACCAAAAATCGTTTTTTTGAGCCAAAAGTGACTTTTGTTTTAAAATCTTTAAAAAATATTAGAAATCGAAATTGAGAGTTGAAATTGATATATTTTTACTCGAAATTCTCTGCTCTTTCCGATGGTGTGATTTGTTTTTTTCTACAACGTCTGGATCGTGGAGAAAAAAGGGCAAAAATGTCAAAAAACGGTCGAAATCGCATAAAACATTAAATAACAAAAAAAATAATTCAAATTTTAAAAATCGGTTTTCACGTGTCCCCTTCCCTCCCCCCCAGGTCTCCGATTGCCAAATTTCGTAGCTCTCCGACGCGCGGTCGCAAAACGTATAGTGTATAAGACAGACACACAGATACACAGACACACAGACACACACACAGACATTGCCTTTTATTATTTAAGATTTCCTGGGTTTGATGACTGTGAATGTTAATACTTTTCCATTTTATATTACTCTTGTGAAACTGCAGGCATAATCAAACTCTTTAAAGACAGATGAGTCTTGAAATAAAATGTACACTTACTTCATCTGTTATAACTAATAGAGTACATAGCATTGCCAGAAAGTCATATCAGGGAATTTCTGAATTTATTCATTCATGTTTTAAAAGTCATCTAAGCTAAGGAAAGAAATAGACTTGTTTCAGTTTTAGCAATGGTGCACCGCCAATCTTATCGACCGATTTCTGTAGAAACTTAACACCTGCAAGTCTTTTTATAGTTCCTTAATTTGAGGTAAATAAAAAAATTGAAGTTAATACAGAAATCAAAATTTATTTTGCTTCTCAATAAAATGCTCAAAAGAAATTGCTTTAACAATAAAAAAATAAATGACACTACAAATCCAATCAGCTAATTTTAGACTTTTATGTTAAATTCTAAATAAACTTAAATTTATGCATCATGTAATGACACTTTGATATTTCTTGATTTGTAGTCATGCTTGACATTCTACAGGTCAATTTAAAATCAATAAAAAATTTATAAATGCATTTGAACAACAGAAATTATAACAATTTTCAAAAATAAAAATACCACAAAAATTTAATTTAAAACAACATAAGTATATTAAACTTACAACTAATGACAGGTCATCTAATTTCATGCACCAGTTTTGCTTACAGAGGACAAGCAATTTGAAGTCATCACTTAAGGTATCATTTATCACCCGTAATATAAGAATATTCCCACGATCAAGACTCTGAAAATATTAAAATTTCAAGTAAAATAACAGAAATTTAGAAGTTAAAAAAAAGCAGATAAATTAACAGAGCTTTCTTGGCACAACAATGTTAGAACAGCCTATAAAATTGCTCATATATCTTTCTCATCACAATCTTTAAAGCATAATCAATTACTTAATACTGCTATTCAGAACAAAGCATGTAATAACTAGGGGTGATAATCCCGGGATTCAGTTATGACAAAAGTGTTATAAAGAACAATGTCATCAATTTAATAAAACAAGATAATTTGAGATTTCACAAAATATTTCAAGGGTTCTTCAAAATAAGAAATGTTAGGGATTACTGCCTTTAACCAATATATTTTTTAATTTCCAATGGCAAGTGTAACTGAAAAAAAAAGCAAAGAATAATAGATGAAAAAACAAGTAGCCTACAAAACTAGAAAAGCAATTGCCCCATTAGACCTCTCACCTCTGAATATTTATCAGTCTTACAAACTCTGTGCAGTGCCTTGCATTGAAGAATATATACTCAGAATCGGTCAGTATCAAAAATACCTGTATTTGAAATACATTTTCAAAATACATTTGTATTTTGTATTTTAAAAATGAAAAACGAAAGCATTTTGGTAACGTATCAGAAATACATTTTTAGAGAATTTCATATTTTCAAAATACATTTCTTCAAACTGTCATGTTTAAACCACAGATATATGATTTGCAAAACAGAAAACGGCTAATCTGTATTTTGTCTAGTCTTTGAAATAATTTCTAGACATTAATATAAACAATCCAGTTGGTAACACGTCTATTTAAACTTGGAAAAACTCAAGGGCACAACACAAATTAAAATATGAAGGTCATTTATTGAACTTCCTAAAACACATACAAAATAGTTACAAAAGCCAGAGTGCTTTCAAGCATATAAACACCCTTCATCAGTGGCAACATAAGATGTAAAACATTCAATTGTTCATATATAGCGACCAGAAATACGGCAAAATTTGCATAAATAAAATGTTAATGTACAAGACTATTAAATAATAATAAATCTCTAAAATCCAAATAAACAAACATGCACCGATTATTTAAAGCAGGCCAATTACAAGCAAAATACAAATACGACAAAACTACAAGCTCGAAAATTCAAAAAATTTTAAAAAAAAGTCAAAGATAACTATGAAGAGGATTGAATTGATTAGAATCGAGAATGAGTTGCCAGGCAAAACTTAAAGTTTGAACGGGATCAAAATTACAAATCGAGGCAAGGTAAATATAAACGAAAAGGGATTCATAAAGAAGAATATTACGAGGGTTATTGCAATGGATTAGAAGAAAAGTTTTTTGAAAAACAGGCAGAAAATTATTATTTGCGACATACTGAGCAAAAGCAGTGGAAAGTTTACCATTCTTGATATCCCGGGCGTGTTCCTCTAAGCGAATGCCAATAGTACATTTAGTACTGCCAATGTAAAAATTATAATTACCATCAGGAGACAAAAGGGGGACAACATATACCTTAGCGTGACTTTTAAAATCATGAATATCCCCAAGTTTTTCAGAACGAATACGATTTTACGACTTTTATTAATATAAACATTCTTTTTCAACTGGTGCCAATAAGGATAATAATAAATGGGATGTTTAGTGTGTGCAGTGGCCTCTGAAGAAAATAGTTTCTGTAATAAAGCTTGTGTTCCTATTGGAATTATATAATGATGTTTAGTAGATGATTCCTTTCTATCGATGTATGTAAAAAAAGAAGACGGGAGCTTGAGGTCACATTCTTTGTAAAAACAGAAACTTGGGCAATCCAAGCTTTGAAAAGTATTTAGTACTGTGTGTCCAAAAACCTATGTATTATGTATTGGAAATACAAGGTGAGACCGAAAAGTAAGGTGACAGATGTGATAATAATCATTGTATTATATATTTGCAGATAAATAGATCACTGTCCTTCAAAGTAGTTCCCGCCGTCTACAATACACTTCTGACAACGTTCATACAAGTTCTTGAAACTTTTGAAAAAGTCCTCCTTTGAGACTGTCTTAAGTTCCTTGGTAACAGAAGCTTGAATGTCTGAGATGCTTGAAAATCGGTTTCCCTTCAGCGCCAATTTCAGTCGTGGAAAGAGGAAAAAAATCTGCTGGCGCTAGATCAGGGGAATAAGGAGGGTGTAATAACTCCGTAACCTGTTGCTGCGCGATGAACCGTCTAACACACATTGCAGTATGAGGGCGTGCATTATCATGCAAGAGAAACCACTTGCCTGATGCAGCGAGATGGGGCCGAACACGACGAATGCGAGCCAGGAGGCGCGTCATAATATGGCAATAAAATTCACCATTAACTGTTTGACCTTCCGGTACGAATTCTTTATGGATAATTCCCTATGCGTCGAAAAAGGTAATCAACATTGTCTTAACCTTTGATTTTTCTAAACGAAACTTTCTCGATTTTGGCGATGAGGGACCGCGCCACTCCATGCTTCGGCGTTTCGTGTGTGGATCATATGCAAAACACCACGTTTCATCTCCTGTGACGATGGACTGTAAAAACGCATCATCTTTATCTGCTGCATTGATGAAGTCGCCACAGGAGTCCATTCGCTGCTGTTTTTGTTCATCGCCTAAGTAATGAGGAAAAAACGTCGCACAAAGTTTCTGTTTACCCAAATCCTGCGTCAATATTGTTCGGACAATTTCACGAGGAGGATTCAATTCGTTCGCCATTATTCGGACGGACAAACAGCGATCTTTCAGCAATAACTGCCTAACTCTTTCAACATTTGCCGTCGTTCTGCTCATCACCGGTCTTCCACTGCGATGCTCATCCTCCATGCTTTCACGACCTTCACGGAAAAGTTTGAACCACTTAAACACTGTCTTGCGAGATAAAGTTTCTTCGCCATACACACTTCGAAGCATTTCCAAGATTTCCGTAGCAGTTTTACCCATTTTAAAACCGAATTTCAGATTCGTTTACTGCTCCATTACGCAATGCACTAACACCTTTTACGTTTAAGCGACTGCACGAACAAACACAAAACAAGACACTTTGCAAATGACCCTGAACTTTCATGTTGCATACCGAAGATCGTAATGCGCATATGTCAATTCGTCAGGCTGTTCTCATTTTCGATAGGAGGGGTGAGTCACCTTACTTTTCAGTCTCACCTTGTACATTTCAATGTATTTGCCCAACTATGCCCATTACCACCTGCTTGGTGTTCTAGTTAATCTATTGGTGTTCTAGTTAATCTATTGGTGTTTTAGTTAATCTATTGGTGTTCTAGTTAATCTAAACTATCCCACAGAGGGGATAGTTTAGATTAACTAGAACACCAATACAAAAAGATATCCAGCTATACAATCATGGCCATTTAGTTTGAAATGCTGCTACAGCCCTATGTCAAGGATCATTAGGACAGTAAGCTAATGTCAAACATGAAGAATAAAGCCTTCAAACAAAGCCTTTAAAATTTCAACTAGCTGATAAAGCTATCAATTGGGTTTTGGAGAATGAGTTTGTCACCTTATACAGAAGCATCAAGTCTCACTTCTCCAGCCAACTAATTTTAATTCTTGAAAAGTAAATTAATTTTTAAACTAAATTTCAAAACTTTTAAGGTGCAAGCAAACCTTACATGAAGTGTGCACCCAAGCAACAGTTTTAATGTGTGCCTGTAAATAATAGTTCAAAGAATTTCTGGATTCAGATATTCTCTTGTTTTTCAAAACTTTTCATAAATATGAGTTTTATAAAATATGGTACAATAATTGCTTAATATAAAACATTTTATATCAATATCATATTGATTCAGTTATTACTATACCATATAACATTTATAGCATAAATAAAGTGCTGAAATATAAAGTAAAAAAAATTATGGGTGATTTTTTTCCCCTGGAGAAATGCTAACTTTAAATTTCCCAGACAATTTTTACCTACAGAAAAACAAAGTGCATTAAGGATTACCAATTTCAACTATCATCATCATAATAACAAAAGGCACTCACTCTCTGTAAATCTGTGATGCTATTGTCTCTTAGTTTTAGCAAATTCTTTTGAAATTCGATTGACAAGCCAAATATAAAATTATATTGGGTCTCCCCACATATAGGGTTAATCACAGTACTATGTCTAGGTTCTGTGGCAATTGTACTTTACTTTCAGTACTTGATTAAAATGATTACAACACTATTAAATGATTTTACATATGCATACCCATCAATTTTGCTGTACAGTACCATTGTTATGCACATAAATAATATAACAATTGATTAAAACTGTGCTTCTCAAATTTTCCGCACTTGTGTACTCCTTTTAAAGCATTAATCTTGTCTGCTTACCCCCTTTAAAACATTATTATTATTTTTAAAAGTGTTCATAATGGAACTTTACATAGAATAGGGTTAATTTCTTCCTATTTTAAAGAAATCTCTCTGCAGGAATAGTAATTACCATTAAAGGTATGAAACATTTTTAAGAGCATATAAAATGTTAGGTTAAATGTTCCATGAGGTTTGGGAGTAGTTCATTAGAAAATTTTAAACATTACTATATTTTATTTTCTACCTCGTATTCAATAATTTTTCATCTGTATAAAATACCAACTATTTTCACCCATACTTTGCATGGAAGAAATAGTTAGTGGTTACTAAATATGACACCTGCACACTTAATAAAGTTTTGAATATCAAAAACTGTTTCAAATTTAAGCATTAAAATAACACACATTTTATAGTTCTGTTAACATGGAAATTGTAGTATTTAAAATAATATTTCATCTCCAATCACTGTATATTGCCATATTTTCAACATTTTCAGACATTTTAAGCTAAAAATCAACTAATTATTAGCATTATTTATCAATAGTTTGATATGAAGAATAACCAATGATTTCAGTATTTGAAATACAACTTGGTTACCATAATTACTACTATAGAATCAAAAACTTAAATAAATTCATTAAAAAAAATTTAATAAAAAAAATCATCTGCTATAACTATAAATTAAAATATATCAAGGATGGTTAATTGCACACCAATAGAATCAATTAAGAAAACTTAGTAAAAAATTTTCTGCATACGATGGTATAAAAACAAAATGCTGTATATCTAGCCATTCTTGAGTTTTAGTTAAAAGAATGTTAAAGCAAAAAGTTCTACAATTTATAAATTTTTTGAATAAAATTTGAAGATTTATAGATCAAGTATCACATACATGCAAAGTTTCAAGTTTCGACCTTCAACAATTTGGGCTGTATAACCATCTCTTAACCAGCTTGTCTCCCTCAGCTGTATGCATATGACAATGCAAATTAAAAACCACAGCATGTATTTAGCATAGTTTTTGAGAAATCACCTATAACATGTAATTTATCTAGACTTAAAATATTTAAACACTATAATTACTGTACACTAATATTTTGAAATGTACACAGAAACTAATTCAAATTTTCACTTAATACAACTGTCAAAATTTAATGGTGATCATGAAAATGGCAATGGAGAGAATTTTTTTATAACTAACTACGAAACCATCATAGTGTTTTTAAAAGTCCAAGTTCGAGTGTTGTTAGATACAAATTGTAAGTGCAAAACATGAATGAGCAATATTTAGCAAAATCACTGCTAAATAATGCTCAACAATAAGTCATCTAAACCTTATGATTTTTTTAGCTGGGTGTAGTACAGATTAATGTTGTACAGGCTAAGTTTGGTCAGAACTGGGTCATGTTCCCAACACTATTTTCCTATCCCAACAATAAAGATTTTAAAACTTAAATTGAATATTTTAAAATTTGAATATGTGGTGTAGATTATCTGTGCATTTTACAAACAGGCCTCATTACCAAATATACATGGAAAAAATTTCTATGGTAAGATTACATAATTTCATATGGTCTATTGGAATTTTAGACGTCATATTAAGTCATATAAATAAATAGAAAAAATATGTTTTTATAAAGATCTGATTAAGCTAAACTTAATCAGATATGGAATATACTTTATAAAAAAGGTCTCTCCTCTCTGCAAGTGATGCATTTCGAAAGAGTTCCACTGGAACTGGTGGTATGACATGATCTAAAAAACAAAATAAAAAGTAAATTTATGAAAATTAAAATAACCAATAAGAGGCACTACAAAAGTAGTTCCTGAATACTGGAGACCATGAAGGATTCAACGTTATCAGTAAATTGAAAATTCATCTCGAGGAAAATGTTATGTTGGAAAACTAGAAAAGCAAACAGTTTTGACCGAATTCTTTCAGTGATTCAATAAACAACTTTAAAATTCATTTTTGTTCTGTTCAATATTTAATGCAACTAGTAATTTTTTTTTAATTTAATATAATTTAAATATTTCAGTGTAAATGTACTATAATACATATATAAAATTTATATAAAATATTTGCATTTAATTTAAAGTGCATATACAGAGATCCTCCCATTCTATTACGAAGCCCTTTGTATTGCTTCACTTAAATGCAAAAAATATATGCACCCATAAGACATGCAAATGTTATTTACAGATAACAGGGTGAATACACTCTCTTTTAAAAAAAATTTCAAGCACTTTTCAAGGACTTTCATTATCCATGCAATTATTTTTCAAGGATATCATTTCTTCTACATTATGAAGTTGTATGCATTTCTGGGAGAAAAAATCATAGCAAACTAATATTATTGCTTGGTGTTGAAGGCATTGAAGAAATTTTTGGGAAAAAACGTTGTTTAGGAAAATTTCCAGAGAAAGCAGAACTTCTCAGAAAAAACATAATGGTGTGAATCTGTAGAACTCTCTGCCTTTTTCAAGTACTTTCAAGGACTTAACTAAGAAAATGGGAATTTTCAAGTACTTTAAAGGACTTGAAAATGTTAATCTAAAATTCAAGTACTTTCCCTATTTTCAAGCACCAGTATGCATCCTGAGATAAGAAAATCAAGAGCAACGTAATTAAGCATATATACAAGATAAAGCACTATACAACTATTTCAAGGATATGCTGGATTCCCTTCGTCAGTGCAAGAACTGCACTAACGAAGGGGATCCAGCATATCCTCGAAACAACTGTATACTGCATTATCTTATATATGTGCTTATTTACATTGCTCTTGTCTTCCTTATCCTTTGCATAAAGTGTTTTTTTACTTATAGTCATTTACAGAATTATGCAAGGTTCTCTGGACACAATCGGATTCCATATTTTGAATAAATGTGGATGACAGTTATCATCCATGCATCCACTGATGGGTTAAAATGGTGTGCAGTTTTTTTAAAAAGGTCTTAGTTCAAAAGTCAGATCTTCTGAACTTGAAACTGATAGAAAATCAGTATTAAATACAATGGCAGCCTTTATTTGAAGAGGCAGGACAGCCCAATAGTTAGAGTATAGGACTTACACTCAGAGGACCAAGTTCGATTCTTGGTTCAACCCAAACTGTTCCCATAGAGTGTGAGTGCATTAAATATGTGGATCTGAAAGTCCTTTTAATAGGTTGGTGGTAGGGGAAGGGAAGGAGGGTACAGTCTCTGTGGATGTCGTCCCTACTGGGATCCAATCTAAATTGTATGGCACTGTCTTAGCCATCCAAACCTTACACCTTTGGGTAGGTCATTGTTTGGGTTGAAAGAAAGAAAACCTTTATTCAGAATAGAAGGCTGACAATCATGACTGAAACCCTATTAACAAATAACAATTCAATTAACATTTTTAAAAATACATCAACATGCAAAGTGAAGACTGGAAAAACAATCCCCTACAATATTAGTACTAAATAGCTTTTCCTTATAATACCTGAAGGAGGGCTAAAATTTGATTCAGATGGTTTAAACAGTAAATGCTGCCTATTTTTGATAAATTTGCACATAGCCAGCTTTTCATTTTCAACTGCTCCTCTAAAATAGAAAGCATTATTTTAAAATACTTTATAAAATTCAAAATTTTTAAAGAAAAAAAGTAAATGAAAATGTGTTACTTACTCCAATTTAGAAACATCACCCAGAACTGTTTGCAGCAAAGGTGAACCATGAAAATGCAGAGCTTTTAACCACAGATCTTGATCCATTAGAAAGAAATTAAAATTCTGAAAATAAATTCATAATTTATAATAGCAAATATATGAACACTAAAATGCATACTCTGTAAATGTAGGATATGTCTAAGGAACTGACCCCAGGTCTTCATTGGGCTACAAACCACTCTATGTGTGCATACACACTGTTGATGGTTATTTTCCCATAGAGAAAGAATATCTTACAGTGGGAATATTTTTCAATCACAGGACCGGATCTCTAATGTGTAACCCCACATGAGATGTGTACAATCATTCAATCACTTTCATAGTCAGTTACCGTGCCAGCTCTCCCATAAACAACCAACCATGTGTATGACCACATGGCTAGAGATGAAAAATGTTGTAATCTTATCAAACAATCAAAAATTTATCAGATACATTTTTTTTTTCAATGACATAAGTATCTTCTGTTATGTAGCCAAAATCTGAATATGAAGTAGTTAAATTATCTTACTGTGAAAAAAGCAGCAAAAGCTTTTTTTTTATATTATTATTAATTGTGTATATCTATTACTGGGGAAGAAATTTTGGCAGTAAAACTTTGAAAAATTGGCTATTTTATTTACTGAAATATTGTATATTTTTGTTTAATTACATCATTTCATTTACAGCTCAATACACCATCAAATTTTTAAAATTCATAAAATAAGATAGGAAAATATATTTTTATTTGGTACTTACCTATTAAAGAGGCCCCCCAGGATGAATCGTCAAGTGACTGAGATGTATGAGATGTATCGCCAAGGTAGATTGTAAAATCTTGCCAAACGTTTGCAGTCCTAAAGAAACAGCACATGTTTATATTATCGTCATATTGCTTTTCCATTAATGTTTCCAATTTTGTATTGGTCTTTTAAAACCTTGACATAATCGTAATTACAGGGGCCACTATAATAAGGAAGTACCTTTATTTATTAGTTTTTAGAATGAAAATTGTATTCACATTTTTTAAAAGGTAAGAATTATTCTCTTATTTTTGTTGTGGTGAGTGCTCTGTTTTATTTATCCCAATGAAGATACTTTTTTGTCTTTGAATCCTATTTATACATTTAACATTCCTATGCAGATTTTCCTATTCCTATTACCAACTAACAAAGTATTTTAATTTTTACATTAATAAAGTACTTTGAGCAAATGTTTTATATCTATATTTAGGGTTTGATAGTTAACAAATATAGAAATCCAATTAACAAGCTGTTTGTGTCCTCTCCTTTCTAGTTCTGACTTGTTTAAGCAACAACCTTAAAATTTGGCATACATATGTTGATTCATGGTACAATAACAATACTTAAAAAATTTTAAATTAACCAAAGGTGGGGAAAGAAAAAATCCATCAACAAATAAAATACAATTAAGCATACAGAGCAGGACATCAATGGAAAGGATGCACAGAAGCTTTAAAAAGAACAAGAAAAGACAGCTTAAAATAAAGAAAATCATTTTGGACTGTCATTGGCCATTTCCACTCTTTTTGGATATCTTTCTTTTTTTTTTTTTTTTTTTGCCCATCATCACTGTTTGACAATCACTGATGCAAAACTCAGCATAATTTTCTTCTTTATATTTCCCTAATCTTAACCACAAGTCTGCATAATTTGAAAACAAATTACTAACAATCATTATTGCAAGCAATATAACAATATCATTCTAAATGAAATTATAAACAAATGACTGGCACCAACCAAATGAGCAGGACTGATTCATTATGATATGAAAAGTCTAACTTGTGTAAGCGACTACAATAGTCGATAGCCCAATTTAGCCTCAGGGGTTGGTTGCTTAGACACTTCATAAAATATAAAACAAAATAAAAGTAAAACAATATTGTTGCAAACATTGAGTGGATACTAACCTGTGTGTATACTTTTGTGGACCTATTACATAATCTAGCAATAAATTTATTTTCTTTGACAACCCGTTTTAATGTCACCAATGTAACTCTTAAGTGTTTTCTATAAATTAAAAAATGATAATTTTTAATCATAAATATAGAAATATTTTTAGTGGAACAGTTATATTTTTATCAGTAATTTAAATTTTAGCAATGAGATTTTCTTTCTTCACTAGTAATTTAAAACATCAATCTAAGAAAACAATTATACGTCCTTTATGAAAATTTATATTCCCATTAAAACTTGGTTTACATTTCATTTGCTTTTGTCACCACTTGAAGCTAATACTTCTATTAAACTCGTACATAGCCAGTGTTTTAATTTTCTATTCAAAAATATGTTCTAATATGTCATTATGCATTTGAAAAAGTCTAATTAAATTATATTAACTACTTGCATCTAATTTATGATAAACGACCATCTTGCAATTTATCACAAACATAGGTTTCTCTCCCTTTTTTTTTCTTTTTGTTTTTTACAATTTTTAATTATCTTTTTACTGCATCTTAATTATTCTTTTAAAAATAAAAATTCTACAACCGAAATGGATTTCTGTAACTTATCTAATGATATTTTTCACCTCAGTGGTGATCATTTGTTTATTTCTTATTAAATTCTTAAAATATCTAAAAGTTACTTTTTTTTTTCAAAATGGCAACTATAGTCAACTGAAATGTCAGTGGATTCAGAGAGAAAATAATACAAAAATAAGTCAAATAATAATCAGAATTGGAAAATGTTTCATTTTATTTTAGGCTTATTTTCCATTGGAATATCCTAACAGGCCTTGGTGATTTCTCTATAGGAAATTGCCCTTTTCAGCACAGACTACAAAACAAAGATTAGTTCCTTATATGTAAGTTGTGATAAGTTTTTTATTATGTATGTTAAAATTACCTTTATGCTATTAAAATATATAGAATTAGCCGGATAGATTATGAGAACATGTCAGGCTTCTAGAAAAGGCAATGAACATCAGAAACTTTAGATGTATTGGATCAGGCTTTATAAAATTCTAATTTGAATGTGTTGATGTGTTAAGTAATATGCAAGACAGGAAATTTTGGAAAAAAATAATCATTAAAACACGCCTAGATATCAAAAAAATGCAGGGGACAAAAGCTAACTGTGTCCAATTTTTAATATGTTTATAAATTAAAAAGTTCTTTGTAAACAATTATAGCAAAAATTGTGGTACTAAAAGCTATAATATATATAGAGAGAGTTATTTATCTATTAAAATGCCAACCTACTACAAAATATTACCACTAAATAATGTAACTTTATATAAGCTTCAAAAAGATGTCAATATTTCAGTAAGGTGAAAAAAAAACTCTGCGGGGGTTAATCCCCTCCTAATCTGACGTTGTAAAACTTCCCAGTTTAAAATATACTGGCTATCACATTGAAAAACCTTCTGCATCATTTAATTCTAGTAAACTATGAGAAATTCACAAACTTCACGAGTTCTACGTCTGGGTTTAATTAATAAATTTATATAGTCTTTGAAAAAAAAAAAACACTTTTAAGTCGAAGTATTTATGTCACATGAATTAAAATTTAAAATAAAATAGTGTTTTAACTTTTAAACATAAGACACGAAAGAAATTTCCAAAGCAATAACAAACATAAATTAAATGATACGAACCAGACGACATTCAAAAACTTGAAGCTAAAAAAAGCATGGAAAATGTACTGGTCAGAAGAAACTCAATTAATTAGAATACATTTCATGTATCAAAACTTGTATCTTTCTACAATATTTAAAATCATTTCTAAGTATATTTTCACATTAGTAATACAATTATAATTTACAAAAGTTTGTATCTATGCAAACAACTGACACAATGCCATAGAGTTAGAGAGCTTTCCTCTGTGGATGGTATGAAACAACTTCAACTGCTGAAAAAAAGCATGTATTGAAATTTGTTTACATTTTTACTCTTAAGGTCAGATTTATTTTATCCCGAAGCCATCTCTCAGTTAGTCAGATTTATTTGTAAGTTGCAATTTTATATGTCTAAAAAATTACCTTTTCATAAATTTTATAATCATTTGCACTTTATTTACCCCATTCTAATATTTTATATACGAGTACTAAATTTTTATTGTCGATTGTTTTTTAAATTCAATTTTTATATCTATTATTAGCTGCACTAATCCACAATTTATTTGTTAATTTTACACAACATCGACCTTGTATTGGCCACTTTTAGACTTTCTAAGCTTAGTAAATCATAAAAAAAACTTCTGGGTATAATTCCACACATAAATGGGGAACAGATAGTAACCAATTTTACAAAAATTTTCTTTTTTTACATAAAAAGGGTATCATTTGAAAGGTTATAAAGTATGAGAAAATAAAAAAAAAGTTAAATTCAAAACAATTATAAGGCATTGAGAGAAAGCATTACATGTATGCTTTCACAACTCTTTTTATCCAATCTGTACCCTCTTTTTTTAACATAATTTAGGAATTCATATTTTGGAATTAAATTTAAGTATTTTTATATTTTAAGCAGTTCATATATGTGTCAAAGCATTGTAAAAAGGGTTTAATACGTAGATAATAAGCACAAATTATATATTTTTTGTTTATAATAGCAATTTTAACAAGTGCATTGACGAATTTACATCCGATACCAAATTCCCTAGAAGTTAACGATGTACAAAACTAGTTGAAGTATTTAACAAGATGTTTTGTTTGCAGATCATGATTTTACTCACTATTCAAAATTTTCATTCAAATTTGATTTAAAAATTTTCGTTCTTTTTAAATGCAGGGTATCGCACTTTAAAAAAACTTGCGTCCAACATCAAGATTTTTTAAATTAAAACCATGTTAATTGCATCATTATGTGGCTAATTTATAAGAAAGTAAGGAAATTTAAAGCAGTTTCAGTTACTACCATAATTCTTGCATCTTTAAAAATTATGTAAAAGTTGAAAAATTACAATTTTTATTCATATTTTTAAATTTTGTGAAAGATCATAAGAACCTTTCAGATGTAAGAACCTTTCAGAAGTTTTTTTTTCAAAATTTGCATATTTGCATCCTAATTATGTACAAAACTGTTTTTTTTTTTTTAAATGAAAGGTCTTTTATTTAACATCCTAAAAGACATACAAAATATTGTTAAAAACTGCCAGAGCGCTTTCGGACTTATATACGCCCTTCATCAGTGGCTACATGAGTGGTAAAAGCATGGAATGTTCATAGATAGAGAGATCATTTTAAAACAAATTTGCATAAAATATAAATGGTAAATGAACTTGCTAAAATAATACAAGAAATATACACTGAAATTACAAAATAAGTTTAAACGCTTACGAATTTAAAAATATTACAAGAAAAGAACTAATAAAAATTTTAGAAAAATGTCAAACATGATATTCCTGAGAATGACGTCACAAATAACTTTCAAGAGATTTGAATTGCATAGAGTCGAGATTGAGTCGCCAAGCATAACTTAAAATTTGAACAGGATCAAAATTACAAATTGATTCACGGTAAATATAAATAAACAGGGATTCATAAAGAAGAATACTATGTGGATTGTTACAACGAATCAAAAGGAAAATTTTTTCAAAAACGGGAAGAAATTTATCATTAGCCACATATTGAGCAAGAGCCGTAGAAAGTTTACCAGATTTGACATTGTGAGCATGTTCTGCTAAACAGATGCCAACAGTACGTTTTGTACTACCAATGTAAAATTTATTGTCACCAGCAGGGGATAACAGGGGAACAACATGCACCCCAGCAAAGCTTTTAAAGTCATCAAAACTTCCAAGTTTATCGGATCGAATACGATTAAATAAAGTGGTAATATTAGAGTGAGCGAGTTTGAAACCAAATTCATGGCAGAAATTAATAAAAGGACAGAAAATCCTAGGATGGTACGGAACACTAGATTTATGGACTAAACGATCTTTAATAGCAACAAGTTTAGTATCAACGCGAGTGAATTTAAGACTAATGTGGGCGAAGATCTTATGAATAAATTCAAAAGAATAAGCAGCCTCATAGCCAAGTTTAAAAATAAAATTAATTTCATCAGTTAAAGCGGGGATAGAAGAGCAAACATTAAATGCGCGATTAAAATACGTGTTAAAAGAAGCTTTTTTAGAGGATACAGGATGGAAAGAATTAGCGGGGATACAGGAGTTAGTAAAAGTGGATTTCCGTAAATCCACTTTTTAACTAAAAAGGTTAGAATTCATTCATGGCATTTGTTCCACTTGTTTAACAACTGAAGTTAAGGTATGAAACATCTATTCAGTCTGAAGATTTTAATTTTGATTGACTACAAGAAATTAAGAATGCCAATGAGGTTTAAACTGCTTAGAGACAAGAGGATTTATATGATTATTTTTTTACCACGCTTTCAAGTTACCAAACATTGGAAAAAGGAGAGATTCACATATCTTACCCCTCTGCCCCCACCCATAGATCAGAATTCCGCTGGTCAGGTTCTTTATCAGAGACTCCACGTCGGCGAGTTTGATTGCTGCTGTTAAGCGCTGTGGGGTGGTGTATGAATATGCAATTATCACACTTCATCGTGAGGAAGTTGGTTCTAATTTATTATTGTTGTGTGATGTATTTAAGCATATATATTAATGAATATAAAGTGAAAAAAATTTCTTAGGAGGACGGGTAAAAATTTTAGAGGACGAGTAAAAAATTTCACTAGCCGACGTCCATTTTGTTGCTCCAAGTCCTCTGGACGAGCTGGACGGCCTGGGGCTTTCACACTCGCGGACGGGCTATATTTTTCCGATTTCCCGAAGCTTGCTCTGTATGGTATGTTCATTTCTCTCCCTCCACTTAGATTCTATTTTTAGAAATAGAATAATGTGCTGCTTACAGATTAACTTACATGTATGCACATGCATATATCTGATCTGTAACTGTGATTTGAAAGGTTCTCGCTGAAAGAGTTTCTTTTGAGCATACCTTACCACTTGATGCATATGCATTACCACTTGCAGAAACAAGCAGACAAATTTATTTTGTTTCAAATATTTTTTATATAGAAGTGCCAAGTATTTTCAAAGATTATATCTCAGTTAATGATTTTTAATCATGGCATCTAATGAGAAAGTTATTTGTAGTTTATGTGAAACTACAGTTATAAAAAAAAACTTAAAAACTCATTACAATCAACGTCATCCAGCTAAAGTGATAAATTGGAATTTTGACGTCTGGGGAAGACGTCAAGAAAATTTCAAAATTCCGATTTGTTTCCATAGCAGTATATGTCATTTATTCAGTCTATGATTTCTTCTTTAAAAATTATGAAACAATACTTGGAAGAGTTATCAATCTGTCTTACTAATGACACCACCACAAATTTTGTAGCTCTTCTGAAAAGACTTCCCAGTCATTTATTTTCCAGTTTGAAGAAATCCATAGAAATGTTTGATATTAGTCAGGATATGACTAGTACATTCCTTGGCGTGCCTTTACCAGAAAAGCCAGTTAGCTCAAAAACCTTGAGACTGCACAATTCAATCAACAAAACTGCATTGTTGAAAAATAATATAAGTGATTTAGCTAAGTACACTGCACCACTGAGAACTTTTATTAAAATAAATGGACGACCTTCTGGTTATAAAAATACTAGGAAGTGTTTAAAAGCAGCGTTAAATCTAATGTATGGAACAAATTATTCTCTGCATTTTACAAACATTCAGAGAAACAAAAAGCTAGGAAAATTTGTTACCTCTAAAGTTGTAAACAGAGTGAGTAATGAAGCTGAATGTTTACCTTGCTTCAAATGATTAATGGCAGAGTTCGCTAGTACAAAATAAAAGCAGTGCATTAACTTTCATCATATTTAAGATGAATATTATTATGTTACAATTGTTTTTGTGTGTTTAAATATATGTTTTATTTAAACACTAAATAAAGCTGAATTTGTTAAACTAAATATTTTACTTTATTTATGAATTACTCTTAGATTTGTCCATTTGTAAATTCTTACTTCATGGAACATTCTTGCAGAAAGATTTTGGTATTAATGAAGTTTGTCACAGAAAGCATAATAATTTTCTGCCGCAGGAGTTTTATCTATTGTATGCAGACGTGATACCAATCTTGATTACTAATTATGTACTATTATAACTAATCACATCCTATTATAACCTAATCATGTTCTATCAGAATTCTGTTATAATAGTACACTATTGTAACAAAATATCACATAATGTATTTGTTTGTATTTACGAAAATGTCAGACTCCTTTTACAAGTGCTGAATAACCTCAGCTCAGAATTTTCTACTGTCATACAACAAATTGTTTGCTTCCTCTCTGAAAAATAACTATGTATTCACAGTGTGATAATTGCATAAATAAAATTAAAATTATTTCTTTTGATATTCAAGATGCACCAACTAAGTATTTTCAATGGCAGAAGTGTGACAAGACTTCTAAAGCTGAAATCTTGTGCACTACCAAAAAAACTTTTGTGACCTTTTAAATCAAGCGAAGTATTTTCTCCTTCATACTTATATTAAAAGATAACAATCCATGGCCTTTAACAATTTGAAATCAGAAGTTGATGGAGAAAATGTTGTTATAGAACTGGATTTTTCAGAAAATACGGCAATTGTACAACAAAATTGAATTTAATCTGCACATTGGTTGCACTCACAAGCAACAATTTTCACGGCACATGTGTGAATTTCAAAAGATGTCACACAGAACTTTGCAATAGTTTTTTATACATTAGACCACACCAAAGTCACTGTGTTTAAATTTGTTAATTATTTTTTGTGATTTTTCAAAAAGGAATACCAAACATTAAACACATGTAAAAGTGCTTTCAAATAGTCCCACTTCCCAATTTAAATAATGTCATTTGTTTTCTAATTTATTTTTATTTGAACAAAAGTTCCTGTGATGTGAAATTAGCATGGAATTTATTTTTTGCAACATCCCATGGAAAGGGGATGCAGATGAAATTGGTGAAACTATAAAAAGAACTGTATGGCGACATATCAAAGATGGAGATGTATTCATGAGTAGTACACCCAAAAAAATATGCTGCTGTGGTTTCATCCTTAACCTCAAATGCATACATGTGCTACATTTCTACAGAAGAAATTAAAGATTATACAGAGTTTTTGCATGAATATTGTAAAAAATTCTGTCAATTTCCAATATATATTCAATTTACTGTGTCAAAGCTATTGAATCTGATAACATTATTGTTTCTGAATATCTCTTTCAAAAATATTTGAAAGACCATTTTATTTAAAGACAAAGAATTGTTCAATGGTGATATATCTAAGAACAGCTAGAATAATGATAAGCCTAGAGTTAAATGATTAGATGGTGGCCAGTTACGAGTCCATCCTTTACCCTGAATATGTCACAACTCAATGAAAATAAAGGTCAAGTTTCCATTATACACAGGGCTGAAGGACAATTTAAATGGCCAAATAAAGACAACAAAATATTTTACACATTGAAATGTGTTGTAAAATAAATTCACCAAGTATCCCCATAAAAAACAGGAAACAATTTACTTTCAATTATAAAATATAAATATTCAATGATAAAATACAAATATTAATATAATGGAAATACATGTAAATGTTAAATTTAATTAAGTATATATGTTATTCCAGATCTAGTGTAATAAAAAATGGTACTTACGTATTATCGCAACCATGCCAACCTCCGGGATATTATTTGACTATTGGGACACACAGGAGAATGACATATAATACGTAAGTACCAACAATTTATATATTTTATATTTAAAAATTTAGTTTTTGTATTAAATGTCATTCTCCTGTGTGTCCCAATAGTCAAATAATATCCCGGAGGTTGGCATGGTTGCGATAATACGTAAGTACCTAAAAAATATATATTAGTTCAAATATTGTTTAAAGAAAATGTTTGTTTATTTCTAACACCATATGCATTTTGCATGTTTTATGTCTGATACCAACAAAAAGCAATATTTTATGTTCCTCGAATACTTTTATGAAAAAATCTGTGCTATTTAACTTTTAACTTTTATCATTGCTCTTTAATATAAAAATAATTACAAAGTTAAACCATTGAGCTGAATTTTGGATTTTAAATTTGCAGCTTTCTTTTTCAATTTCAGCACTTACGTCTGACACTTTGAGTTATTTATTTATTTTTTAAAGTTTAAAAATTTTGTTAGTAGTTCTTTTTATATTTTCTGATCATATATGTAAGGATAAGTATTTTAAAAATATATTTGGTTTAATTTAGATATTTTAATTCTAAAAATTCCATGCTTTTGTGAACAAATTTTGTGCAATTTTTGCATCTGACACTTTGGAATTGCCCTTCTCATAAAATAGTTTTGAAATTTTTACAGAAATTGATGTATTCACTATCAGCTGTTTAACTTTTTTTATATTTTGTAACTCAAAATCAATATCAGAAGTAAGTCAATATATTCCATAGTGGATGCCAGCAGTATAACCTGAATGTCGAAAGCATTTTATCTGTTTAGTTTCATATTTACTGGGTTCTCATTTACTTCTTATCATACAATTTAAGGATGTTTTAAGGTATTAAATCAAGTTTACAGTAGTAATAAGTGCAGAGTGAACTGTGGCCAATGCACAGCCACAGTTCACTCTGTCTGTGCTCTGTGCTCAGCAAGTAACAAGCATAGTTTAAAAACTATTAAGGAGAGAAACTTGCACAATTGATTTCTACAAGTTTTTCTCCTCATTTGGGACAAATGATATAATATGATTAATAATTACCTGTAACTGTCATAATGTAGATTATAAGAAAATGACTTTTCAGCATAAAAAATGCACTTGATATTTGGTCTACTGAAAATTAGTGACTCAATTAAACATTTAGTATTTTTAAAGATCTAAACAAATGTATAAACTATTTTGGAATTGTGGTGGTAACCCTTTTTTAATGATACAGTTAAAGTAACAGATTTCTATAAAAAAAATATGCCTCAAAAGACATCTCTCCACTAGCAGGATGACCATACCTATCTCATGCATAATAGAAATATATACCCGAGTTCCTTTTAGTAAAAATAAATTTATCTGAAATGTAAGGATGTCCTCCAAAATCTATAATGCTAAATAATTTTAAATACAGGAATAACTAATGCAAAATAGCCTTAATTACACCTGTCCGCAAATTGTATTGGGATGCCAGGACAAGTATGAACTCCTTGTGACTGAACTAATTTATTTGTGTTTATGTTTCTTGGTTATTGTTGTTATTTTGTTGTTCTTTGTTCTTTTCTTGATCCTTTGTAATGTTGTGAGCTGTCTAATCTGTATGGATTAATTCCCGGAATAAAGCCATATGTAACACACACACACACACACACACACCTGTCAAAAATCCCACTAATCTATTAACCTTCTTTAATCTATTAACTTTTTTCTGTCTAAAAACTTAAATATATCTGAAAGTCAGGGATTTTTATCATTGTTTGACAAACTTGTAGCAATTTTTGAAGGAAAAAGAGTACAATCTGATTAAAAATATGTGTAAAGCTTATTACTGTATCTAGGTTTATGTTTACAGATTAGTGTATAATTATTGAAACTAGTGCTAACAGGATATCACCTGGCATTCAGGGGATGTAAATTTTGTCTGCTAAAACTTTGTTATCAAACACTGAAAATAGCACATTTTAATTGTTCACCCAATTAGAGGGGGTTTTCTTGCCCAAATGTTGAGTAAAAGATATTGAGACTGAGATTTCAGATCACTTATAATTAACTTCTTCAAATGCTAAGTTTCAATTTATTGATTGGGTAATCTCAAAAATAGACCCAAACTACCAGATGGTATGAAAGACCACTAGAATCAGTGTTGCCAGATTTTTTTAATCTACTAAGCTGTCTCTAAAACTCTAAATTCTACATATAGTACTTGAAAATGTACCATTAAATTCTTCCAAGTCTTTTTAAACCTTATTTATATAGAGTTGGTCTATTTTTTCTGCACCGGGTACTTTTAAGTAAGATGCATTTCCAGAATACGGATGGTGTATAATATTACAATTTGGATCTTATTCGTGAAAGTAGCATAGCATAAACTGTAATAATTTGTGCACAGCCAATGTCTGCCTCATATTTCTCAAGTATGTGGCTTCTCTTAGGATTTCCAGTCTCCTGTAGAAATTTGAACTTCTTGTTGAGATTGGAATCTTGAGGCTTTAAAAATTTGCAATAACCACAAGCTAAATAGTCTAAGCTTTAAATTATTTCACTTAATTATCTTATTTACTAGGTGCAAATGTGTTAACCATGTGCAGATTGAATTTAAAAGCTATTATAATTTGTCTAAAATGTTCATAAAAATCTACTAAAAATTTCAATTTATCAAAGAGTCTACTAAAAGTGCCAAATTTCATGTAAAATCTACTAAATCTCGCAGCACTGACCAGAATGGTGAACAACTTGTATGATGGAGGAGTTTGTTCTTCCAGTTCTGTTCGTAGTTTTATTTTTCTTACTAGTATAATTTTTCTTGTAAAAATTTCTTCACTCTTCTAATAAAATCATATACAGTTTTATATTTAAATGTTTTTAATGACATATAGTATTATTTGCTCTAATACTATGATTTTATCTACAGGTTTGTACTAATAAAAATTTGGAACTTCCATCTCATTTTTAAGCTTGTGAAAGCTATGTCCAGCATTTTCTTCCGATTTCATTATTTAACCAATATAGTAAAGCCTCTTATCTGCAACCACAATGCAACAGCCAAGAGAATAATGAAGCTTCATACTTCTTACTGTCTGAAGAAAGCTTCAAAAGACAAGGTTTATTGATTTTAATTGCATAAAATTTTAAATTGCATACAAATGAAAACAAAATGTTTTTTAATGTTTAACATTCCATATTCTATGCTTTATTTTGGCATTTTAATTATTTATTTTTATATTAAAGTGAAATTTACCAATCAATGTAGCTTTTAGTGTTATTGATTTGTATATTTTGTAGAAACCAAAAAATGTTATCCAGTATAAACCTAAATCAAAGCAACCTATTGTTCAACTTTGGAATGGAGTTTCACCTCTTCAAATTGCTGATGTTGTAAAGAGAGATATTGGTATGTTGTAATTAGCAAGTGAATTTGTAGGGTTAAATATTGATGTATTAAAGTCTATTTTATCTGTTTAAAAAGAAATGAACAGAAGTTTTTTTAACTGTTAATTGTGGACTCTTATCTGGAGGTTACTGGAACCTTTCCGGATAAAGGAGATGAGAGATGTATGGAATAAGAGATGGATTCCATCCCATATCTCAGCCATTAAGCACTTTGTTCAGTTAATTTTTTTAACTATATAGCTTTAGTGTAACTTAAATCACAATAGAAAGGTAAAGCACATGGCTCCTGAATTTATGTTGCTGAAGCTTAATAATTGAATATTAATATCAGAAGTAAATTTCTGCATATTTCTTATTCTATTAATTTCTTAAGTACTGCTAAAAGTCAATAATTGATACTTTAACTACTGTTTTAAAATCTTATATGTTAGTTATAAAAATAGATTATTTTTACTATACTGTGTTTTAAATATATGTTTCACAAAACGGCTACAAACTAATAGTTACAGCATGGAGATGGATGGTACACTAATATATGGGACTGCCCTATTCATTGCCATAGCATTGAAGCAAGATATGGTTTATTTTTATAGTGTTTTAAAAAAATTCATATCTTTATTTTTTAGATCTAAAATGCAATTTTTAAAATTCTTACTCTACAATTTTTTTTTTAAGAATTGAATAAGCACAATAATTCTTGTTTTGTTTTGAAAAAAATATTGAATAGTGAAGTGATACCTGGATATTTATTGAGTTCATATATTAATTATTGTTATTTTAGTTATTAGTTGACTGAAATGGGTGGTGTATTTAAGGAAGGACCCTAAAAATTCAGGAAATTTAAAAATTTCCCAATAAATTCCAAAATATTTCTTTATAACTTATTTTATTTATTTATTTTCTTAGAATTTTTAAATTTAGAAATATCAAACTATTTTTTCTTCTTTGAACACTTAATTAATACTTAAATTTTGCATATCATAATTATCAGGGGGGAGTAGCATTACAGAGTTGAACTTAAAAGAAAGTATTAATATGACCCCCCCCCCCCCCCCCCCCAAATAGATTTCCGATATATGCCCTTGCTAAAATAGGGCATACTATACCTGTAATCAAATTTTATTTCAATTAAATATTAAAATTGTAGGTTATGTACTATAATACAACAGAAAATGTGTGCTGTTTCAAAGGGTTTGTTTAAGGGGAGGTGTTTATTTATTAACATTGAAGATAATAGCAGCAGAGTTGGATTTTTGACTGTTTAATCCGTGTTTCAACCTGATAAAACCGTCAAAAATCCAAAAACTGCGAACAAAAGGGGAATTTGATTTAAAAACAATACAACCACCATGTCAATCATTATAAGATTTATCACCCATATAAATTTGAACATTATTATAAAAAAGAAAGTGTAAGTAATTTTAAAACATTATCCTTACAACAATACAAGTAGTACATAAATACTTTTAAAATATTGAAATACTTGCAACAATTAAAAATAATTTTTCATTTATTCGAATTTAAATATCAAGGTATTCTGATTTTGTTTTAAATTAAAGACAATATTTATAACTTTTCTGAACTTTTATTATTTTAATATTTTAGAGATAGCACAATTTGTTTTATTAAAAACAAATTGTGCTATCAAAAACTATTGTGCTATTAAAAACAATTATGCTATTAAAAACAAATTGTGAATATTAATTCAGGTTCATTATACCCACTTCGCATTCGATAACACATAACGAGTTTAGAACTTTTCTCTAGTCCTAAATGATTTTGCCGTTTAGAATGGATAATTTCAAAATTTGAAAATATTCTTTCTATAGAAGCCAAACTTGCAGGTTGGGATATCAGCATTATTGCTAGTTCAGCTAATTTAAAAGCTGCACTGTTTTCATCCTGAAAACTTTTACACTTCGAAATACATTTCCACCACGTTATCGGATTGGTGAGTTTTGCACTTGTACTGAAGAAGGATGTTGGGAATAGGCTTTCTTGGACCTCAAGTGCAATCAAAAGTGGTAAACAGCCTTCAATTTTTTCTGTAGTATAAAAACGAACAGTTTCCATTTGGCTATCTGTTAAGTCTTTACCCATGTATTTCGGGTGCATGATGTAAGTGAGGAAATGGATTGGCATTAATGCTTGTTGTAGTCTTTTCTGAGCAATTTTATTGTATGGTTACAGGGAATCTTCTTTCATACAACTTAGCCAAATGTAGCAAGCATCAGCCAATGTTACTGTATCTCTTTATAGTATATAGGCCTACATTTTAGGTGGCAAAAAGATTTTTTTCTTCCAAAAGTTTATTCCCAAGGAGCTATCCATTTTTTTTTTACCAATATAATAAAAATAACAATAAATTTATTCAAATCAATTAAATATACAATTTACAAATAGAGTTGCTCTCTTTCAATTATTATATAATGTTTTATTGTATTTGTTTTATTAATTCCCCTCCCCCCCCCCTTAAAAATACAAGGGACCCGAAAGTAAAACCTTGCACAGGTTACATGAAAGCTAGTTACAGTACTGATTGAAGGTGATAGGATTTTGATTGGCAATATTGTTTGTTTCATTCTCACTTGACAGTTTTTGACAGTTTTGACATTCAGGTTTTTGACGTGACGATTAAAACCATGGATTAAACCGGATAAAACCATCATGCATCAAAAACCTGCCAACCCTGAATAACGGTCATTATATATGAAGTGAACACAAAAGTGTAATAACATTCTATTACAAGCATGACATCTGGTGATCAATTTTTAACCTGATTCCTGATGTTTAATTGACTAGAAACTTTGTATACTCATATATTCCTGATGAGATCATATTTCTGATAACAATACAATATTCTATTAAATTTAAGTTGACCCTCCATTCCCCTTCACCTCTCGAATTTTTATATTGTGAATCTGCATCAAAACAATCTTTGCAATTGTATTACAACTGTGTCTTTTTTAGTAAATATTTCCAAATGTTGTGTACTTTATTGCAAAAGTTTTAAATGTTCATGGTACTGATAATTACAAATTTCAATTTGTAAAGAAAATTTTTGACTTGGGTTTTCCTATCCAGAGAAAAATGAAATATACAACATTCCAAAATCTGAAATTATATCCAAATTGAAAAAACATAAAGCCAATGTAATATAAAAGAGTAAAAGCATTCATAGCATTTGAGTTTGATTTTACCAACATCAATATTAAGTAAATCTCATTTGATGTGAGGTTGTATAGTGAAAAGTATTACTGTCCCATCCATCCCTTTAAGTGTCCCATTTATCCCTGGCTTGGGGATGGATGGAACAATTTGGATATTTTTATTAAACTTGTGATTTTTTTTCCCAAATATGTGATGTTGTTTAACCTAAAAAGTTCAAATTGTAACTAAATAACATATGTGTAAAATTAAATGTACAATTTGTTTTTTTAATTGTATGTTTCATAGAAATAAATATTTTGATAAAAAATGTCCCATTCATCCCCCATCTCCCCAGAGTTTTTTTTTGATTGATGCATCTGTACTCTGAACATTGTTGATGAAATTGAGTTCACAGAGGTTGTTTACCACTAGAGCACTCCCGGCCACACAATTCGTTACCATAAACCCTTGGGTTGGTCGTGTGGTCTGGGCCTTCAACCACTAGAGCACTCACACCGTGGATATCTAGGAAAACGGCCTAAGGACTTGGCGAGACACCCACTACTTCTTGTGGAGTATTCAAGCACAGAATCATACACTTGTAGTCCCTGCCGAGGGTCTTAAACACTGGACACTTGCAGCAATAGAATTTCTAGTGAGGAACTAGAATTTCACTATAGTCACTGAGGTGATAGTCAACCTCAGTGACTGTTCTTCACTGATGAGTGGGACCCTCGCTGTTCTAAAATTAGATCTTTTTCCTTGAAACAAGTAGTTTATTGCTACTCATAACCACACAGCTTTATTAACAACTAGCAGCATACCCGTTCTTTGTATGGAGTATATAATATAAAAAAACTTGTAATTCGCAATCATGTGCAAATTCTGTTAAAATATTAAATTTATTGCTCATAAAGAGAAGTTTAAGAATATCTGTTCTCATTATGCAAAATTATCTTCACGGGCAGATCGAAGAATAAAACATCCTGGCCCCTTTTGTAGGCAAATTTACAAAAAAAAAAGAATTGAATCAATATATGCAACCCCGTACTACTTATATTGTCATAGATTAGAAAATATGCCAGTGTGTTAGTAGAAGCTTACCCGTATTGCAATATGAGTCTCAATATTTGCCAAAATAAAAGAGATGACGTAATAAATTGAAAGTATTAAAAATCCCCATAATCTTAATACAAGAATATAGCTGCCAACTCTCCCGGTTTTACCAGGAGACTCCCGGGTTTTTGCTATATCTCCCGGTCTCCCGGGTAGGTCGCTCAATCTCCCGGTTTTCACTCAACAGCCCTTATTTTCCCCCTTTCTAGGCAGAAATCACTCGAATGCAAATCGTGACTTTCAGTTGTTTTCCGCGATGTAGGAATGGATTGCGATTGATGTTTGTATTTTTGTATTTGTATCTACAGGTTACAAAAGTAAAAAAATCGAAAATAGATCACGAATTTTCTGAAAATATTACGAAATGAGAAACGAAGTCACAAATTTTGAAATCGAAGTTTTCCTGTTTTTTCGTCTAAAAATGCATTTCTCAGCTATCGTGTAATCGGCGCTCGCAAGCGGCAATTATTCCCACAGCGTCACGAGAGAGATGACCAATGATTAACTAATTAACATGGGAAAATCACATTTGCATCGACTAAAATTTTATTAAATTATTTTGTTTTATATACAAAGCTATTGTTCAAACATATTATTAATGAAATGAAACTATTTTTTTCAGCAGTAGCGCTAAAAACGATGTTTGTGTGCGATCCTCTTTATATTTCATTTTATTATGAAACTATTTTTCCAGCATCGTCTAATTTTTTTTATAATTATTTCGTATTTTATACAGAAAAACTATTGTTCAAACGTATTATTAATGAAAAGGAAGGCTATTTTGCAGCATCGTGAAAATAATTTCCACTTTTGCATCGTCTAAAATTGGGCTTATCAAAATCTCCCAGTTTTTCCATATTTTCGCACAAAAATTTCCCGGTTTTTCATATTTGGAGGTTGGCAGCTATGCAAGAAGGTCGTAATTGATTCCAATATATGCCAATATACCTGTACTAATTATATTCTCGTAGATTAGAAGATATACCCGTGCATTTGTAGAAGATTATTCGTACAACGTACTATATATGAGTTTCAACAATTTTCATCATAGTAAAACAATAGCATAATAATTTAAAAATATCAATAATCCCTGAATCAACAGTCCTTGAAAATATCAATAATAATGATGTTTAAACCTGAAGACCGTAATTGATATTATCCAGTCAAAAATGCAATGTCAATGAAATTTATGTTATATACATATTTTTATTATTCAAATCGGAAAAGATTTAATCAAAATCATATGCCGCATAACACATTGGATCCGTTGCTAAGCGATATGATATCATTTGCTTCAAATAAATTGATGGAAATCATATTGTCTTAATAATGCGATCTCCATGGAAGGTTTGGCGACATTTTAGTCAATTTAGAGATAACTTAAAAAATCGCCAAATTTATCGCCAAGTGGGACTGTAGAACTGATAGTCCCAATTTGCGACAAATTGACGAAACATCATCACAATACTATCCCCTAACAAAACACAATTATTTTCATTTATTAAGCGCGATTTTATCAATTCCATGATATTTTTATGGACTCACAAATACTTTTATCAATTTCGTGATATTAAAAAAATTCGTTAAATGTGTTACTAAGTAGGATGGATGGATTGACCGACAAATGCTACCGAAACATCATTTCAGTACTCTATTCTAAAAAACAAATCATTGATTTGCGTCAATTTTATAAATTTGGAAACATTTCCGCTAATTTGGTAAAGTTTAAGAGAAGTTACCAAGTTATTTAGAGATATTCCGCTAAATTCGTAGCTCTGAATTTGCAGATATGAAGAATAAAATATCCTGATCCCGTTTGTATATACTAAATGAAAACACTAAAATTGTATTATAAGATACACCCGTTCTACTCTTTTTCTGCTTCAACAATCAGCTAAATGAATTTATTGGGTAAACACAATATATGAGTTTATTAGCTAAACACGATATATGAGCTGAAAACCTCCTTGCTAAAATAAATAAAAGTAATGTATGTAGTTCGCAATTTATATAATTAAAAGAACAATCAAACCGTTCCTTTAGAAAATATATTTTTACATCCATTTATTTATTATTCAAATAGAAAAAATAATAATAAATATTAACAACACATTTAATTTCATTCCATAAAATGCGAAATTTAATATCCATTTTGATTTCTTTATACTTTTCATTGTTCAGTAAAAGCTTGTGAAATATAAACCAAGGAGATAGATTTCCCATTTAAATCATGTTTCAAACAATTCATGTTTTCAGAAAGTGACTAATTAGTGCAAAAAATCTCCCCCCAAACTCAGAGATACAGTTTTAATTCACTTTCAAAGGATTTTCAAGATTTTCGTTTGGATAAACCACGGAGTTAGAGAGTAGAACTCCTAGGAAAGAGTTTTTTTTCATTAATATCTCGACAACTCCTGGTCTTAGATACTCGAAACTTGGGCTAAATTTATGGGGGCCTATTTAAAGGCTATCCACAAAATTTCATCAAATTCGATTCAGCCGTTCTCCCGTGATGATGAGACAAACGAAAATGTCGTTTTTTACTAATATCTCGAGAACCACTGATCGTAGAAACTGCATACATGAACTAAATTTTAAGTGGGACTATTTCCAGGCTACCCACAAAATTTCATCAAATTCGGTTCAGCCGTTCTCCCGTGATGATAGGACAGACAGACAGATTTTCATTTTTATTTATATAGATTTCTTATCAGCTGTTATTTCCAGTTTAATGAACACTTTTGGAAAACACTTCTGTTTTGCTGATCTTTGTATGTACATAAGAGATTCATTCAAAATTTCTGTATCGTTGTTTGATTAGCACTTATTCAGTTCAGATATGAAGAGACATGTTTAACAACATAAAGTATTTATTAACAAATTAAATCAACTATCTTAGGTTGCATAATAAATTAAATATCATGTCCTGCTACGATAACAATCCATTTTACTTATGCTCTTCCATATGACCATACTGCTTTTTCCAACTCCTCTGCCATTCATCTCATCCTCTTTTATACTTGACACTTTCTCCTGCTACGGTTCACAGTTACAGTTTTTCCTTAAGCCTTATTTGCAATTAGCTTAAGTAACATTATTTCCCAACAAGGCCCTCCTTAATTTTGTTTTAGTTAACATCTTTACAAATACAGATATAAAACTATTACATTACGTGACATTCAGTGTTCATTTAAATCTTAGCAATTTATCTTTACTTATAGCTTTAGTTAACATATCTTCTAAATTATCATTAATTAATACATGAATAAGTTCATAATTTTGAAATTTTAAGTTTTCATTTACAAAACTTACTTTACGAATAATGTGATCCAATCTACATGAAGTTACCCCACTTTCACAAATGAAAACAGATGATTTGTTATTACAATAAATTTTTACATTCACTAGAGTCTTAAGTAAAAGTTTGTCAAAAAATAATTGTAAAGAAAGCCCTTTTTTCATACAACTTACCAATGCAATTGCTTCGGCATCACAAGTTGATAGTGATACAGTGTCCTGCAATAGCAATTTAGAAGTCCAACTAATTGTATTTGGGCCAAATTTATAAAGAAACCCTGTTGTTGACTTCTGATTTGGTTTCTTGCATCTCCAATTAGCGTCTGCATATCCTAAAAGAATAAAATCACCTTTAACATATACCAAACCTTTGTTTTTAGTTCCTTTTACATATCTAAGAATCCTCTTGACAGTAGTCATATGCATAGCTCTTGGATCCTTATTGTACATTAGGGTGGGCTGATTTTTTTTTTTTTATGAAACGCTATATTGCGGGAAAACTTGAAACTAGGGTAGATAAGTGGAATGCAAAAAAAAAAAAAAAAAATTTGTTTACATCTGGCAGTAGCGCCTCGACCCTAAACTTTGAGAAAATATACTATTTTCATAATTTTTCTAATAAATGGAAAAAAATCGAATAACTTCTATAACAAGTAGCTATAGGCATATTTTAGTAGAACAAAGTATGGGAAAGATAAATAAATGAAAAAAAGAATGCATTTTATAAATTATTATTATTACACTTAAAAAAACACATTTTTTACAAAAATTGACAAATTTCCATTGAAACAAAATGTTTTTTCTGATTGTGTAAAAAGTCAGTTTGTAATGAAATATAGTCCTTTACTTGTCTTTAGTTTCTTTTGGTAGTTTGAAATAAGATTTGCTTGAAAAACTTGGCATTGAAGATCTTGAAAGAAGTGTAGTTCTTATAAATCCATCTCTGGATTGGAACCAAAGACTTTTTGTGATGCCTCGGTTAACAGCCTAACACATTATTCAACTGCTTGGGTGTTGAAAACCCAGACCGTCCGACTCATCCAATGGACTTGAGTAAATATTTGGACGGCCAAGGACTGCTTGGGTGTGACATGGGATTTGTCATAATTCCACTCAACCACTATTCCATCTGATTGGACCTTAGACCAAATCTCTTGATCGGTGAATCTCCGCAGCAAAGGTGGTGGTGAAAATGTAGTAATGTTCCAGTGAATAATTTCGATGTGGTCTGTAGCTAGGAAATTGACTTTGGGTGGTTGGAAACTCCTGATTGACTTTCTTTTAGAAGCTAAGTTCCTAGCCTTTATAATTCTTCTGAAACCTATCTCTCTTATATGATCCCTTTTATCTACTAACTCAAAAGCAAGTTTTCTGAATGAACAAAAAATGTGTTTCTCTCAGTTACTGGGTTAAGACTTTTAGCAAGTTTTCTGGCAGAAATCTTGACAATTCTATAACTTCAAATACATGTTCTGGTCCATTTGTGAAGTACTTACTTTTCTTGATATGAAACCATACAGGCATATATGACTTTAGGATAAAAGAAACTAAGATCTTGTGTTCATCTGTTGGGTTTTCAATACTTAAATACAATCTGAGAGCTCTGTTCTCCTTTGTTAACCATCTTGCATGGGAAAGTGGGCCAGGTTCACGAACAGATATATCTTCAGAACAGCTGCCTGATTTTATAGCAGAACTTATGTCCAGAAGGTACTGTGGATCTTTGCTTAAAATTTTCCGATCAATTTCTGGAATCACACTCAACACAGTCAAAATTTACCACTGGGGTTTTTTCACATTTACTGAGCTGTGTGCCAATCGAGCCACTAAATGATTTTGGCCTAGTTGTTTCACCATCTAAATATTTAAACAAATGCCGGAATGGCAATTCAGTAAAGTGTAAGAGACACATACCCCACTGTAGTAGTCTTTTAACTTATTTTTCAATTTGGCAAATAACACCCATTTTCCACCCTGTATTAGTAACGGTGCCATCACATCCAATTACATCCAGTTCATGAAGTGAAAAACCAGCTTCAACCAAATAAGAAAGAATGCTATTGGCAATGTTTTGAACAGACCCAGAAGAAGGTGAAACATGGCCAACGAAGACAGAACCTGGTTCTTGTAAAATTGAGTAATGTTCCTCTTTTATGGTTCTTCAAAACTGCTTTGAGTTTGATTTTTCAATCACGAAGGTGTCATCCTTCCTCCCATCAAAATATAGTCCTTGAAGTGAGTTATGCTTGTCCTTGTTCTGCATTTGAAGTTCTGAGCAGTTAACACTTTTTTCCCTTCTAAGTTTATTTTTGTCAACAACATGGATGTGGTCATCATCAGTTACGATACCAAAATCTTGCAACATACTTTAAACGATAGCTGCTGTTGCTTTATCTGATAATCCAAAGCGATCACTAGACAGTGCAGTATTTATCAATTTAATGCGTATCTGCCATGGTGATTTAATTTGAGGATTTAATTCTTCGAAATCTTCATTGTTGTCATCTTCAATCTCTTCAGACGAATCAGAGCCTACCTCTTTTGGCAGGAGAGTTTCTGTATCATCTATATGTTTTGAGCAAGATGGCTGTGATAATAAATCAATAGTGGACCGAATTCTTTGATGTTCAACCAACTTCCTTTCATGTTTTTCGGTAATTTTTTTTGTTTCCTTTATGTCTACAGTTCCAATTTTACCTATGCCATACTTTTTTTGGTAGTACAAGAATTTCAGTTCAATGATGGGTATCTTCTTTGCTTTTTCATAGTTACAAATAATAGACACAGGATGGTCAGGACACTCGCAAACCTCATTGACCTTTTAGCAATTGCAGTCCAATGTTATTTTGCACTTACATACAGAGACATCAAACAGTAACAAAGATTTTTTTTTTAAATCTTCAACTCTCTTTTTGAACTTTTCCTTTTCCTTATGCTTAAAGGACTTCATAAAATTACGATAACTGTCATGGTATGCATTTATTAACTGCACAATTCTGTAAGGCGTTACTGTTGATATTGAAGCTTTATCAAACAGAGATTTATCTTGTGATGCCACAATATTTGAAATTTGCAAAAAACAAACTGACCTATTGTTTGTTTTCAAGGCTAAGTTATAATGTTCATGGAAAAAACACTTGAGAACATCTTCATAAGTTGGAAGTTTACTCAATGATAACTCCTTTAGATTGCCAAATAACTGACAATTAAGCTGGCTGCGAGTAATTTTCTTGGAAACAGCCATGACACAGTGGTTAGTATAATCAAATCGCTAATCAGTTTTAAACAAACACCATTGAAACTCACAGGAACAACACACTGCCAGAGTCGGGCGCAGTAGCCCAGTGGTTAGCTCGCAGGAGTTGCACTCGGTAGGTCCGGGTTCGATTCCCTCTGTTGCCAAAACTCCCGCCGTGTTCAGGCGGTGCACGATCACGTTAAACATGTGGGTCTGTAAGTCCTTCCGAAAGGTTGGTGGTAGACGAAGGAGGATATGGTCCCTGTGGATGCCTCCCCCATAGGGTTCCTGTTTAAATTGGGTGGCTATTCCCAGCCGTCCAAACAATTACCTTACACCTTTCTGGTAGGTTAGACGGTCTGGGTCTCAACAACAACACCACTAGAGTCATTATCTGGATACCGACAGAAACTGTTGTGTATCGCAAGGAGCTCACGAAATGGTGGAACAAGCACGCGTACATGCAGTGCATTGTGGATGGGTACAGTCTATTACTGTGTGGGGGAGAGAGAAAAGTAGTGACAGGCTACAATACACAGAATGGCGTGTCGTGCGGGACTGCTGATAGAGTATGTCTTAAATGTGTTAACCTTTAAATTAAGGATTTTAATATGCTTTACTTTCTTGGCTTTCTTTTAAAGTTTTTTTACATTAGCAGTTTTATTTTATCTTATTCGTTTATAACTTTAAAAAAATGAATAAATCTCTTATTTTTCAATAAATTTCAAATATTCAAGTGTAATTTTGTAAATACTTTCCTTGAAAAATCATCCACTACTGTTAAAACATTACATATTTAACTCCTCCTAAAGAAGCTTCTTGTATTGAACCAATTTAGTTCATATGAAGGTTGCAACGACATTTTTGATTGCTCACCAATTACTTCCTTAAATGGTTTTCTAGCATATTTCATTTGAATGCTCATATTACAATCACTCGATTTTGAGTCTTGTTTACACTTAGAGTTATGCACCATTGAATTTTTTAACATAAGTTTCATATAGCTTTCATTAAAATGGCCTAATCTTTTATGCCACCTTTCCCAAGAAGTGTTTTTACCTGCTTTCTAAATAAAATTATTATCCTTTATCGCTTTCAAATCAACATAAAATTTAGATTGTTTTGTACTTAAATTTTATTGCCTTTCCAATCCAAAATATGCCCTCCAGATTCATCAAATAAAACATTCATATTATCATCTGTTAATTTTCGAACAGATATGAGATTACTTTTTAGTTTAAGTACATAAAGTACATCCTTTAGCACTAATTATGAATAAAATTTTTCACTTCTCGTAATGTTATGGATCCTTTTGCTTAATATCCTACTATTGTTAGCTAAAAAAATATTTCTTTTACCATTTTGTACTCCTTTTAAGCAGTCAAAATTTTCAGTCATGTGACTAGTGGCCCCACTGTCACATGACTGGCATAATGGTTTGTAATACACTTTCTGTAGTTCTTAAAGTTCTTTTATTTAGATCCACTTCTGTCACACATAATTTTTTATTCTGGAAATCCCCTTTTATTTGCTTGTTTAGAACTATCCTTCAAGGAACTTAATTTTTGTTAATTAGCTGGATTATTCCAACAATTTACGGCTTTATGACCTGACTTATTTCAAATATAGCATGCAATTTTCCTACTATAAGTTTGTTCAAATCCCCTTCCTTTATCATGTGCTTTCGGACTTCTATATCTTCTGCTATTCTGTACTTTAAAAATAGACGAGCTTGCTTTTTCAGCTTCGTTAAATCTTTCCTTGTGCAATTTCAAAATTTGAACATCAGAAATAGTAGCTTCCTGGAAGTTGTCAAATTGCATTGTCATTAAATTATACTTTGGTAGAAGTCCCTTGATCAAAGTACTTATAAATTCTTTATCTATATTTGCACCCAGTATGCATGCACTTTGCAGAAATTTATCGGCTCTCAACAAATAGTTGTTCCAGTTTTGTTCCTTTACATTTGTAATCGTGACACATTCATTGGTTTTTGCCTCTATTCTTCTTTTCAAATCACCTTCATACCTGTTGCTTAGGGGGGTCCAAATTTCCTTGGCAGTATAACAAGTAAAAATAAAGCATTCTTTCATATCACTTAATGCACAAGTAATAATTCTTCTTATTTGAGAATATTTTTTCTTCCACTTAGTTAATTCTGGTTCCTTTACTGGTAGATTATTAGATACAAGCCTAATCCTTTTCCCTCAAGTATACTTTCAATATGGTACTTCCACTAATGAAGTTTTCCCTGTCAAATAAAGGAATTGCTTACTCTACCATCTTTTGCACAGTAGCACTTATTACGCACTTTTAATTAAGAGTAGAGACTGGGCCCATGACCCTTTTGTAGCATTTTTTTATTAGCACTTATTCAGATATAAAGAGACATCTTTAACAACATAAAGTATTCATTAACAAATTAAAACACCTATCTTAGATTACATAATAAAGGGGTCATTCCATGTCAAATCAACACAGCCCCCAACCTGACCGACACCGATTTAAAACTTGATTAGTTTGTTTTCCACTCATATGTACTCACTCTATGCAAAAATTTAGTCCCCAATGATCATTATCTTTTTTATTTATAAAAATTTGAAATTTATAAAATCTGGTAATTTTTCAAGATTCTTGACATATTCAAACATCTGTATATTTTGATCTAATCAAAGGATTGCACTGAAATAATGCTTATTTTGCAGCTTGAGGTATAACCTTTCTTATGATATGTCGTATGACCTTACAAATGACCTAAAACTGCAAAAAAAAGTGTATCTTTAATTTTTTGAAAAAAATATATTTTTTGATACTCTATTTATCTATATTATACAAGGGAAAACCATGGGCTCATAGTGAAAATAAAATTCTAAATAAATATATGTTATATGAATGGCTATTTGAAAAATGCTGGAAGCCACATATGAGCATAATTGATTAAATAATTCTTAAATAAACATCATTATACTTAACTGAAACTTATAAACATTTACTAATGTGCATTTTATTTTATTTTGTATTTTTTATGTACACTCATGACCATTGCTATTTTGCATGTGTGTATGTGTGTTTATATATATTTATATATAATATAAATATATCTATTTAAAAAATAATGTATTTCTGTGATATATTCTAGTGTAGTAAAATAAAGAATAAAATCTTGAATTTTATTTTTAGAATTTGCACAGAACCCTTAATAGTGTCGAAAACCCAAACCACTCAGCTCACACTAGGGTACGAGCAGCAGTTTGAGTGGCCGGAACCCCTAGTAGTGTGTAATCAATCCCACAAACATGACTTCCAGCTATGTTCTCATGTTCTGGGGTCATAAATTATTTAGTCTAGTATAGGTTTTATGTTTCTATTTGATGGGCACCCCATGAAAATAGACTTTTGGGGTGGGTGAATGTACCAGCAATCTTAGAACAACTATATACTGACAAAGGAAAAGATCAAATGAAGCCAAGTATGCAGAGCAAAAATTATATATCTGGGGGGAGGGGGAAACAGAATCTGAACTATTGTAACAACAAAAACAAAAGTTTTATGAAACTGAAATCAGATACAAAAAATTCAAATATTAGCAGTTTTGCCAGAGTTGGAGTATTTGAATTCTTTTATAATGGTCTACTCTGTCTAGATATCACTAACTAAATGCTTTTCATCTTTATGAGGTGCCAGCAAGTGGCATATCATAAGCAAATGGCATATCATTGGGGCGGAGTGACTGCTTCAAGGTATGGAATGAGGAAGGGGTGCTGCATATAATTACTTTGAAGTTTTTTCTGCAAGACAAGTTTCAACTCATACAAAATCATTATTTTTCAGCTATATTTATAAATATTTGAAATAATGATCTCAAATGGGATGTCATTTGTGTGGATTTTAAAAATCTTATGAACTGTATAGCAAATGGTTATAAAAATTTGAATTCCCAGGGATGCTAGTGCAAACTGTTCTGAAGCTAGTAGTAATTTATTGTTAATAAATTTAGGAATATTTTCTTGTGCACTATTAAAAATATCTTTAAATTCATCATTGAAAAACTTAAGTAAAATTACTCAATGTGAATTCAATTTGTTATTTTAAAAAATAATTTTAGTTATTTTATAAAATTGATAAAATAAATGACAAACATATAAATTAAATGTAGAACCCTTTTTTCTCAAGAAAGTGTATTAAATATACTTTTGGCTTTCTAAGACCAAAGAATGTAGATTATGTAAAGGGGAGCCCTGAAATTCTTTCTGGATATGCCAAAATCAAAAATGTCATTAGCATCACCATATAGCTATAAGATTATTGGTACATTTCACCCACCCCAAACTTATTTCTTTATTAGGTGCCCACCCACTCATCCACTAGAAACATAAGACCTTTACCTGAATAAAGAATTTATGATCCCCAGAACATGAGAGCACAGCTGGAGAGATTAAGGGATATGAAAATTCTAAAAGTAAAATTAAAGATTTTATTCCAGTTTTTATTCTTTAATTTACTAAACTAGTGCTCAATATCACTGAAATACATTGTTTCATGTAAAGAACTGTCTGCCCACCAACCAACATTGGTGTCGAACTCTTTGTTGGTGGATTTTGTGTGCTCCTACTATACCAAGAAATAGTGAAGTTTCTGCTTTTGTCAAAACATCCAGTAAATAAATTATATTTTTAAAATAAAATTTACAGTCCATTTAAACATTGCTAGACAGATATCATATATACACACAAAATAGCAATGTTAGTGAGTGTACTTAAAAACTATTTATATCCTTTTTCAAATCTTAAAATTGAGCAAAATAAAATGTATAAAATCATATGCACATTAGAAAATGTTTATAACTTTTAGTTAAAAATGATAATGTTTATTTCTTAAGAATTGTTTTATCAGTTATGCTTTTGTGAGGGTTTCCAGCATTTATTGAATAGCTGAATTATTTACATTATTTGAATTATTTACATTCTCTTTCAAATCTTAGAATTGAGCAATATATATCACCGAAATGAAGAATTTCAGCATTACTGAACCAGGTATCACCCTTGATAACGTACATGGTTTCGGAAATGCTTTTCACTTTTTTCAATTGTATTCATTTTCATATATATAAAAAAAATTTTGGAAACCAGAAAGGCCTAGCTCCATGTGCAATTTTTTCTGTTTGAAACTTTTCATCTTATACACTATTCATGCATTTACGCCATGTATGTTTAATGCAGGGAACCAGGGGATTAGTACCTTAAGTACCTGTATTACATATATGATTTATAATACATAAAATAAATTTTAATCTTAGGGTGTAGTTAAGGGATTACATTCACCAATCTTTCACCACATGTAATTCTTTTTTCAATTGCTTACCTTATATGGAGCAGGGAGCGAAGGGTATTTCATACCTATTTAGTACCTGTTTTATTTATAGTGTTCTATTTATAATTTTCTCAAGCTTGTCATAGAGTCAATTTTAATTTCAAATTTTCACTTCAGACCATTTTATTTTCACATTTACTCTACAGACCATTTTCAATAAATTATCAATCTCTGATATTTATAATACAAGTAAATTAAAATTCCAATAAAATATTTATATATATATATATTAAGAATAAAATATTTATATGTACGAGGTAGAGTCAATAAGTTCCCGGAATGGTCGCCTACATTCACGCAGGTGTTCGTTGGAGGGAAAATATCTCTTTTGGAGGTTGGCAGCACTAATAAGGAAAACACACAGCCATCTGGAATTCATTTCCAGTACTGTCGGCGTTAGCTGCAGATCATTTCTGACAAAGCGAATTTTTCATTCGTCGGATTTTGAAATGTCATCTTTAGAGCAGCGTGCAAACATCAGATTCTGCGTTTTGCTCGAGAAATCACCTTCTGAGACGCTCGATATGCTGAAGAAAGCATACGGAAACGATGCCATGAAAAAATGGCTGTGTTCGAGTAGCATAAGCATTTTCGTGAAGGTCGCACAAACATCGAAGATGACCTTCGGACTGAGCGGCCCTCCTCTTCCACCACAGATGAGAATGTTAAGCTCGTTCGAGAAATCATGCGTGCGGACAGATGAATAACCATTAATGCTATTGCCTTTGAACTTGGAATTTCACATAGGAGTGTTCACAGCATTCTTCATGATAATTTGAACATGCATCGTGTTTGTTTGCACATGGTTCCAAAAATGTTATCACCCGAACAAAAAGAAGTGAGAGTGAACATATCCAGGGATTTGATTGACATGGCTGATGAAGATGACAGCTTGTTGAAGAAAATCGTGACAGGTGATGAAACATGGTACTTTCTTTACGACCCTCAGACAAAACGTCAGTCAAGTGAATGGAAAGCAAAAACATCACCAAGGAAGGAGAAATTTCGCTTGGACAAAAGCCGAGAAAAAGTGATTTTGGAGGTGTTTTTCGATTACAAGGGTGTCATTCACTAAGAATTTATTCCTCAAGGCCAAACTGTCAATAAAGAACTATACCTGGAGATCCTTAAACGACTACGAGATGCAATCAGATGAAAGTGACTTAAAAAATGGTCAACAAACGATTGGTTTCTTTTACACGACAATGCTCTAACACATCGCGCTGTGATTGTGAAAAAGTACCTTGCCAGAAACAGTGTTACCACTCTAGAACACCCTCCTTATTCTCCCGACCTAGCACCAGCGGATTTTTACCTGTTTCCATGAAATTGAAATTGAAGGGACACCGTTTTATGGATTCAGATGAGGTGATCGAAAATGCGATGAAGCAACTGAAGGACCTCTCAAGAAATGGATTTTAGGAGTGTTTTGAACAGTTATACGAACACTGGAACAAGTGTGTGGATGCAGGAAGACAATATTTTGAAGGCCAATAAGATAAAATTATTGTTCTATTTTTTAATAATTTGTAATTGACCTATTCCAGGAACTTTTTGACCCTACCTCGTATATATATTAAGAATTTTAATTTACCTGTATTATAAATGCCAGAGACTGATATTTTATTGAAAATGGTCTATAGAGCAAATGTGAAAATAAAATGGTCTGAAGTGGAAATTTGAAATTAAAATTGACTCTACGACAAGCTTGAGAAAATTATAAATAGAACATTATAAATAAAACAGGTACTAAATAGGTATGAAATACCCCTCGTTCCCTGTTCCTTATAAGGTAAGCAATTGAAAAAAGAATTACATGTGGTAAAAGATTGGTGAATATAATCCCTTAACTACAGCCTAAGATTAAAATTTATTTTATGTGTTATAAATCATATATGTAATACAGGTACTTAAGGTATTAATCCCCTTGTTCCCTGCATAAACATACATGGTGTAAATGCATGAATAGTGTATAAGATGAAAAGTTTCAAACAGAAAAAATTGCACATGGAGCTAGGCCTTTCTGGCTCCCATAAATTTTTTGAAAATGAATATAATTGAAAAAGGTGAAAAGCATTTCTGAAACCATATATACTTTAGCAAGGACCATACCTGGATTGATAATGCTGAGACTTCTACATTTCTGTGTGCAAAACTGTAAATTGTATTACAGAAATCTTGCACATGGCACGACATAGAGGAAAGTAGATAATGTATCAGATATAAATATAAAAATAATCAAACAATATAATCAAATATACCAGCTTGATGCCATGTAATATTTAAATGAGAATACAATGTAATGTTTAAAAAATGAAAATGAATAAGAATAAAATAACATAAATTGAGTTACCTTATGTTCTGTATACCTTGGAGTTTAAATGAGACTGACTGAGCTTTTTGCCTACACATATATATATATATATATATATATATATATATAGTGTATATATATATATATATATATATATATATAGTGTATATATATATATATATATATATATATTTAGTAAATGTTTACAACTTTTAGTCCAGTATAATGATGTTTATTTAAGAATAATTTAATCAATTATGCTTTTATGTGGTTTCCAGCATTTTTCCAATAGCATCTCATATATTTATTTTAAATTTTTTTTTTCACTATGAGCCTAGCCTATGGTTTACTCAACTTGAAATTTCTGTATATTAGAGATAAAAAGTAAAGCAATAAAATATATTTTTTTGAAAATATTTAAAGATACCTTTTTTTCGCAGCTCAATGTCAAATGTCAAATCATGTGACCTTGAAATGAAAAATAACTTTTACAGGGTTATGTGACATATTACAAGGAAGATCATACTTTAAACTACTAAATAAGCTTTATTTCAGCACAATCCGTAGATTAGGTCAAAATATACAGACGTTTGAATATGTCAAGAATCATGAAGAATTACCAGATTTTCCAAATTTTAAATTTTTATAAATGAAAAACTAATAAGAATTGGGGGCTAAAATTTTGCATAGTGTCTTGTATATGAGTGAACAACAAAATAGCCAAGTTTAAAAAAATCAGTGTCATTCGTGTTTAAAATGTCACTTTTCTATGTTAATTTGATGCAGAATGACCCAAAGTATACATCATGTCCTGCAGCAATAACAGTCCATTTTACCTATGCACTTACATATGACTATACTACTTCTTCCAACTCCTCTGCCATTCATCTCATCCTCTTGCATACTTCACACTTACTCCAGTTACTGTTTTTCCTTAAGGTTAATTTGCAGTTAGCTTAAGTAAAATTATTTCCCAACAATTTCTGAGCCTTCATAGTTAATAAAGCCTTCAAAAGTACATATTAGTATGTTTTTAGTGTATTTTCATTAAACTCATTCCATTGCATCAACATTTTTTAAGCAATTTATTTTCTATCATTTAATGCTATAAAATAGTTCAGAGCTTGATCACAATAAACATTGTTTACTGTAGCATACACTGGTGTTCTAAATTACCAATTCATAGTTAAATACTTTCTCTATAATACACAGTAGAAGACTCAGACCACCCGACTCACCCTAGGGTATGAGCATCAGGATAAGTGGCCACTACAATACATAGTATATGTTTAAAAAGTATTATAATAGAGTTGAAAATTTCAAATAAATCTCTTAATGAATTTATACATTTCAGCATCCTAATGCAAGAATAAACTATGTCCAGACTGTGTCTATGTCCAGACTATGTCTTATTTCTCAGTGTAATTTATACATTTACTTTTTTTTTTAAATTATGTCCGAGATTTTTTGTGAAAGTTGACATTTGGGTATATATACACCAATCACTGGCATCTACAGAGAAGCCAAAACAAAATGGTTTGGATAATGCAGTATGCATGTCTGAGTAAAAAAGCAAAGAAAATAGTATCTTGAAGGCATGACTTTGCTTAATTACTCTTATTGGGCATTCAGTCGTATCATTCATCTGGTTTCCAGAAATAGAGCATAGGCACGTAACATTACATGGAACATTTTGCCCTTACGTTTCCAAAACAAAATACACATATATTTAGAAGTATGGAAATTTTCATTATTTCTGTATTAAAAATGGTTATTTTAGAAATTTACAATCTTTTAGCCCCTAATTTTAGTAAGATATATCGAAATTTATCTTCTTTCATAAATATTTTTAATTTACTGAAAAATAAATTATTCACTTTCAGTAAAATATATACGCAAGTTTTTTTAAGTGAATTCGTTATGTACTTTTCCATTCTAGTTTGCATATACACTGCAAAACTTTCTAGTAAATGTATACATCTACAAAATGCTAGTTAGTGACTACGGTAAAAATGTGTGTGTGAGTAGTAGTGTTCATTCATTTAAAATCACTTAAAGGACACTTTAGCAAATGCAATTTTTAAACATATATTGTTACTCAAGTTTTCAAAATAAATTATTATTAGCACAAAGATAAATTTCAATGTTTAATGGGTCTAAATTTAATTTTTATTTGCTATCATCGTCAGTTTACCATTACCCACTATGGTAAAAATAATATCCTTTTGCCCTTACGTTTCTGTGCATTCTGCTATACAGGCTGCTTATTTACGCTTGTGCCCATGCTCTATTGATTGTTAAAATATGAATACATTTGAAAACTGTTTGCTAATTGGTCGAATTATGTGTCATGCCCATAATCAATTAAAAAATTATAAATTCTCTATGATCACCCAAATTATTTAGTGATCTACCAGTGGTCACTGTATGCAAGCTTTGATATAGATACTTATCATTTCTTTTAGCTGCCAATTGCTAATTTTTTTCTGTTGCCTGCTTGAGTTGAAACAACATCTCTTTGTATTCTTACTGAATCTTTTTTTGATAGCTCAGGAAATATTTGTAGGTTTGGCTAGTTATTGGTTTGATCAGATATTTTAATTTTAGTCCTTATAATTTAATAATTAGTATTATCAGTAATGAAAAATTTTAACTTTTTTTTATGCTGAGCAAAATCTGTTTTGGGTAAACACCATGGTGCCTAGAAAAAGTGGTCGCCCAAAGTGACTACTTGTCTGAAAGACTGGTCTGCAGTACAGTACTATGTACTTTGTATATTATGTATTGTATATTATTTTAATAAAAGTAGTTTTGCTAAAATGTTCATATGAATTTTTATTTTTATGCTATTGAATGAAGATTATATTGAATAATTGCAAAGTCAGTAAATAGTCTTAACCATATTATAATTGTTTTAGATGATGTATTTGAAGCTATATCTTATCTTGAATATAGTGAATTATATACAGATCCTGATTTAGGTAAGTAGATTGGTATTAGATAATTTGTTATTCCTATAAATAGTAGATTAATATATTCTTTACAAGATATTGAATTTTCATCAATTAGTTGTTATTTTTATTGTTGTAGCATTTTTTTTTTATCAATTTGGCGAGATTTTCTTCAATTTGACAACATTTTAAAAAAGTTGCTAAGTTGGCGATACTCGGCCAAATTTGTCACCAAAATTTTGCCAAGCATTATAGACAGAGGAAATATGTTATTCTTATAGTAGATAAATGACTTTTGGCATCCAAATACAAAACTATTGCCCAAAGTATCTTCTCTCATGAATGGAACAATCTAGATCCACGAGAATGATGTTAACAAATTTATCACAATATTACAATTGAAGAGTGAACATCTTTCATGAAAATTAATACTTTGTACTAATTTTATGTGTTTTTTGATAAATTTATTTGAAAAATGTGCAATATCTTGAAAAGGGTTCATGGTAGTGTTCTAAAATTTGTCAATATTTTTCTAATAACAAAATACATAAGAATTGATTATTTATGTAACTTTATTGAAAATTTTGATTTTTTAATGATTTTTTCAAAATTTCATTCAAAAATTTGGGGTATTCTGAACATTCGATTGCTTTTAAAAACAATAGGCTTCCTGTATTTATGAATTATAATTTTTGCACCAAATTTTGTTCATGAGATATTGTCTCCAGACTCACTGACACACAGACATCACCTCAAAAATGTTCAATTCATGTTCAGAGATGCTTGAAACATGCTGTCTCGTCGAAAACTCAAATTCTAATTTTTGACCCTGCCACAATACTTATACATTATACTATGTATATAACGAAAGTAAAAAGGCTGTTGATAAATTAAATGATGAAATATTATTGTAAAATTACACTCTTTATAATAAAAAGTTAAAAGATCTTGTCTAATTCTACATACATAAATGACTGGGCTACATGTGGTGTCTGATATATTTGTGAAGTAAACGGTTTAGGCTAGAGAGGTTCAGTTAAAAATCCAACATTTCAACCCCTGCTGACTTCTTAACTATAGTAGCAAAGACAGACTGCCATCTGTACTGGCACAGGCTTATCCCATTGGCCAAAGCTTAAAACCCAGGAGTTGTATCATGCCATGTTATTCATAGACAAATTCGAGTTAATCCAGAGTTGGGCCTAAGTTCTGAAAATTTTTGGCTTGACTAGGATGAACGAGGTCTTTGTTTTGAAAAGTTATAAATGAATATTGAGATAAAATATGTGTAAAAGTATTTTTAATTGGAACATTAATTAAGAAAAGGTTTAATACACATTTATCACTTTTTCATTCATACTTATAGAATGGGATTTTGGATTTTAGATATATCTGAAAATGAACGGATTTAGCCAAGACTCAAGTATGTTCAGCTCGAGCAGGACTGCTCATAAAGATTATGGGGTCCCCTACAAATATTTATTACAAGCCCTCCTCCATATTTGATTTTCTCATTTCTTGTGAATTTTTCATGTCTTCTCCAGCTCCAAAATGAATATATTGGCAGTCCAGACCCCCTCTGGAGCCTGGGCCTCTCTACTTTAGTAAAGTGGATTTCAGAGTAATAAGGCCAAAATATAAACATTTGTCCTTCACAGTCAGCTCAGATTTCTTGGTCTGATATAAATTTATGATCATGCCAAATTGTGCAGAATAGAATTAATCACTATTAAATTTTCCAAAATTTTAACTCCCAGCTTATTGAATTACATAACTATAACAGATCACAATAAAAGAGAGTGATAGACATGGACCGAATATGATTACTAGAGCTCAGATTATATGCACTAAAATTGTTTCAAGATATACTTGAAAATATGCCCCTAAAATCAAAGATGTAACCAGTATCTCTGAAGAAAGTGTTAATGATCTAATGGGGTTTACAGTGTAAGATTTCATTTTCTAATTTGGACCCCCCCTCTGAAGAACTGAAGTAGTTAGTTGTTCAGATAATGACTGGTTTTAGTATTGCATTTTTTTTTTTTTTTTAATGAAACCATTCACAGAATGACTGCTCACTTGACATAATTAAAATTTTTTATTTTAAAGCAGACCACTGAAAAGAACCACCATTTTGTAGATTAATTAGTGTTTTCTCTAGGGACATCTTAAAATTGTCAGCATTTTCTAAGGTTTACAGAAAATGTATTTCCAAGGATCAAAGAAATGGACTTGTGTGTTGTTGTTGTTGAGACCCAAACCGTCCAACCTACCAGAAAGGTGTAAGGTAACTGTTTGGACGGCCGGGAAGCGCCACCCAATTTAGACCGGAACCCAGTGGGGGAGGCATCCACAGGGACCGTACCCTCCTTCCCCTATCACCAACCTCTCGGAAGGACTTACGGACCCACATGTTTAACGTGATCGTACTCCGCATGAACACGGCGGCAGTTTTGGCAGTGGCTGGAATCGAACCCGGGCCTACCGAGTGCAACTCCAGCGCGCTAACCAATGGGCTACCGCACCCCTAAGTGTAGGGCCTCTGCTTTTCAGACTTATATTGCAATGATATTCAGAGGGCTTTTAAATGATACCATTACACAAACTACTTTGCAAGAAGCTTATAAATCTGGAATTAAAAAAAATTACCTAGTTCTAGTATTCTAAAAGTAGTTCTAATATTGTATTCTATATAATGAATGTACACTTCATACATTTAGAAATATTCACTTTTCTTCAATTAGAGGCGGACTGGTAAAAATAGTCACAATTTTCGTAGTATAAACAGGTTTTATTAAACATTTAAAAATATGTTCAGCATTCTCTAAAACATACAATAAAATATGTTCCCAAGAATCTGAAAGAAAGACACATGTGTGGAGCCCCTGTCTTTCCAACATATATTATGACGGTATTCGAAAGACTTTGCTTTGAAACATTTTATCGTATAATTTTTTTTTTTTTTAAATGTCTATAAATGTGGAATTTCTTGAAAACAGATAGTTCTAGCATTCTAAAAATCAGCTTATTTTCTTACAGAAAAATATGCATAAAGTGATTATTTACATGACATATTTAAGAATAATCAAATTTTTTTATTTTGCTTCAAGTCTTTCAAAACAGCAACCAATTTTGTAGTATAGCCAATTTTGTTTTTCTCACAAGCACCTCTCCCTTATGCGCATCGCAAAAATAAAAAATTTCTTAGTTCAAAAAGCAAGTTCCTCAAGTAGTCAGGTGTTGCTTATCGCAAGAATTTTACCTTTTTTGTTCTGCTTCTAAATATGCATCCCCTCACCTTCCCCTATTGTTCAGATTCCAGGAACACATTCCTCTACCTTATACATATAGGTGTACGTGGGGGTGGGTTCTTGTGATTGATGTCAGTAAAAGTCGCAGCCAATTAGAGAGGTTAGTACGGTTACCACGTGGCATTGATCGCTAATGAAAGAACAATCTTTGGAGTTTTGGTTAGATGGTTATATTTTAAAATGGTGAAAAGAACACAATTGTCGCTTTCGTTTAAAATGGATGTTATTAAAAAATTCGAAGAAAATTCTTGCACCTCGACAACAGCTTTAGCCGAGCATATGTCCCAGAATCGACATTGAGAGGGATTTTAAAAAATTGGGAGGCGATAATAGTAGCTCATCAAGAATGTGGAATTCAGTCGAAGAAAAGAAGCAGAATTCAAGGCGGAAAGTACGAAGAATTTGAGAAAGTTTTGGTGCTATGGTTTAAAGAAGCTCATACCTCGAACATTCCTGTTAACGTTGAGCTTCTAAGGATGAAGGCTGTACAGTTGTCAAAGAGTTTTGAAATGGAAAACTTTTCTGCATAACATGGATGGATTGAAAATTCAGAAATAGGCATGGCTTGGCAACTCGTGTCCTTTCTGGGGAAAGTGTAAGTGTCGATGAAGGAATTGTAGAACAATGGAAAGAAGACTTGGCTACTTTAGTAAACGAATATGAACCGAAAAACATCTACAATTGTGATGAAACTGATCTTTTTTATAAAATGATACCCGACAGAACCTTAACATTCAAGGGAGAACCATGCCATGGTGGGAAAAAAAGTAAAAAAAGACTAACTGTCTTGCTGTGTTGCACCGCCGATGGTTCAGAAAAATTTCTGCCATTGGTCATTGGCAAATCAAACAAACCTCTCTGTTTTAAGAACGTGAAGAAGCTTCCTTGCAACTACACTAGCAACAAAATGGCATGGATGACATCGCACATTTTCTTGGATTTCCTTCATAGATTCGACAGAAAAATGGAAAAAAAAAAACGGAAAGTTCTCTTATTCATGGATTAGTATCCTGCTCACCCCGCCCCACAAGATCTTCCAACTTTCAACAACACAAAAGTTGTTTTTTTTCCTGCGAATTGCACAAGCAACATTCAACCTTTGGATCTGAGTGTCATTCGTTGTGTGAAAGTGCACTACAGAACAACTTGAATCCGTCGACTTCTGGCTACTTTAGAAACAAAACGTGCAACGAAAAACGAATTAAAGCAAGTTACTGTCCTTGATGCAATTCATATGTTGTGCTCATCATGTGCTCATCATGTGCTCATCATATGTTGTGCTCATCACTCACTGACAAGTGTATTAAAAGCTGCTTTAAGAAAGCAGGATTTTCATTTCCAGCAAAAAAGGAATGCGAGAAGCCAGAAAATGAAAGTGAAAATTGTGAAAATGACATAAATGAAGAAGATTGACATACTGTATCTGGTGGGACTCGTTACGTGTACTTTCAACGAATTCGTTGATGTAGATGACAATTTAATCACAGCTCAATTGCGGGAAATTGGAAACATTGCAATTGAAATAAATAGTGGTGACAAAGATGAAGAGATGGACGACGATGATGAAGAAGATGCGACAAAAGTTCCTCCAACTCACACAGTAGCGTTAGAAGCATAAGAAACTCTGCTTGACTATTTTCTGTTCAATTCCGGAAGTAAAGGAACTTTTTTACGTCTTGATGAACTTGAAAAGACTTTTTTGAAAATTCATGAAAACAAAAACAATCCTCGATTGTAAATTATTTTGTGAGAAAGCAGTAATAGAAGTAAAACGAAATTTGAGTATGTAAGCATTTCCATTTTCTTTGTGTTCTTAAAAAATAGTAATTAATTAAAAAATAAATTCATTGCATTTTGAAACTAATCTTATTTACATTTTTCAGCAGTGCATACATAGTACTAATTAACAATATAATGTAGTACAATGTATTGATGTTTCACTTTTAAGTTCCCTTTTGTGGTTTTTCGCTTATGCGCTCTCTCACTTATGCTCGTTTTTCTCGCTGTCCCCTGCACCCGTGCATAAGTGAGAGATCACTATATATATATATAAATAAAAATTGAAAGATTTTAATCGAAAACTATGCATAAACTACTGTATGTACAAAGAAACCCATCTCTAGCATATCTGTTACAAATGAGTAACTATAGACCAAGACTAAAGATAAGAAGATAGAAGGTAACATATCACTACAATGGAAAGGGGGATGAGAAGAATATGAGGATACAAAAATCACAATTTAAAAGTATATATATAAATATAAATAAAAATGAAAAAGAAAACACGGCAAAAATGAAAAAAGGCAATAATTATTAGCTCAAGATAAAAGATTAAGACATAGAGAACAATCAATTGAAACTACACAAAAAATGGCGGTTAGTTCGAAATTGCATTCTCATCAGGACAGTCATACAATTCGAATTAAAACCGATAGAATAGCCAGTTTCTGACAATTGCGATAGTATTTAACTATAGACATCATTGGAACTGTCTACTAGCTAGTGGAAGGAGAAAAATAAATCAATTGAATTACAAATCAGAAAAATAATACCTCCTCGAACAAAAATATTAACTCACAAGCATTGCTACCACATGTAGGTTGAACAAGTGACTGAGCATTTCACCTCACTTCGTCAATGCAAGTGGGCACCGGAATGAATACATTTGAATGATACATAATATGTATGGAGACTTTCAAAAATAGTAATCAGTATAGGACTCAGGACAAGTGGAAAATAGTCATTCGAAAATAGTAAACAGTATTAGACTCAGGCCAAGTGGTAAGTTAGGTGATAGGAATGGGTGAATTCTCAAAAATGAGTTATCCAATCAAAGATAAATAATGCATGTGTAAAATTATTACGTGGTATATTTGAAATTATTAATAATATTATTTACAAATACTTCCGGATATTGGTAATTTTGACAAATGCGTTTAAGATTATTGATGTGGAGAAAGTGAAACCGTGGATCAGAAAGTCGATGTATTCGAAATAACTGGTTTATAATGATGTTTCTAAACAATTGAATAGAATTACAAGATTGATATGATAGCAGCTTTATGATAGTGAAGTTGTAAGAATCTTTTTTATCATATAGATTGGTGATTACATGATTATTGGGGGTATCTAAATTTAGGTCTAAAAAATTTACAGTTTGACTAACGCTAGGCTCATTAGGAATTAATTCTAGGTTAGATGGGTAAAAGTCAATATTAATGGGATAGGAATCATCAATGATAATACAAATTAAGTCGTCAACATATCTATGTATAATATATGAATTAGAGTTAAAATGACATTCATAATAATAAAGATATAAATTAGCTAGAATACTACTACTACAGCCACCTTGTGGTACACCAGATGTTTGTAAATAAATGTTATCACCTTGGATAATATAATTGTTGTATAACACAAAGTGCAAGAGCATAGGAAAGTTTTTGACATTAAATGCAACATGATTGGAAGATTTATAGTCATGATAAAGAGAGATAATAACTTTATATAAATCTTTAATGACAATATTATTAAATAGGTCTTTAAAATCAAAGGTTTGGAAACCAAGAATTTGTGGAAGCTTGCTAAGGTGATTAACTAAATCAAAGCTATTGTTCAAAATGAAATATCCTGAATTCCTAAATTTAAGAGATTCATTAATTCTATTTAAACAGTTAAGCAAGTACTTACTAGCTGTAGTGGTAAAGGTATTATGTCCACAAGTGACCGTTCTAAAACTGAGAGGTAATTTGTGGAATTTAGGAACCAAAGTGACATAATATACATAAAGTAACATATATATATATATAGTGCTTATCCACATGTATAACCTTTAATACATGGATTTTATTAACACTTTACAACAAAGTTGAAAAGTGTTTATGACTTTGTTCATTCTGTCTGTCTGTCTGTCTGTCTGTCTGTCTGTCCGTTAGCACGATAACTGCCGTAAAAATGAGTTTATCAAAATGAAATTTTAGTATGTTGTTCAGACGGTCTGTAGGACCTATGGGAATATAAATAAATAATATCACCCAATTAGTTTTTTATTGAACCCGGGTTGAAAAAATGAAATACATTGAACCCTATGGGACCTAATTTTTCAAACATTTTTTAAGTAAATTTAAAATTCACGAATTGCTTCGAAATTTTTAGGAAATATTCACATTATCCCATAGAATATATAAAAAAAAATTCAGTAAAATATGTTAAGTAGTTTTTTAATTAAAAAAATTATTTAATATAGGGAAAAAAACAAATTCAATTAAATTCTGACTTTGGGATATCTTCCAGAAAGAAAAGAGAGAGATATTATATAATAAATATCTCTCCATTTGTTTAAACGTTTTGCATATGGGAGTGGCTTCATATTTTAAAATAAATTTGGTAGATAACAATTTTTCATTTTTTTTAAATTTTATATAACTCTTCATGATAAATTTAATTGATGGCATTTTAAATGCACTTTCCTACGTCCTAGAGAGTTAAAATTTGGTACACAGCTTAAATTTGTTGAACATTTTATTCGACAAAAATTTGATGGATCTTTAAATATAGATCATACATTTTTTTCGAAATGGCCTGAAAATAATCCCCGTTCACTTCTATAAATCATTGTTGTAATATTGTTAAAAATTCTGATGTGGACAGCACATGTCTTTCTCTGCAGACTCATATTCGTTCTCTTTATTTATTCAATGATAATTTGAGTTTATCTGCACAACATAAGTATTTTAAATGACATTGAATTTACACGTTAAACTTAAATTTGGTTCTCATTTGATAGCTGGACTTATTGTCAAAGGTGGCGTAACGAAAACGCGAAAAAACTAGAATATCTCAAGAACGGCTAGTCCTAGAGTAATGGGGTTAGTCTTATTCTTTTTGTTGTCAAAAATCACATATAAAATAGGAATTTAATTGATATAATTGAGCACACGTAGTCTTTTATTTTTATATATAACGATTTTTGCTGGCCATTTCGCAAAAATAGCCCGTTCCTTTTTCCCTAATCGTAGTAGAATAACCTACAAATTATTTATATACAAAATTTTGTTAAATTTGGTATATAAATCACTTGTAGGTTATTGAAATATTATACTCCAAATTTTGTTAATTTTGTTCCATTAGTTTTTAGCTAGAGTGGATAAAGGCAATTTCTGCGGTCATTTCGCAAAGAAGGTAGATTCTTTTATTACGAATCGTACTATAATCTAATGAACATCATGATTTCCCACAAAAAACATACCTATCAAATTGTATGAAATTCGGTCCATTAGGTTTTCAATTAGAGTGGATGTTATATCCTCATAGACACACAGAAACATACACAGATACACCCTTACACTCACAGACGTCTTCCTGAAAATAGTATTTTCGTGTTCTAAAAGTCCCAAAACGTGTAGATCCTTTGAAAATTCGAGTTCCGATCTTCGGCACGATCCCAATACTTTGAGTACATACACATACACATATATATTATCTGTGTATCTAAATTCCGTGCCTATGCAATTACAATAGTTGTGATTTTAAATGATCCCTAAACTTTTATTATTTCTTCAAGGAAGCCTAATTTTAACATATGCAGAATGCAAATATCTCAAGCGATTGTAAGATGAATTACATAAGAATTGCTGAATTTTTTTCACACAAAATTATTTAGCTCTGGAGTCTGGAATACAAGTTATATGAATGAAATATTCATTGATTTTGCATAAAGAATCAGATGATTTATATTTCGATACAGTTTTAAATATTTAAGTATAATAAATTACTGTAGTACTGTGATAATGTAAAAGATATTACCACTGAATGAATCACATTTTAGAAATTTTTAAATGAAATTACATTTCAGTTGGAAAGTGTTTCATAATCAATGCTTATGCATGATTGATCTTTCTTGTTTGATTTTCAATTCTCGATTCCATTGATATTTGTTGATTATCTTCAGCTTGATAACTAGAAATTTGCATTTTATTTTCCATTTGATTGATGATTCTGTATTTAATACTTCTTTTTATTGTGTAGGCATTTTTTAAAGTTAGGATTTTTTGAGTTGCAACTTCTCTCTACTCTATCATTGGATTTATAAACTATTACATATATATATATATATATATATATATATATATATATATATATGTATATATATATATACTATATATATATATATAGTTATATATACATAACTGTTTTTACATTCGTTTTTTTTTATTATTATTATTTTCAGGAATAAATGACAGAACTACAGTTCAATCCATAGTAAAACGTCTAGGTTACAGAGTAGAATTTATCAAAAATCCTTCAGAAAGTAAAGGCACTGAAAAAAAGGATAAAGACTTAGTCAAGAGGTGATTAGATATTTTGTATGTCCAGTGGGTCTCTTTACTGATATTTCCAATGCACTTATTTTTACATTACTTTTTTGTTGTCACTCTATGCTTTAATTTTTTACATGATTCAAAGTTAGAAAATTATTAAATTTTTAGTTTCTTAAATAATATAAAAAAAAGAAAAATCTTCAGAGAAAGTATCATTTTCCCAAAAGATTTTGGTAGTATTTCCTATGGAGAGACATGATAGTAGTTCCTGAAACACCAAGTACTTCCGTATATTATACTAACTTCTTTTAGAGTCAGTCATTTTGGAATGCTCCCTTGTCTGATATAAAATTACATAGTTGTAATGAAACACAATATAAGCAACAAAACACAAAATGAAGAAAATATTGATTTACATACATTAAAATATAAAACATGCCTTACAACGTCATAATATCTAAATTTTAAAATTCATTTTGTTTAATATTATAAATTTAAAATTTAAAAACAATTGTTTACTTTTTCAATAATTTAAATTAAAATACTTATGTTTATAATTGATAAAATAGATTTCCAAAAGTTTCTGTTTATTTTCAACAATTTAAATTTTCAAAACCTTAATTTAAATATTTAAAATAGTTTTTGTAATTTAAAATAATTTTATCATGTTCCTGCGTATTTTTAGATGATTTAAATTTTAAAGTGTTTTTTTAGCTTTCAAAAGCTTCATAAACATTAATTTATATGAATAGGGAAATGATGTCATTACATAACAAAAGAGTGTTGTAATAAGAACTGCACTTAAATATGAACTTTTTTACTGAACTTAAATATGAACAATTTTTTTTTTCTTAAATAAACCCCTCACAAACCTTTAGTACTTTTTCTGCCTTTATTTTAGTTTGCTTCTGCTTCTATTATTAGGCTAGGGTTTAACCATATGAAACATTTCAGCAATCCAATCACCCCTTTTAATCTAATCCCTTAGCAATCCATTTTCTCAATGTAATCCCTATTAATCCCCCTTTGGTAACTGGTTGAAATGTAGTTAAAACAAAGTAGAAAGCTTCTATGACAAATAAGAATCTAAATATCATTTTATTTCTATTCTTATTTATAAACTAGCAGCATATCCATTCTTTGTACGGAGTATATAATATAAAGAAACTTAAAATTCACAATCATGTGCAAATTCTTGTAGTATACTAAATGACATTTTTAATCAAAATATTCTGTTAAAATATTTAATATAATGCTCCTAAAAAGAAGTTTAAGAATATCTGTTCTCACTATACAAAATTATCTTCATGGGCAGTTCTGAAGAATAAAATATCCTGGACCCCTTATGTAAGCAAATTTACAAAAAAATATGGAATTGAATCAATATATGCAAAATAAATGCGTTAAAATTGTATGGGATCCGTACTAATAATATACGCGAATAATAGAAGATATAACCTGTATTAGTAGACTACGTGTATAAATTGAAAATATCAATAAACCCGTAATCTTTAAATCTGAAGGCAGTCATTTATTCCAATATATGTCAAAATGAAAGTGCTAAAATTATATGGGAACATATACCCGTACTACTTATAATGTTGTAGATTAGAAGATATGTCCGATTATTAGTAGAAGATTACCTGTATTACAATATGAGTCTCAAATATCTTTGCTAAAATACAACAGACGACGTAATAAATTGAAAATATCAATAATCCGCTTAATCTTCATACCAGAAGGCCGTACTTGATTCCAATATATATGTCAATATATGTCAAAATATATGCCAATATACCTGTACTACTTATATTCTCGTAGGTTAGAAGATATACATTGTGCATTTCTAGAAGATTACTCGTACATTGTACAATATGTGAGTGTCAGCAATTTTTGCCGCAATAAAACAATGGCATAATAACTTAAAAATATCGATAATCTCTGAATCAATAATCCCGCAAAATATCAATAATAATAACGTTTAAACCTGAAGACCGTAATTGATATTATCCAGTCAAATATGAAATGGCAATGAAATTTATTTTATATACATACCTTCATTATTCAAATCGTAAAAGATTTAATAAAAATCGTCTGCTGCATAAACACATTGGATTTAAATCCGTTGCTAAGCGACATGATATCATTTGCTTCAAATAAATTGGTGGAAAAAATATAGTCTAAATAATACTATCTCTATAGAACGTTTCGCTACATTTTCGTCAATTTAGCGACTTTTTAAAAAATCGCCAAATTTATCGCCAAGTCCGACTGTAGAACTGACAGTCCCACATGGTGACAAATTGATGAAATATCATTACAATACTATCCCCTAACAAAACACAATTAATTTTATTTATTTAGTGCAATTTCAAGATATTTTTATGGATTAGAAAACATTTTTATCAATTTGGTGACATTTTAAAAATTCGCTAAATGTGTTACTAAGTAGGACGGTTAGTCTGACAGATAAATGCTAATGAAATATCATTTCAGTACTTTCTTCTAACAAAACAAAATAATTTTCATTGATTTGCGTCATTTTTATCAATTTGGCAAAGTTTAAGAAAAGTTGAAAAATTAGCGATATCCTGCCAAATTTGTAGCTCTGAATTTGCAGATCTGAATGAAACATCCTGATCCCATTTCTATATACTAAATGAAAACACTACAATTGTATTAGAAGATATACTCGTTCTACTCTTTTTTTCTGTTTCAACAATCGACTAAAAGAATTTATTGGCTAAACACAATATATGAGTTTAGTAGCTAAACACAATATAAGCTTGAAAACTCTTTGCCAAAATAAATGAAAGTGATGTACGCAGTCAGCAATTAATATAATTAAAAGAAAAATCAAACCGTTCATTCATAAGATATAATTTTATATCCATTTATTACTTTCCTTATATACATAATGTATAAGGAAAGTATTGTGACGGGGTCAAAAATTCGAATTCAAGTTTTCAACGGGAGAGCACGTTTCAAGCATCCGTAATCACGAATCAAACATTTTTGAAGTGATGTGTGTGTGTGTGTGGATGGATGGATGGATGGAGACTATAACTGATGAACGAATGGACCAATTCGAACGAAATTTGGTACAAAAATCACAATCTGTAAACACTGGAAGCCTATTGTTTTTATACACAAGCGAATCTTTAGAACCCCCCTAAATTTTCAAGTGAAATTTTGAAAAAATCATCAAAAAATCAAAACCGCTAATAAAATCACGCAAATAGACATTTCTTATGTAATTTGTCATTAAAAAACGATTGACATAAATTTTAGAATGCTAACATGAACAGTTCTCGAGATATTGTACATTTTTAAAAAACATTATCAAAAAGTCATATAAAATAAAAAAAAAATATTTCCTATTGAGAAACATGTTCACTTTTCATATGTAATACCATGCGATAAATTTGGTGACATCATTCTCGTGGATCTAGCTCGTTCCATTCATGAAAAACGATACTTTAACTAATACTTTTGTATTTGAATGCCAATAGTCATTTTTCTGCTATAAGAATAACTTATTTCTCCGTCCATAACGCTGAGATTTTGGCGACGAATTTGGTGGAATGTCGCCAACTTGGCAACATTTTTAATTGTTACCAAATTAACAAAAATCTCGCCAAATGAATAAAAATGATGCTAAATCAATGAAAATGATGACTAATTGAAGAAAATTCAATATCTTGGAACTAATATAAGTATCTACTATAAGAATAACATTTTTTTAACTGTAAAAGTAGTAAATTCGTTGCATTATATAAGAAAAGTCATGTGTTGCCCACATCAGATTTTTTATTATTCAAATCGAAAAAATAATAATAAAAGCATTAACAAACACATTTAATTTAATTGCTTTGCCGAGCAACATGATATATCCTCATAAAATGTTAAAATTAATTAACGATTTTGATTTCTTAATACTTTCCATTGTTGCATAAAAGTTTGTAGAAAATAAACCATGCAGATAGATTTTCCATTTAAATTCTTGTTTCAAACAATTCATGATTTCATATAGTGACTAATTTGTGCAAAAAATCTCCATCAAACTCAGAAATAGAGTTTTATTTCACTTGAACGTTTTAAACAAACGATTTTCATCCTTTCCGTTTGGATAAACCACAGAGTTAGAGAGTAGAACCCCTAGGAAAAAGTTCCGTTTTTCAATAAATCTCGTCAACCCCTGGTCTTAGAAACTCGAAACTTGGACTACATTTATGGGGGACTATTTCAAGGCTATCCACAAAATTTCATTAAATTCAGTTTAGCCGTTCTCCCATGATGATGAGACAAACGAAAATTTCATTTTTTACTAATATCTCGAGAACCACTGGTCGTAGAAACTCAAAACACGGACTAAATTTTAAGTGGGGCTATTTCCAGGCTACCCACAAAATTTCATCAAATTCGGTTCAGTGGTTTTCCCGTGATGGTGGGACAAACAGACAGATTTTCAATTTTATATATATAGACTAGCAGCATACCCATTCTTCGTACGGAGTATATAATATAAAGAAACTTGAAATTCATAATCATGCCCAAATTCTTATAGTATACTAAATGACATGTTTAATCAAAATATTCTGTTAAAATATTTAATATAATGCTCCTAAAAAGAAGTTTAAGAATCTCTGTTCTCGCTATATACAATTATCTTCATGGACATATCTGAAGAATAAAACATCTTGGACCCCTTATGTAAGCAAATATAAAAAAAAATATGGAATTGAATCAATATATGCAAAATAAAAGGGTTAAAATTGTATGGGACCCGTACTAATTATATACGCGAATATTAGAAAATATAACCTGTATTAGTAGATTACATGTATAAATTGAAACTACCAATAAACCCGTTATCTTTAAATCTGAAGACAGTCATTTATTCCAATATATGTCAAAATTAAAGTGCTAAAATTATATGGGAAGATATACACGTACTACTTATAATGTCCGATTATTAGTAGAAGATTTCCCGTTTTGCAATATGAGTCACAAATGTTTTTTGGTAAAATACAACAGACGACGTAATAAATTGAATATATAATTAATCCCCTTAATCTTCATACCAGAAGACTGTACTTGATTCCAATATATATGCCAATATATGTCAAAATATATGCCAATATACCTGTACTACTTATATTCTCGTAGGTTAGAAGATATACCCGTGCATTCCTAGAAGATTACTCGTACAACGTACAATATGCGTGTGTCAGCAATTTTTGCCGCAATAAAACAATGGTGTAATAACTTAAAAATATCAATAATCCCTGAATCAATAATTCCGGAAAATATCAATAATAATAATGTTTAAATCTGAAGAGTATAATTGATATTATCCAGTCCAAAATGAAATGGCAATGAAATTTATTTTATATACATATCTTCATTATTCAAATCGGAAAGGATTTAATAAAAATCGTCTGCCGCATAAACACATTGGATTTAAATCCGTTGCTAAGCGACATGATATCATTTGCTTCAAATAAATTGGTAGAAAAAATATCGTCTAAATAGTTATATTTCTATGGAACATTTGGCGACAGTTTCGTCAAATTAGCGACATTTTAAAAAATCGCCAAATTTATCGCCAAGTGGGACTGTAGAACTGACAGTTCCACTTTGCGACAAATTGACGAAATATCATCACAATACTATCCCCTAACAAAAAACAATTAATATCATTTATGTAGCTCAATTTTATCAATTTCAAGATATTTTTATAGATTTGAAAACATTTTTATCAATTTGGTGACATTTTAAAAATTCGCTAAATGTATTACTAAGTAGGATGGTTGGTCTGACAGATAAATGCTAACCATACATCATTTCAGTACTCTCTTCTAACAAAACAAAAAAAAATTTCATTGATATGTAGAAGACCCAAGCCACACGACCAACCCGAAGGTTTATGGCAGCTGTTTGTGTGTCGTTTATATCAATTTGGCGACATTTCCGTCAATTTGGCAAAGTTTAAGAAAAGTTGTCAAATTAGCGATATCCCTCCAAATTCGTAGCTTTGAATTTGCAGATCTGAATGAAACATTCTTATCCCGTTTCAATATACTAAATGAAAACACTACAATTGTATTAGAAGATATACCCGCTCTACTCTTTTTCTGTTTCAACAATCGGCTATATGAATTTATTGGCTAAACACAATATATGAGTTTAGTAGCTAAATACGATATAAGCTTGAAAACTCTTTGCCAAAATAAATGAAATTGATGTACGCAGTCAGCAATTAATATAATTAAAAGAAAAATCAAACCGTCCATTCATAAGATATACTTTTATATCCATTTATTTATTATTTAAATCGAAAAAAAATAATAAAAACATTAACAAACACATTTAATTTAATTGCGATGCCGAGCAACATGATATATCCTCCTAAAATGTTAAAATTTATTAACCACTAACAGCACACCCGTTATTCGTACGGAGTGTATAATTTAAAGAAACTTAAAGTTCGCAATCATGTGCAAATTCTGTTAAAATATTAAATTTATTGCTCCTAAAGAGAAGTTTAAGAATATATGTTCTCACTATGAAAAATTATCTTCACGATCAGATCTGAAGAATAAAACATCCTGCCCCCTTTTGTAAGCAAATTTACAGAAGAAAAAATAGGAATTGAATGAATATATGCAACCCCGTACTAATTATATTGTCGCAGATCAGAAAATATGCCAATGTGTTAGTAGAAGATTACCCGTATTACAATATGAGTCTCAAAAATATTTGCCAAAATAAAAGAGATGACTTAATAAATTGAAAACATCAATAATATCCGTACTCTTTATACCAGAAGGTCGTAATTGATTCCAATATATGCCAATATATATCAAAACATATGTCAATATACCTGTACTACTTATATTCTCGTAGATTAAAAGATATACACGTGTATTTGTAGAAGATTCATACAACATACAATATATGAGTTTAAACAATTTTTGTCATAATAAAATAATTGCATAATAACTTGAAAATATCAATAATCCTTGAATCAATAATCCCCGAAAATATAAATAATAATAATTTTTAAACCTGAAGACCGTAATTGATATTATCCAGTCAAAAATGCTATAAGAAAAATCAAATCGTTCTTTTCTAAAATATATTTTTATATCCATTTATTTATTATTCAAATCGAAAAAATAATTATTAAAATTAACAGACAGATTTAATTTAATTGCGTTTCTGAGTAACATGATATAAGATAGAATCTTATAACATGTTAAATATGTCATGTCTTATAACATAAACTGCGAAATTAAATAACGATTTTGATTTCTCTATACTTCTCATTGTTCCGTAAAAGCTTGTTTTAAATAAACCATGAACCATGGAGATAGATTTCCCCTTTAAAGTTTCAAACAATTCATGTTTTCAGAAAGTGACTAATTAACGCAAAAAATCTCCCATCAAACTCAGAGATTAAATTTTAATTCACTTTCAAACGATTTTCAAGCTTTTCGTTTGGATAAACCACGGAGTTAGGGAGTAGAACTCCTAGGAAAAAGTTCCGTTTTTCATTAATATCTCGACAACCCCAGGTCTTAGAAACTCGAAACTTGGACAAAATTTATGGGGGGATATTTCAAGGCTATTCACCAAATTTCATTAAATTCGGTTCAGCCGTTTTTCCGTGATGATGAGAAAAACGAAAATTTCGTTTTTTACTAATATCTCGAGAACCACTGGTCGTAGAAACTCAAAACACGGATATAATTTTAAGTGGGGCTATTTCTGGGCTACCCACAAAATTTCATCAAATTCGGTTCAGCCGTTCTCCCGTGATGGTGTGACAAACAGACAGACAGACAGACAGATTTTCATTCTTATTTATATAGATTTAAAGTGGATTCATTAAATGCTTAAAAAATGATTGTCAGATAAGGGCATATACTTTTACTGATAATTCCTCAATCTATGCATTTTTTTTCAATTACTATATAATATCCTGTTACATGAAAGCACCTTGCAACAAAATTTTGAAACATAACGGGGTTCAATTGACTCAATTTTTTAAGGAGAAGCAACATAATTTAATATTAAGTATACTTTGAATTATGTTGTAGCCACTAGCCAATTAGCTAATAACTTTTAAATTTAGCTGGTAAATTTTTGTTTACTAGAAGCAACTGGAGCTTTTTTTTTTTTTTTTTTTTTTTTTTTTGTATATTAGGAGTAATAAAATATAACTTAAATTAATTTAAATTATGAAATTATTTATATATAATTATTTATATATTCTTTTGTTATTTCATTTAGTGAGTATAACTTTTACAATTTATATTGTTGCATTTATAGTAACTTATGTTTAAGTCATTGGCTAGTAAAAATGTGAAGTCTACTAGCCAGTGACTACTGAACTCTGGAATCATAATTTAAGCTATAGTATTAAGTCTGCTGATCAGATTTTAAAACAATTGGTTATAAAGTGTAAGAGGAAATTGGGATAAATTTGTGAAAGTAACTTTTATTTTAAGAATTTACATTTCATTTTCTTTTTTTTTTTTTCATAAGGCCATCCCCCGACCCCTCTGTTTTAGTTAAACGTCCTCCTGTTGTGGCAATTATGGGACATGTTGACCATGGAAAAACAACTTTACTGGATGCCTTGCGACACTCTTCTATTGTTGCCCAAGAACATGGTGGGATCACTCAGCATATCGGTGCTTTTACAGGTCAATTTTGTTTATTCTAGTTTTCTTATCTTCTAATTTAGATTTGAGCTTTTGTTTTAGATATACAGATGTCCTCGATTTATTCAAATGTTATGTTTTATGAAAATTTCAAATAAACTCAGGATTGAGCTGAAATTGATATGCACTAGTACTTGAGTATCAATGTATCAATTCAAAAGTGTCATAGAGTTTAAAGCTTTTTGTATATTCTTCTCTCTCTCTTTCTTTCTCTCTCTATCTATCTCTCTCCCTCTCAATGAAATGCCAGGGTAATAAGAAGATAATGAAAAATATATTGCAATAAAAATATTTTTATTTATTTTATCTGAGCAGAAAATCGAAATATGCATATATACATCTATATTTTACAGCTCTACATAACATAATTATATTGTTTTAACAAACATTTTATTGTTAAATTTTATTGTTGAGCACTTTCAAAGAAAATCACTAACATTTTTCAGAACACAAGCTTGACTATTTTAATTATTTTGTTTTGCTAATATTATATTTAAAGAATACATTATATTATAAATCATCATCCATTAAAAACTTAATTGAATTTTGTTTTATGTTTGTATGATTTAAAGGATGTTTATTTCTGTAACATATTTATTTAGGACCATAAGGACAATGATAATAATGGCCTTCATAAAACCACCAACCTAACTTACTGCTAAAAAAAGTATTATGAACTGATAGTAGTTGTTTAATGAGCTTTAACTGCTTTTTCCACTTTTTACATATGCATGTATATAGCCATTTGACTTACTTATTACTTGATGGTCAAATGACTGTCTTTTAGCAATTATATGTTTACAAATATCTTACTATTTGTATGGATTTTTATTTATTATTTTTCTCTTATTTTACAAAAGGAAAAGGGAAAATGGAAAATTATAACAGTATTCCAACTAATATATTTCCTCAGTATATATGTAAGTTCTGCTGCTACCTGTTTGGCCAAGTGGTTATCATATTTCCTTTCAAATCTGCAGGTTTTGAGTTTATATCCTGGATATGAGAGAAGTTTTGAGTATGCATGAATTTTTATAGTGGATGAATTTTTATACATCTATATTTTATTTTTATAGTCCACTTTAAACTGTAGATCTTTAGGATCTAATGAAAGCTCTTTCTTTTGGGGCACCGGGGCAATGTGTCTCTTGACATAATAATTTGCACTTCTCAAATAATAATGAGTAGGCCAATCTAATTACATTAATAGTGTCCAACCTTTTAAATAAAAAACTAAATATCCAACAACATAATTTAATAAAAGTGTGAGTAATTTATGCATATTATCATCGTTTGCCGATTGGCAACAGGCATATTCACATGCTTGACAATTTGGTCTTTTTTTTACATTGTTTTCTTTTAATAAATTAAGAAACTAGTGGACTTCACCCATAAGCTATCATGAAATTGAAATATTTTAAAATACCTTTTCACAATAATAGCATTTGAAACCCAATACTTTGGTCTTATTTTATAATTTTTAGCTAATAAATTAAATTGTAAACCAAAGTAAAAGTTCCATATTTTCATCAAAGATTCTCCATAAGCATATAGTTAAGCCTAACTGACACTTAGCACTTTTGCCATTATTCTCCGGTCACTTAAGGAAAAGAATGTCAAAACTGGTTTAAGGAGATAGTTTTTAGTTCTTTTCCTAAAGTAAATAATATTATACTAAATTTATACTAAAAATGTTCTTGTTGAAGATAACTTTGGTGTAAAAAAGTCAAACTTAAAGATCTTTTACGTTTATTAACTTTCAGTGAATAAAATATTTCCCGTGATTTTTCATGGGTACCAGTATGCATCTACAATTAGTAGTACATCATTACTTAAGATGGAAAGCAGAAGAAAATTCCAGATTTCAGTATGACTGATTAAAATACAAGAAACGTTAGCCTCTTTCTCCATACTTACAGAACAGAGGTATTAGAAAGTCACTTTTATATATAGCAGTTAAAAGAATGGAAATGGGAGTTTACAGCCATACACATTTGAAGAAGCTAAAAAAAAAGTTTAGAATAGAAGTGCATGGTTTATTTTACACAGTCATACAATGTTTATTTTGGAGGGGTTGGATAATCATGTGTTATTGAGATCGTGCTATAAGTTTGCTGGCCGTATATACTCTTCATCAGCTGAAAGCAGCACTGGTAAACCCAGGGACCCCAGGCTACATGTGGCCCTGCATGTTATTTTCTATAACCTGCTAGATATTAATAAGCCACAATTAAAATAAAATAAAATGAAGCATAAATAATAGACCTGCTGTACCAAATGACCTACCACTACAGATCTTAAAACAAGCAAAAACTGAAATACATAAATCAGAACTTTAATATAAGCTTGCACTATCATACTGGCATGCAATCAAGAGGTGGTTAGGTTGAAACTAATACTTCTAAATCCACCTGTGTTTGTGAAACTTTTTTTTTTTTTTTTTTCAAAAATAGCTTTCATTAAAAGTAAATATTGATCTTTAATAACAGATAAAAGTTTGGAAAATTGATTAAGATGTTCAACAACCAAAATTGAAGTAGACCTAAAAAAATTAGTGATCGCAAAGAAAAGCTAAAATCTATCTCACTGATGCATTTATGTAATAAAATGTGTGAATAAAACACATTGTTATGTAATTTTAATTTTTAAAACAATTTTTATTTTTTATGAAAAATTTGTAGCTTATCATGGTGGCTCGCAAAATGATTTGGATTCAATAGGCCTGGTTTAAACATTTGATGGAAGCTTGAAGATATTGCCTTCAAATATTGACAAAATATTTGATTTTGCAGGAATGGAATCATAAAATGTATGGTATCAATCATGCCAATTAAAACTATACTTCTGAAAGGGTTATGAGTAAAGCCCAGAAGTTCGGACAAAATGCCATATTTATACAAAGTCGCTCATTTCTTCAGATTCAGTTTTAAAAATTTTTTTTTAAATATAGTTGTGATGTGTAATAGGAATCGGTTATGTAAATAATTACATTATTATTTATCATAAGTATGGCTATGTATTTCAAACATTGAATAAACATTTTGATGCTGATTTCATAAGCAGGGCTGGGTTAACAATGTCTCAGGCCCTAGGCACACTTTTCAAGTCTCTCCAGAGCCACACTGTAAAAAATAAAGTGCATGAAAACTTCAACATACTCATTTTCATTTGAGTACAATGGCACCATAAATGAGTAGGTAACATACTGAAATATAAGTAACCACACTTGTTTGAAAATGAGTACTTCAATAAATAAACATATTATTTGATTTTGAATTCATTAAAAATCGTGTAATAAATGTGCAAATATAATTCTGAAATTTTTTATGCAAATATTTCGAAGAATAAAAGTTATAGCCTCGAAATTAAAGAACTATATCATAAGAATTACGATGGCAGATGTATATATTTCATATGCGGTGCTATGTGGTCGTGTGTTTTTTCTCTAATGTGGCAGTAAAATACAGACACGCAATAAGCATTACTTGTCTTCTGCATATGCACTGTTTGTCATCCGTCATTTATTTACAGTTTAAAAATATAATTGAAAAATAAAAATATAATTGAATCTCTCATATACTCAAAAATGAGTACATAGTATTTACAATTATACTTAAAAGTGATTCTCCCATATACATATAAATGAGTACTTAGTATTTTCAATTATGCTTAAAATTGATTCTCCCATACTCATAAATGAGTACATAGTATTTACAATTTAAACCTAAATTTACTTAAAATTTAATTCTTTGATATACTCAAAAATGAGTACATGCATTTTTCAAAATTGAAACATGGTTACTCAGAGCTATTATAAGCATGCAAAGTGCTCGAAAATGAGTACATTCTACTTTTTTTAAATACCCATTTTTAACAATGCACCCATGCCTCCCCCCCCCCCCCCCCATATGCACCCCTATGTATATACAAAATTTATAATTTATGTTTAGTAAAATTTTGTAAGGGGTTTTTTTTTGTTTTGTTTTTTTTGACATCTCCCTGGGCTTCCCCTATATTCTGGTCCCTAGACCTTAGTTGGCCTAATGGTTAAAACAGCCCTGTTCATAAGCAGAAATTATTACTGATTAACTTTTTTAACATTTTTTAGGGCAATAGAGCTGTTATTGGAACTATATTTTCATAGATTTAATATGCATATCAGATATTCAATACCTATTTAAGTGCCTATTTTGATCATATTTAGTGTCTTTTTGCCTGCCTATTTTGTTCATTTATAGTGCCTTAATTTCCTGGGTTTTGTTATAGTAGATACTTGTGGATGTATATAATTGACTTGAGAAAAGTGCTTTAAAAGGATAATATGTTTTAAATTAGTGCTAAAGCGTTTGCATGTTTAAAAGGGGTGATTAAAATTTCAATATCAAGTATACTGTGTTCAATGTATTTATATTCCATATTTGCAGTTCAAGTACCTCAGGGAAAGATTACTTTTTTGGATACGCCTGGCCATGCTGCTTTTCATACAATGAGGGCAAGAGGGGCTCATGCTACAGACTTGGTTATTTTAGTAGTAGCAGCAGATGATGGCATTATGGAACAAACTATAGAATCTATAAGATTTGCTAGAGAAGCGAATGGTAAATTGATGTAGCCTTTTCACATATTGGTACTTTTGTTGTAACATTGTTTATTGTTCTTCTTTATTTATATCAATAACTAAATTCTATAAAATCTCACTTGTGTGTTATACAAGGTTTTTACTTTATCTTGTATAGAGATATCTTTGCTGTGTTTTCCGAGGAGATTTTGATTGACAAGCATGCTTAAAACCTTGTTAACCGATTTCAAATAATTTTGACAAGATGTATGTATGCAAAATTTAGGCATTATATTAAAAGAACAATTGTATGTATTGGCATGAAATTTTGCATGGATATTTTATGTGAAAAACTAAAACTACATAAAAAAACTTATAATTTACATGATTAGAACACAAATTATTAAAAATTTAAGATTTTTATTGTATTATTTCTTAGTGATAGGGGTATTATTTCCTTTCAATGATAATTCCCAGAACAATGGTAGTAAATTAGTATATGCAAGCAAATGATAGTTTCAATTATGCTATAGATGTAGATGTTATTTTAAAATATTTTATCTTAACACAAATTTGCCGAATTCACTAAATTTCTTGTTGTGACACCCTGTTGCCAACTTAAAAAAATTATTTCTTTTTAATGTTACATGACTTTTTAATAAATAACTTGTAAAAGAAAGCATATAAAAAGTTTTTTTTTTTAATACTTATTATGATATAAGTGGACCTAAACAATCTGGAATAATGTGCAAAAAAAGATAAATGGCATCTCACATATGCATATTTATATAAGTCTACTAATTGTTGAATTGATCCTGTGCAGTTTACCTTTAAATACATCTATAATAATAAAAGGCAATGTGTGTCTGTCTGTGTGTATGTCTGTCTTATACACTATAGGCTCAGCGACCGCACGTCGCAGAGCTACGAAATTTGGCAATCGGAGACTGGGAGGGGGGTGACACGTGAAACCCAATTTTTAAAATTTGAATTTTTTTGTTGTTGTTGTTATTTAATGTTTTATGCTATTTCGGCAGTTTTTTCTCCACCATCCAGATCTCGAAGAAAAAAACAAATCACTTGACCGGAAAGAGCAAACAATTGCCAGTAAAAATATATCAATTTCAAATCTCAGGGACAAGTTCTAATATTTTTTAAAGATTTTAAAACAAAAGTCACTTTCGGCTCAAAAAAACGAACTTTCGTTTTTTAAATCCTCGCATCAGGCAAAGTTTCGAGAATTTCGACTAATAATTTACATTTTTAGAAAGCTCAAACATCAGGCATTCTTACAAGCCCAATCTGGTCAAGAAATAATTATAAATAGCAGCCCGATCCTAATTTTAAAGAAGTAATGATTTTAAATTTCTCTGTGAAGCAGGCAAGTTTTTCTCCCACATGCGCGCTGAGATGCACGGGAGGTGAAAGGGACGTCACGGTGTTTCCATAGAGAAAAAAATAAATAAAAAGAAAGTTATGGATATTGTGGATCGAGTTAGAAAATTACGTTATATTTGATGGAATTAAGAGCTTATATGGAATTGGGCTATTATGGAATTGAAAGTTATGGGGATTGTGCATCGGGTTAAATGTTATATTTTAAATGATGAAATTAAGAGCTTAGCATATGGTCATTATAAAATTTAAATGATTGAATTATGGTTTTAACGTCATTAAACTAAAACAAACTTTGTTAACTCCACGGGGTTATCACAGTTCACAAACATTAGAATAAATTCACTTTACAAATCAATTTTCAAAACCCCCCACTAGAATATTATTTTTCATCTTAAAATTTCATTATTAGTTTTAACGTCATTAAACTAAACCAGACTTTGTTAACTCCATGGGGTTGAGAGCGTGGTAGCCCAGTGGTTATCGTTCGCGAATTGCACTCGGTTGGCCGGGGTTCAATTCCCGCCACTGCCAAAACTGCCGCAGTGTTCATGCGGAGTACTATCACTTTAAACATGTGGGTCCGTAAGTCCTTCCGAGAGGTTAATGGTAGGGGAAGGAGGGTACTGCCCCTGTGGATGCCTCCTCCACTGAGCTCCAGTCTAAATTGGGTGGCACTTCCTGGCCGTCCAAATAGTTACCTTACACCTTTCTGGTAGGTCGGATGGTCTGGGTCTCAACAACTCCTCCACGGGATTATGGCACCAGTGAGTTTGCCACGGTCAGAATTTTCAAAGGTAGCGAACAGGCTGGTCACCGAAGGCGGCTAGTTTTGAATTAAATATAAGTTTTAATATTAAGCCTAAATATAAGTTTTAATATTAAGCCTATTTATTAATATAAATTGTATAATTATACTATGCTTTATCAAAACTGGCATACAAAATTAATGTTTTTCTTGTTCTTTAAAGCTGGTGCATCAGATGCATGTTGGTTTTGATGAATGATATATCCACATTTGCCCCTTGTGTTAGTATTATTCAGTATTTTTTATTAAATCTAATGTAACAATGCTTAATACTAAAACAGATGCTTATTTGCCCATTCTGTTGCATAGAACTCTTTCAACATATTATTACATAGGTTAATAAAACTAATTAGATTAAAGAATTGGGGGATGAAAAGCAATTATCCTACTATTAATTTGTAAATACACCCAATGACTTCACTTTTAATTTATTAATTAGAAGGGGGTGGGGTGGGGAAGTTCAAAACATAATAGAGGACAGGCCTTTGTTTAAAATAGGCACTTTTTTACTTTGTTTATACTTCAAATTCATCTAAAAACCATCAATAGAATTGCATATTTTAGTAGTATGAAATAACAATGAAAGTGGAGGTATTGAATACTGTAGTAAGGGCAAAACCCTAATATGAAATATAAGTGTCAGGACTGTAAAGCTAAGAAAAAGGATTGAAAAGTTTGGTGAATACTAGTTATGAATAGTTGTCATGAATACAGGGGTGGCATTTCAGCATTTCATTTGGGGATGCGATATTTGTATGTATGAAAACATAATATGAAATAAATAAAATGTTTGTTAACAGGATGGGGGGGGGGGGGGGATCACAAAATTGAATTGATGTTGAGAAAAATAATTGTTATTAACAAAAAAAATTTTCCTATATGTGTTAACATAATTGCTGTTAACATAATTTTTCTAAATACAAATATCTATATTTATTTACTTTTTATCAAAGTTTTAAACACCGGTTCTTAGAGTCTGGAAGAAGAGAAAATTTTGTTACAATATCAACATAATCCAGTGGCATATCTTGTTCTATAGCTAAAATAGCTAAAGATGAGTCTTCTTGTCCCATTGTACCTCGAAAAAAAAATTTCAGCCTCCTGAGACACGAAAAAGACCTTTCACAACTGGCTGAGCTGATTGGCGCAGTCAAAAACAATTTAACTAATAATGTTATGACAGGAAACACATTTTTTAAATTCCTCTCTTTAAAATAATCCAGGTGACTTTTAAAATTGAGATGGTCTATGTTTTCATTTTTCAGTATTGAATAAAACAGTCGCAACTCACATAGCAATTCCTCTTTCTGGAAGTTATATACTTTGCATATGGTTGAAACATTTTCTTTTTCTTTTTCAACATCTGATCCGGATAATGCTGAACTAAGGGAAAACAGAACAGATATATTGTTCTCATTATATCTTATCTCAATTTCATTAGATATTGAATCTATAATTTCATATTGAATATTGATTCAGTGATATGATTTAACATCATCATAGGGATTTTTTTCACTGCCTCCGAATTCACTTGGAATTTTTTTCACTGCCTCCGAATTCACTTGGAACTTTTTTACGCCTTTTCAGTTTTGGTCCAGAATAAGAATTTTTCTTTTTTTGCAAAATTCTGTCACAAAACTCCACACTTCATTGAAATATGCATCAGTGCGAAAAGAGCTAACAGTTTCAATAGTAGCTTTAGCCAAATCTTGCACAGTCTGAAAATTAAGATCACATGACTGAAGATGCTTTGAAAGAGTATTGCATTGATCAAAAACACTGCTCAATACAAAGTGAACAAAAATTCGAATGATATCATGCATGTTAAAAGGGTTTTGGCTTGCCCACCATTGAGAGAATCATTTTCAGATAATTCTTCCAGTGTTAAAATCACCGTTTCAAAATTATCAAGTAGTGCTTTTATGGCTTTAACTCTAGAAGACCATCTCGTATCCCTTAGTGATTGTAGAGTTGAAAAGCCTCCAAAAAAAGTATTTGTTGATAAGCGAATCTTTTCAAAAATAGCATATCTTTCATATGATGTTTCTATGAAAGAATATAATGCATTGAGCTGCTGAAATGCATTTCTAGCAGAAGGAATGGATGAGCATGAGCTAATTTCACATAAATTTAAAATATGCACATAACAATGGGTATAAATTGTCAATGAATTTTCTGTAAAAATTGTCCAGCCACACCACTGTACGGACCTCTCATATTGCTTGCACCATCATAACATCGAGATTGTAAGTCTGAAATATTTAGCCCAAATGAGGAAATTACATCTTTAATTAAATTGAACAATGACTCTCAATCAGTTTCTTCTGTTTTGAAAAGGCCGGCAAATGATTCCTGTATTGCAAGTTTTAACATTTTGTATCATTTTTTTTTTTATATGCTTGTTCAGTATTTATTTTATTAAAATAACATTAATAATAGTTTGAAACTTTATTTATATTCTGAAATTTGTACTTAATAATTGTTAATATATATATATTTTTTTTTAATTATATTGGATTATTAATTTGTTAATTGTTCGCTATTTTCTTGATATAAAATAACTATAACATAAATATATTTGTACTTTTTTTTTCAGTTCCAATTATTGTTGCTATAAATAAAATTGATAAACCCGTTTCTAACATTGTAAGTATTTTTTATGAAGACTAAAATAAATTTACAATATAGCATTAATATAATGCAATGTTTTCAAATTAATTCAATGAATAAATATATGTTGTAGACATAACTAAGATTGCTTAACCTGTATGTAGTGAGTGACAAAGACACTGAACTCCTTGAATATGTTAATGTAATTAGTTTTCAGCTTAGATTGTTCTAAGAGCATTTTTACCATAGCAGTATGTCCATTCCTGACTCTTTAAATTTTTTTATCTCCCATCAGCTGTTTGTCACCATTAATGAAGATAGTTCTGGATATTTTATTGTTTCAGTATTCACAAAGAAGATTCCCCAATGTACATATTCTGGCAACTTTTAATAGTATATTTTTTTAATGTAAGTATGCACAACATGGACCGCATCTGACCTGCAATGATCTAGTGCAGATGATTTCATTTTGGGGGCTGAAGACCCCCGGACCTGCTAGTGCAAACAACTACTACAGGCTCACCTCCATATTTTATTTCCCCCTCTTTGAGAGTTTTTCATGTCTTTTCTTCTCTCAAAAAGAAAAAAAAAATCAGGTCACCAGGCCCCCTCTAACATATGCCGCCCACTCAAGTGGTGTCCTTCTCCCCATATGTGGCCCTGCTTCCTTCTTACATAAAATTTTTCCAAGTTTATCAGTAATTACTGCAAGGTAACCCATACAAATTGTGGGCTCCCCCACACTCAACTAGTAGCAAATCCAGAATTTGGTTTTATTTTGGGAGGGGATCTAAGATTTAATTTACTCTACATATATATACGGGTACAATTCAGGTAAAAATGTAATTTTATCCAGTGCAAACAATTTTATTTTAGAGGGTTGAAACTCCCTAACTTCCCTTGAATTTGCTAGTGTAAACAACTAGCACGGGCGCACCTCCATATTTTATTTTACCCTTATTGAGAATTTTTCATATCTTTCCCTCTCTCAAAAAGAAAAACATTGATTCATTGGAGCCCACTCAAATGGTGTCTGTCTCCGTATGGGTGTCCCTGCTTCCTTCTTGCATAAAAATTTTCTGAATTCATCATCATCGACAGCTGCTGCAAGGTTGCTTATAGAAATTGTGGGCTCTCCTACAAACATCTATCTTGTCTCCCGTCATTTTCCCCTCTGTAAATTTTTCATGTCTTTTCTATCCTCAAAACTCCTGGGAAAACTAGGCCCCTCATTCGAATGGTGTCCATCTCCCCTATGGGTAGCCCTGACTGCTGTACATTTTTCTTTCTATCAATAAAATGTAGAGCTAATAAAAAAATTTTATCACATTCATAGATAAAACTTTTGATTCATCTGCATCATCAATATTCATAGCCATATTTTTTTTTTCTAAAAGAAATACAAAATAAATTATTAAATGACTTCACTCTTCAGACACTTCACAGATAGTTCTACTACCTGTATATTACATCATTCACCTCATCGTCAGTAATGGTGCAACATTATGTTAATTATCCACTTATGTTTTAGAAACAAATAGTGATGTTAGAAAGCCAAGTGTATCATTTTGAAACAGAAAGAATAAAAATTTATCAATATTAATTGGATGAAAGTGTCCTTTTTTAATTAATTGTACATTTAAAATATTGAATTATTTGATCTGCAAAAGCTTTTGAATTCTAGTGCTATCTGATATTACATGATATTATACTTATGGAATAATATATATCTATTAAGGATGCTGTAAAGCAAGGTCTGCTAACTTGTGGATTGCAAGTAGAAGACTTTGGTGGTGATATTCAAGCTATTCCTATTTCAGCATTAAAGGTACTATATACATATTTATGGATCATTATAACATTATAATGCTTTCTTGAACTAATCAATGCATTTTTCCTTGTGCTAAAAATAAGTACAACTATGGCATCTTTTGCTATATGTCTGTATATTTGATAATTGTTAATTTGTTCCCTTGAACTTTAAAAAAATAATAATAAATAAGGTAGATATTTTTTGCAGTATTTGTTTATCATACAATCTGTTTTGCATATTTTTCAACACGAAAGTATTTTTCAATAATGTTAAATTTAGTTCTGACTTAAAAAAAAATACAAATTTATCATTTCTGTCGCTGTTCCCCAGTGATGAGTTGAGTTTTCATCTCATAATTTCATCCATAAAAAACTAAATAATTGAAATAAATTGGTAAAGCTTAAAAAAAATTGAAATTTTAACTTGTAAAAAAAAACTTATTTATTAAAATTTTAACAATATTAATTTAGGGGCATAGTTATACATGTTTGTCCCTGAGAATCAGTGGCATTACAATGTTGTTAAAAAAAATCATCCTTGCTAACTATCAGATGGCGACAGCAGTGATTTAAAGTCAGTTGAAGAACACTATTTAGGTTTTTTCCACATCTGTTTGAAGTTTTGAAACTTTGCTATTAACAGCCAAGTAAAAATTACAATTTTGCTACTCATTTTTGATAAATATATTTATTATCTGTCACTTCTGACACACAGCTATTGCTAAAATGAATAAAAATTGAAATGAATAAAAATACTATGCCTCTAGTTAGTGTATTTAGCACTAATTTAAGTACCTGCCATGAGGACTATGGCCCTAGGCCCTCGAAATTTAGGGGACCTCAAATTTTGCCATAATGGTCTGTGACATCTCGACATTTTAAAAATGATTGAAAATATCAATGATGTGTAAGAAAATTTCAGTAAAATTATTTAATATTTCATAAAAAATTAATGTTGTATGATCCAGATTTCCATTATACTGTTTTCTGATGGTATAATTAAAAATTAAAATATTTATTTAGAAACCCCCAAATACACTTAGAGCTTGGACCTCATCTACTATAAGTCAGACCCTGAGTATGGAAAGCCCAGGCCACCCGACTCACCCGAGGCCATGAGCAGCAAAGTGAGTAGTCGGGTGTTGAAGACCCAGATTGTCCAACTCATTCTAAGACAAGGGAGCGGCCGGGTGTTGTTGTTGTTGAAACCTAGACCGTCCGACCTACCAGAAAGGTGTAAGGTAACTGTTTGGACAGTCGGGAAGTGCCACCCAATTTAGACCGGAACCCAGTGGGGGAGGCATCCACAGAGACCGTACCCTCCTTCCCCTACCACCAACCTCTCGGAAGGACTTTCGGACCCACATGTTTAACGTGATCGTACTCCGCTTGAACACGGCGGTAGTTTTGGCAGTGGCTGGAATCGAACCCGGGATTACCGAGTGCAACTCCAGCGCGCTAACCAATGGGCTACCGCGCCCTGAGCGGCCGGGTGTTGTTGTTGTTGAGACCCAGACCGTCCGACCTACCAGAAAGGTGTAAGGTAACTGTATGGACGGCCGGGAAGTGCCACCCAATTTAGACCGGAACCCAGTGGGGGAGGCATCCACAGGGACCGTACCCTCCTTCCCCTACCACCAACCTCTCGGAAGGACTTACGGACCCACATGTTTAACGTGATCGTACTCCGCATGAACACGGCGGCATTTGTGGTAGCGTGCAAATCTAGCGCACAAACCACGGGGATACCGCACCCGAGCGGCCGGGTGTGGAATGTGGAAGACCCAGGCCGTCCGACTCATCCGAGGATTTGAGTAGCTGGTTGGACGACCGGGAAAGGAAGCTAGCAGGTGCCGACTTCCAAGGACAGCGACCGCTCTGGAGGTTTATTAAAAATCCAGTTTTTTAAAGTTTAAGAATAAATTCGTACGACAGACAGTTTTACAGACAAGAAATACGGACATAACGAAGACAGATACTGTAAACAGACACAAATATGGACACGAAACATTCAGAAAAACATCAAGGATAATAATAATGAGACATTGCACAACATGATATAGATGATGAAGTAAATACAAAATGACATGGGAGGCTGATAATAAAAGATGAAAGTGTTTTCAATTTAACAGTAGTGTTATCAGTTATCATATTTACAATTTAATATATACAAGTTTGTACAAACAAAAGCAGGAAAAGGGGAACAGCAGAGGAATCTTCATTGATCAGGAAAGTTAAAAGCAGTAAAGCCCGACGAACTTGTCAATTTACTTTATTGGAAATGTCTCTTGCAATGAGGACACAGTTCTTAAGATAAAAAATGGATTGACTGTTGCGGCTGACACTGGAAAACCAAGCCGCTTCATTTCCAGGAGCAGGTTTAGAAAGATGAAATTTCTTAGTTAAGGGGCAAGAGAAAACAAAGTGATCTACGTCGCCAAAAGAGTTGCATAAGCAGTTCGAGGATTTTTTATGTTTAAAATAGTATAAATAATCAAGAAAAGGACCATGACCAGTTAAAAAATAGATTAAGTATTTATTATGAATTTGGGTATTTACGTTAACATTGGGGAGATAATTTAGAATTCTGGCTGGGTCATGAGTCCTAGGGGAGATATATTCATTGAGATACTTTTGCCAGTTTTGAAGTAAGAGATTTTTGCAAAAATTAGTTAAACGAGAATAGGGGAGAGGAACTGAAAAAGGGAAACCGGAGGAGGATGCTTCTTTAGCGTGGAAGTCCGCGACTTCATTTCCCAGAATGTCAGCATGGGCCTTGACCCAAATAAGATTAAAAAGGTGTTTAGAGCGAGAAGCAGAGTTTTTGATAGAGTTAATGTAGTTAGATTTGTTTTTAATTGATTTAAAGACCAGGATTGATGAAAGGCTATCCGAAAAAATATTTATTTTGGAGAAGTTATCAGTTGCCCAGTCAATGGCAAAGTTAATGGCCGCTATTTCTGCCTGAAAAACTGTGTTCCCATTGTCAAGTTTAAATTTAAAAACTTCTTCTAATTTATCATGATTAAATAAACAAGCAGAAAAGCCAACATTATCATCAAGTTTGGAGCCGTCGGTATAAAAATTTAGATGGGAGAAGGAGGAAGGATTAAGGGGTTTAAGGAGGACAATGCGGTTTGAGGGGGAAGAATTAGAGAGAGGACGATTAAAGTCGAAAGATGAGGGGGAGGGAAGGGAAGGATCAGAGAACGAATTGATACGAAGTTTCCAAAAAAGGAATTTTTTGTGAAGAATATCAATTAAAATGTGAACAGGGGGAATACCGGTAATGGAGAAAAGAGAAATGCTCGAGGTTGTTCTAAATCCGGCAGAGATTTTAAGAAGAAATATCCGTTGTAAAGAAATAAGGTTATTGATTTGAGCCCTAGTGAGAGATCCCCCCCAGATGCCTGACCCGAAAGTAATAATTTTTTCAATAACAGACAGGTACCAGATTTTAAGAAAAGATTTGTTGACCCCCCAGTTGCCCCCCGAAAGTTTCCCAAAAGTAGAAGCAAGCCTAAAGCATTTCTCTTTTAGGTAAAATATATGGGCGCTCCATTTTAAATTATCATCGATGATAAGACCAAGGAATTTAAGGCTTCTACTAAGTTTAATGGGAGAGTTTTGGATTTTGATAGAGGGATTAATTTTCCTTTTTGATCTAGTTTTATTAAAAATGATGCAGTTGGACTTTTCCGCGGAGACCTCAAGTTTAAGAGAGGAAAGGGAGTTTGCAATAGAATTTAATATTGAATTGGTCTTGCGACCAAGAGTAATGATGGAGTTTGAATAGGTAACCACTGCGAGATCATCCGCGAAGGCCTGTAAGTAATATTCATCATTGTTAAGGGAAAGAATTTTATTAAAATAAATGTTCCATAGTATGGGGGAAATGACGGAGCCCTGAGGGGCACCTTTAGAAATAAATTTTGAAAAAGTAAAATTGTCCTCTATAAAATTAATTGTTCTTGAGCTGAGATATGAATAAATGAAGGATCTGAAAGTAGAGGGGAGATTAATTGAGTCAAAGGTGAGGGGAAGGATATTCCAATTCACGTTATCGAAAGCTCCACGGATGTCCACAGTGGTTAAGGAAACATGAGAAGAGGATTTAAATTTATCAATGGTACTGACAAGCTGGTACGTGGCGTCTTCGCAACTGAGGAGCTCCCTAAAGCCATATTGCAGAGGGTGAAGTGAATTTCTAGTCTTCAGCCAGAAGTTCAATTTGTTTATAAATATTTTTTCTAATATTTTCCCAAAAGTTGGGAGAAGGCAAATAGGGCGATAGGATGAACATAAAGCGGGATCCTTACCCGGCTTATTGAAGAAGATGATTTTGGCATTTCTAAGGGGAGCAGGGAAATAACAGAATTTGAAGCAGGAATTGATGAGAGAAGATAAAAAGGAGGGGAAATGTTTAAACAGGGATTTCCATATATTAAAATCTAAAAGGTCTAAACCGGGAGCTTTATTATTTTTTAGGTTGTTGAAGACCAGAAATAATTCTTCCTCAGAAACCGCCCCCAGCCCTTCGGGAGGCAGAACAGTTGCAGGAAAAGAATTAAAAAAGGGGTCATCCTCGAAGCAGTGATCCAAAAGACGAGAGATTTTAGTATTGTAATTAAGGTTAGGCTCGCCTGGAAAGAGAAGTTGAATATTATTAATTTTATTGAGTTTTTGGAAAGCAAATTTGAAGTGGCTGCCAAATTTAGAGTAACAATTAGAACAATAATTTTTCCAGGCGTCATTTTTAGATTTATTAATAAGTAATTTATATTTAGCACGGTTAATTTTAAGTTTAAGTTTAGCGGCCGAAATAAGATCGGGGGCAGCAGAATTCTTCTCTAGCGATTTAACTCTCCTGGCAAGAGCAGTGACAAAATTCCTGAATTTAGCCAGGTCTTTAGTCCACCAGGAAAAACTAGGTTTCCTGATGGATTTCTTTTTTTTAATAGAAGAAAAGGCGCAGGATTGAACAGCGTCTAAAAAGGATTTGACAAAGGAATCAAGGCTGTATGTGTCAATTATATCATTAGCTAGAGATTTAAAACGGGTTATATGGGGTTTAATTTTAAAGATGAATTTGCCAAGGCTATACGCGGTTTTTAAGTGAAAGGAATTATCAACAGGGGTATCGATGTTAATTTTGATTTTAATAAATTTATGATCGCTAGAGGATTCATCCGTTAAAACTTCCCAGGAGTAAATAGAGTCGAAAAAGCCAAAAGATACTAGAGAAAGATCGGGGAAGCCTTTACCTGAATGTGAATCGAATGTTGGACCACATTTGGGGTCATTTAGGACGATAAGGTTGTTAGAAATACAAAAGTCAATGATTTTGAGTCCCCGCTGATCAATGAAGCCATATCCCCACATCTGAGCTCTAGCATTAAAATCTCCCAAGAGCAGGTAATCATAGGAGAGAAAATCAAGTGAGGAAAATTCTTCAATGAGATCTGAAATGTTATCGTGGGGAGGGAAATATATTGAAGCTAATATAAGAGGTTTACGTGAAGGGAGAATAACTTCAATAAAAATGGCCGAAGAAGAGTTAAATTTAATTTTGGCTGTAAGATTAGAATTTAAAATTATAATAGCTGCTTTTTTAGAAAGGGAACAAAATTGGGAAAGGCCGAAAGGAGGTTTTAAAATTTCACCGTTGGAGATGTAGGGTTCTTGAAGGCAGATAAAATCAAAAGAATGGTCTATTGCGTATTGAAGAGTATTGCTATGTGCTGCTAATGAGTGATTGGTGTTAATTTGAAGGCCCTCAAGAACCATAAAAGAAAAAAGAACTGACAGAGCTCAGAGGTGGGGAACAAGTAAGAATCATAATATAATCAAAGAAAAGGGTTACACTTCCTTTTGAAGCTCCTTGATCCTGGCGAGCTCCGCTTGCAAGAGTCTGCATGAGCTTCTATCATGCGCATTATGATAGATGTTCAGTCTACTGTTTTTATTTTTGTGATTCTCTGTATTGCAGTTGACACAAATGGGGGTTTTAGCCCTACACTGACTGAAGACATGATCGGACTTTGTGCAATTGCTACAGTTTCCCGTAGGATAATGACAATAATTTGCCACGTGGCCAAAGGCCTGACATTTAAAGCATTGTTTGAAGCTGATGTACCTCTTTACGTAGAAGGAGTTGAAATCATAGAAGATTTTCTTTTGATCGATAAGTGTGTTGGCAAAAGGAACCTCTAAAGAGAACACCCAGTTGACACTATCACTTCTTGATTTAAAATTTTTCAAGATCCTGATGTCCTCTGGTTTAATTGAAGGGAGAGATAAGCATATAAGAGCTCTGAAGTTCTCCTCGTTAAAGTTTTCTGGAATGTTAAAGATGATGAGGGGAGTTCTACGTGCTTCTTGTGGCTTTATGTTAAATTTTTCAGAAATTGCTGATTTCTGAAATATAGGTAGAATTCTATCTGGATTTTGATCTTGACAAGTTATTTTTATTGTGCCGTTCTGTAGCGTAGAGATGTTCTTGATATTAAGATTTTTTGGGCAGGGAAAAGAGAGTAAGTCTTGCTTAAGTTGTGCATTGTTCTTCATGCGGTCTTTTCCCTGCAGTAAGATGCTTGCAAAGGTTTTATCAGCAGGTGGGACAGAAACTGGCTGAGACGGGAAAGGAGTCTTGACCAGTGTTTCCTCCAAGTTTCTCCTGACGGCATGATTGATCAGCTCTGGAAGATTGTCTGTCAGTTTGGAAGAAAACACGTTGAGCTCATTGAAGATAGATTCTTTGAAGCTAGTTAGTTCGGAGGAAAGAGTTTCTTTGTCAATGAAGGAAAGAGTGGAGGGATCTGGTTTGTTGATTGTAGCTGCATTCTGAATTTGGTTTTCGAAGATAGCACAAGACTCTTTAATGCAATTGAATTTGTCCTCTAAATAGTTTTTTTGGACTTGATTTATCCTCGGAATTTTTGAAATGTAGCTTTGAATGCTGTTCGAGTATCTCATGATTTTAAGGAGAAAGGTATTGCAAAAGTCATTGGAACTATCATCTGCAGGTTCGATGATTACAGAAGGAGAACGGGCAATGGATTCTGAGCGAACTGATTCTGAGCAGTTATCATTTGGAATAGTTGGAGGTGCCGAAGACGTGAACGGAAAGTCACCATCAAAGCGGGTCAAAACAGGCGCACGTTCTTGGTTATAGTGTTTAGATGATCCAGAAGGAGGTTGCGAGATATTGGTATGAGATGGAACATCAGACTTGGAGGAGGAGAACTTAGAGGAGAAGGTACTTTAAGGTACTCTTAACTGTAAACGTTAAGTACTTCAAAAGTAATTCCTTCAAGTGAGGATACAGTCTGTTCTTTTGTCAGTAGCCAAAATAATTTTCATTTAATGGACTTTCTTCTAGGTACTTTCTAATTTTGTATTCTCGAGTATCTTGATTTTTTATTCCAGAACCTGCTGTTAATCACGGTGCAATATTCAAATTTCTTCAAGTAATGTTATATTTAAGATTTCGAATCTAGATTACTTTTTAGTATTTGACTTACTCATTTCTAAAAATTACTTAAGTGTGTGGCAGATTTTTTGTTGCTGTTGTTAGTCTTCTGACTTTCTGCATCATAAACTATACAATTTGTTAAAAAAGGTAATAACTTATAATGCTTTGTACAAAATAGTATAAAACATAAAAGAAATGGTGTCAGTGGGTTTTGAAGACAAGAAAAAATCCATCTTCATCAGGACTAGCAAGAAGACAACTTACACTTCCCAGAGCAAGATCAATATCTGATTATGTCACTCTTTTATACAGAATGTCATAACCTTTCTAGCTGTTAACAACAGTTTGAGCATTTTGAATTTGTTATAACTTCTGGTTAAATATCAAACTTCCTATGGTGTGTGTAAGACACATTTCTTGCTAGTTCTGATCAGGGCAATCACGAAGTATCAGGATCGACAAGGTAGACAGTATCTACCAAAATAATTTATGACTGTAATTTTTATTTTAATTACATATTATTAGAAATAACTATATAAATAAACAAAGACATATTTTTGCTCTAACTGGCTCCTGAGCATCTAAACATTAGCATATCATTCAGGAGATGTTGCATTGGAAATGGAACTGACAGAGAATACCTGTGCACCTTATATCAGTTAAGTAACTGCTATAGCCTGGATAAACATGTCTAGTTATGAAATTTTGATGTTTTTCTTAATTGTTTCATTTTCATAATTTTTAGTGTTTATTGTTTGAGGACTCTGAAATTATAGGGGGGTTTACGTTTTTGATATGTTTGAAATTTTTCTATGTGGATCATTAAATTTTTTGCAAGAGAAAGTAAAGCTTGGTGAGTGATATCTTTATTTTCTTACTTGTATTCCTTGGTTCTTATACACTACTTAAAATAGAATTTCCAGTGTATTGTCTTTATTTCCAGTGTATTGTCTTATTTTTCTGCATGTAATGTTTTTTAAACAGTTCCACAAAGAAATGCAACACTAGAATAAGAATTGCACTGTAATAAAATTACAAAATGTCATTAATTTATTTGTATTGTAATTCAGTTATTATATTTTATTTGCAACCTATACAGCATGAAACTTTTTATTTTCTAATTTTGATCTCTTGTTTTATGTCTCCCCAAATTATTTTATCACTGTTCACCACTGGTCTTAGTAAAGAAGACTGTTTTTTGCCTTTAAAACCAGTTGACACTTATTTTTGTGTAACTTTTAGTAGCAGTTTGAGCATTTCGAATAAACGATTTGTGTTTATTGGGATAGCAACTAATCACTAATATTAGCTTTATTTCAAACTGGAAAGCAATGTAAAAGCCTGAAAATTTTATTATAGAAGTTTTAAAAAGTGCAATGTAAGGATTTAAAGACTTAATCCATAAGATAGATGACCCATGCAGAAGATAATAATACATCCTCAGAACAGCTATAAACTAAAGTAATTAAAAGTTAATTACAATGCGATGAGATATCACTGTCATATATCTCATGAGCAATTGAAATTAGCAACTGATCTGCTGCATCTGTTTGCTGCTCAAGCTTTAAGGTTCTCAGAAGCAAAGGTTTTCTCATGGATGCCAGTAAAGAAACCCAACTGAAAAGATGTTGAGCATTGGCATGTTGGTTAGATTCTGGAAAACAAAAATGCACCAAGGCAATTTGCCATCATTTCTTAACAGAAACACCTATCCAGGATGGTATGGAGTACATTTTGAGCAATAAAAAAAAACACTCTTTGACACTGACAAATTGTCACTGTTGTTTATTTCTATCACAAAGATAAAAGTTTAAACTAGGCCCCATACATGTTTAAATAACTGACATCTTTATTGAAAGAATTCACTGCATGTTTTGTTGGAAGTTTTTGCAACTGCTTAAAAAACATTGCAAAATATGTATGAGGCTTTGTTAATGAGAAAGTAGGCCACTTAGAAAGTAGTTAAACATTGCTTCTGTTAATTTCTGATATTATTATTTTATAGATTTTGGCTTTTGTAGTAAAATTATGGCCAAAAATATGTTTATTTAAGTTACTATACTCCATCCTGCATATATATATGTATGTGTGTTCTAATTTGTTGTTTTATTCAATTCTTGTTCAATCCTGTTTGATGTTATTTACTATTACTTTAAATTTTGAATAACGTTTGCAGCAGTTTTGTAAATAAAAACAAATATTTCTTTAGAAAACTAACTTGGACTCATTAATAGAAGCTATTTTGACCCAAGCAGAAATAATGGATATTGCTGGAGATCCAACGGGTCCTGTTGAAGGTGTTATCATTGAAGTTGGTGTAGATACAGTTAAAGGGTATTTAAAATATTATTTTTTATATTTGCTGTAATAAGAAAAATATTTCTTAAATTCTCTAATCTTACAAATATATAGTTATATAAAACTTTGAATAGAATATGATAGAATAATATAAGAACTAAAATAAGAATTTAAATTCTATGTAAAAGGCATGTTACTTTTACTTTTATACTTATCTACTTTCAAATATTTTGAAATACAGGATTCTTCTATACATTCTTAAAAATGGTGTAAGTTATGCATGTGTCAAGTTTTCTTTTGTTTTTATTTTTCATATTTATTTGCTTTATATTTGTTATACACTATCAAAAATATTCGTACACCCTATGGAATTCACATGTTGTGGATTTAGAAATGCCTTGTTCCAACTGAATGAGAACTGCCATTAAGTTTTGTACTTGCAGCCTAGAAGTCTTAAATAATAAAAAGCAATGTCTGTCTGTGTGTCTGTCTTATACACTATAGGCTCAGCAACTGCGCATCGCAGAGCTACGAAATTTGGCAATCGGAGACCCGGGGGAGTGGGAAGTTGACACGTGAAAACGGATTTTTAAAATTTGAATTATTTTTTTTGTTATTTAATGTTTTATGCAAACCATCCAGACGTCGTAGAAAAAAACAAATCACATGAACGGAAAGAGCAGACAATTGCGAGTAAAAATATATCAATTTCAAATCTCAAGGACAAATTCTAATATTTTTTAAATATTTTAAAACAAGTCACTTTTGGCTCAAAAAAACAAACTTTTGCTTTTAAATCCTCGCGTCTGGAAAAGTACCAACAATTTCAACTAATAATTTACATTTTTAGAAAGCTCAAAAATCAGGCTTTCTTACAAGCCCAATCTGATCAAAAAATAATAAAAAGTAGCTGCACGATCCGGATTTTAAGGAAGTAAAGAATTTCAATTTCTCAGCAAAACGGCGAAAGAAGTTCGATTTTTCACCCACATGCGCGTGTAGACACACGTTGTTGCTATGGTGACGGTTTTTGGCGTAGGGACAATTAAAACCCGAATTAGTGTTTGGTGGTATCTGGCTGATATATTTGGGCCATGCTCTTGATACCCATACTAATATCCTGATGAGGATATTCACATGGGTATTAAATTATATTTGCAAGTGTCATCAGTGATTGCTTTTTATACGGTTTTTGGCCTAAGGACAATTAAAAACTGAATAAGTGTTTGCTTTTTATACAGTTTTTGGCCTAGGGACAATTAAAAACCGAATTAGTGTTTGTTTCTATAAGGTTTTTGGCCCATTATGCTGGATTGCATTGTGGTGATGTATTGTTTACGTCGGGTGGTGGTTGGGACCACAATGAAAAAACTTACACTGAAAAAATAAAAAAATAAATAAAAAGAAAGTTATGGAGATTGTCGTGGTGCATTTATGCATCGGATGGTAGTGGGGACAATCTTTAAAAAAACTTTTTTTCGCTGAGCAGCATCGTTATTTCTTAAATACTAAATTCACATTCAACATCATCAGTCTCAAAAATACTTTCATGTCATTTGCGATGCAATACTAAAAATGCAGACAACCAGATGTAATTTCATTTACGTAAAACAAAAAATAGAGGAGCATACCTCTATAAAAAAACATAGGAGCAGCTGATCCCGGCTGTGAGTACACATCAAAGGGATCCCTTTCCTAGGGTTACAGGTACAGAAATTCTCAGAATCTCACAGTTCACAAATAGTAGAATAAATTCACTTTACAAATCAATTTTTAAGAACCCCCACTAGAACATTATTTTTCATCTTAAAATTTCATTATTAGTTTTAACGTTATTAAACTAAACCAAACTTTGTTAACTCCATGGGGTTGAGGGCGCTATAGCCCAGTGGTTAGCTCACAGGAATTGCACTCGGTAGGCTCGGGTTCGATTCCCTCCACTGCCAAAACTGCTGCTGTGTTCACGCGGAGTACAATCACGTTAAACATGTGGGTTCGTAAGTCCTTCCGAGAGGTTGGTGGTAGGGGAAGGAGGGTACGCTCCCTGTGGATGATTCCCCCACTGGGTTCTGATCTAAATTGGGTTGTACTTCCTGGCCATCCAAATAGTTACCTTATACCTTTCTGGTAGGTCGGATGGTCTGGGTCTCAACAACTCCACAGGGTTATGGCACCAGCGAATTTGCCACGGTCAGAATTTTCAAGGGCAGCAAACAGGCTAGTCGCCGAAGGTGGCTAGTACATAATAAAAGATGTTTGTGTGTTGTTTGTAGTGAGAAGTTTAAGCAACATATGGCCATTGAATTTGGTACTTCAAAACCCAGAATGATGTGTCTTGGCGAGATTTTTTTCAAATGTGAATTAATTTTTTAGTTATTTTATATTTTAGCATGATTTTGATTGATTTTCACACAAATTAGTTCTTTTGTGATCAAAAATATTACCACTATGTTTCTATCTGGATGCCATTGAAAAGATCAAAGGATGTTCTTTCCAACAATGTTTGAACTGAATATATAGTACAATTCTTTCTTTAAAATTTTAATACATCGAAATTTACATTTTTGGGGTTATCTGATACTTTTTTTCTACATCCAAAAAAGTAAGATTAGCACAATTCTATAGTTTGAGAAAAACATTTTGTGTATATCTTTGCACTCTAACAAAATAAATTATTTTTAATTAATTTATTATTTAATTTTTGGTAATTTTTTAAGCAAACACATAAACATTAAGCTTAGCAATTCCGCTCGCTCTGAAATAAAGTCTGGTGGACTTTTGTGTATGTGATTGCGCTTGCACTGAAACTAAGGATTTTGTATGCCTGAGGATTTGGATTGAAGCTGAGGCAGATTGAAACTGATTTGGAAACTGATGCGATTTGGAAAATGATTAGTGTTATCTATAAATGTATTGTTTAAGTAGTGTGGGTGCCTGTTTAAGACATGGGCAATGCTAGGGATTTTGCTCTAGTTTTCTAATATTTTGAACATTTCGGAGCTTTTCACATTGTGCCATTTTAATGAAAACTGTTGTCTTTCCCTGCTCGTTAGAGCTTCTTCTCAAACTTCACAATGCGTACAGGAATGGTTTTGTAAAAATTTATATAGAAATGTTGAACTAACCAACTCAAAGGTTGTAGCTGAACAAGGATATGTGATGAGATGAAGCAAGAGAAAATAACTTTGGTCAGACGCTAACTGCAAAGTACTTACCACAGTGCCAGTATTAACAAGAAAAGGAAAAGGCTCTCTGCGTATGATCTAACTCGAACAGAAATTTGAATATTTCACCTGGTAATCTAAAGGCAAAACATTTTAAGGAAAAGCGGTTTAGAATTGTGGTATAATTGTGCTGATTATTGTGATTAAAAGGTGCATTTTCCGTTAAAAAAATAGGTAAATTATAAAAAATTACTTTGATGGATATGTTGATATTTAATGTGAGTAGAGCACTGTTTCTGCTGCTTCAGCTCACCACACATCACTGTATCTGAACACCATAGAACATCTCTAGACCAAAATTCTGTACCAATTTTGATTGCAGTCTAGAAATATTTCATTATTTCTAAAAAGATTATCCAAGTTGCAGTTTTCCCCAGACTGGTTTATTGGGTTAATGTATCAATAGTGGACTTCAAACAGTTTGGCTTGGCATTTCTATCTCAGTCTCCACAAGCTACATTTATTCATAAAGTGAATGTGTGTTGCAGAACTGGAAAAGACAATGGTTTGTTCCATGACAGTGGCAAGAGGTAAAACCGCTCAGAATAACTTGTAATATATTAAATTCAGCTTTATTGGTTTAAAAATCAATGGTTGAAGTGTTATGCTGTTGAAATGAGACATTCTTGAATTTACAATGTGCAGCCTTGATAAAGGTGTCTGAATACTTTTGAGAATATAGTGCATATTTATTTTAATTTCTAGAAAAGTATCTACTGCACTTATTCAAAGGGGTACTTTGAAGAAAGGAATTTTTCTTGTAGCTGGAACATCCTGGGCCAAGGTATGATACCTATAATATGCTTTCTGCCTCAAGTTATTGAGTAATTATAAGAAATATAATCATGTGCATTTTGAGTTTATACAATAAATTTTGTGACAAATAAACGAAATGGTTGCGATAACAAAGGAACGAACTTAAATTCTAATCTATGATTTGTAAAATTTTACTTGTTTCATTATGTATTAAAGTTACACAAAATTCCAAATGTATTTTCTATTACATACTGTGTTAATATTTTATAGAAAATATCCCTGGTGTTGCCCTTGATTTATAAGGGAAATTAATTGCATTCATTCAATTTTTCAAAAGATATAGTCACCCACGACATGGATACATGTGCAACTGCCCCTCTCTCCTCCTGCTATGCAAGCATAAGATGCCTTAAATAAGCATCTAAACAAACCTTTGCCCATATGAAATATTACTACAATATCACACAATAATCAGATAAATTTTAAACATTTTTGCAGTTATTTCAAACATTATAATATTGCATTGCTTTCATAATACCTCCCATCTAGAAAAAAAAAGAAATTCAAACAAAGTATTCTGCATTTCAAACACAAATAAACAAACAATTTTCAAGCACAATATCATACTCTATAATTAAGGTAGTTAAGGTGTAAACCTTAGGCACTTGCAGCTATTTATCAAAAAGCCAAGGATGCTTTATATGCCCATTTAGAAAAAAATATAGAAAACGTGTTGCAACATCATAACTTCTGAGAATGTAACTTCTTTATAAAAAATGTAACTCCCTTGAAGACACACTGGGTATTCCAGTTTAATACGCATTTTCTGAACAACGGTTTGAACTAGGGAGTGAAACTTTATTTGATATATTAATGCTTTATAATAATCATTATTAATGAATGCATGCCCCAAAAATATAATTTTTGTTTCTAAACAGTGTGTAATATTCAATTTAGATCCTGTTAAATTATAATGATCTGATTGTTAGTCAATTTTCTATATCTAAGTTTTAAAATCGATTGCATCTTCAAAACATAAAAAGTATATATTTTTTTTAATTCACAAAAATTCATCTATTAATAATATAGATTTCATTCAAAACTTTTTTGAAAGAAAATTCTTTGATCTTTCCGACGGTGTTAAAATTGAAACTCTGCAATAATATTTTCGATTGCTAAGGAACCGGTTTGTGCAAAAATAGTTCAAAATGGTACTTTAACATTAAATAACCAAAAAATGAATTCCAATTTTAATAAAATATGGCTCTGAGATATCTTCAGACCTGACCTGAAATATCTGTACCAAATTTCATAGCAGTGAGTTACTTAGATTTTCTGCTACATGACCAATCAACATACAAACATATTTTATTATTATAAATTTCAGATTCTATTTATAACTATTGTATAACAACATGTTTGAATATACCTCAAACCAAAAACAATCCAAATTTTATTTTTTATTTTTGCTCCTGTAGGTGCGCTCTATGCATGACGATAAGGGAAAAATGGTTAATGAAGCCACTCCTGGAACTCCAGTTCGAATTCTTGGATGGAAAAGTTTTCCAGTATCTGGGGAAATTGTTTTAGAAGCTAAATCTGAGGTATTTGATGGCATGCTTCAGTCTAATAAAACAATTTCCTTAAAATAAAAAAATCTGGTGTTATCAAACACAACTTTTCTTGCAGATAAACAGCTAGCTCTATTGTGTTATTTATATTCATGGGAATAAAATTCAGTGGACTCTCATTAAGACAGCACCCATTTAAGATGAATTTTTTGTTATTACTTACAAATACAAATTTCCAAGTAGTCTATGAACATTGCATAATATTTATCATTCATTCATTAAGATAGATGACATTTATTGCTTGAAGAACCATTTTCCTTGTCAATTACTAACATATTTTCAGCTCTAGCTTTGGTGACCACAATTTCAAATTTTTTTAGATATGCAGGATTTAATAAAAGAGGTGAAGCATTGTTCGGCATGGTTAGTTACAATCTAGATTAACTTCAGACACTGCTACAAGAATCAGTATCTGTAAGATATGAGTTTCCAGCAGAAATAGATGTTAACAGTTTTGTAAATTTTGACGACAATGTCATAATTGTTGAAAAATTGAGTAACTAAGGAATAATCAACAAATAACGAAGGAAATTCTAGGAACATTAAGCGATCATAAGAAGTAAAAGACATCCATCCACTAAATGTGCCAAGGTCCATGATATGTAGGCGGTGGTTAGGAAATTTTATCAATCAATAAAAAATATTCCAGAAAATACATTTGACCAAATTGTTAAAATTGAGAATGGCATAGAAAGAAGATCGGTTACCCAAAAGAAACAAATAAAGATTACTTTATTTTTAAATTGTATTTTTAATTTGTTTATGCACTGATGTTGATATTTCATTATTTTTACTCATTACACGTTCATGCTATGAATATATTTGTTATTTTTTTCCCAAGTTGTATTTTTTAATATAGCATAAGTTACATAAAGTGTAAGAAACAAACTTATATTTGATATAAGTAAAGCACATGGCTTTACGCACAATCAATAATGAAATGGTTCACAATGTAAAATGCAACACAAATAAAGATAAATGAGCATACATACATTTTAGAAATCATTTGGATTTCCTTCTTCAGTGCAACAAGTTTGGCCTGAATGCCTAGACTTGTTGCACTGCACTGAACTGAAACTTGTTGTATTCCATAGTGCAAGACTATGTCAGCTGAACTGAAAATTAGTCAATGACAGAACCCAATATAATAGCACCACTTAGTGTGACAAGAAAGAAATAAAACTAGAAAAGCATAAAGAACAAGGAAATATGAACATGAGAAGCAAACCAAAAAAAAATATAGAGAATATAAATTCAAAGACAAAATGAAATGTAGCCATGCCATACCTTGGTGAAATATGAAGTCAATAACAAATCATTAACTACATTATTGGAATTTATATTGATATGAAAAACTTCAAAGAAATCTAAATTGAAAACTGAAGAGCACATTTGAATAATGGGAGCAGAAAAATATCAGACTAGTGACTAATCATCCAGCAAGGATTAACCATTGAAAATGTATTAATTTCTTGGGTTTTTTTACACAATTTTGATGTTCTGGTTCATGATTTTTTACCCAATTCTGATTAGCCATTTCTGTTCAACCAACATAGTCTTGCACATATTTGGACATTTAGGTCCAGACTTGTACTGAAGAAGGAAATCCAAATGATTTCCAAAATGTACATATGCTAATTTATTGTTATTTACACTACATTTTACGTTGTGAACCAGTTCATTAGAGCCTTCTTCATATACCTTAGAACACTTTGTAATCTTTGCAGTAAAATAAAGTTTTCATAATATGTATGAAAAGAAAAATGTATGTGCATAAAAGTGAAAATATGGTTCTGTTATGTTCTGTAACAAAGTTTATACTATAAATCCTCAAAAATTCATCCTTCTATGTCACCTAAGAACTCATAGAGGATTTATAAAGATACATACTCACAATTGCACATTAGAAAATTATTATACTAGGACAGGGTTCCCACCAAGGTCCGTAGAATATCTTATATATAAGGTTGTCTCGTTCGGGGAAAAAGTTGTCCCGGGAAGGAAGGACGAGTGACGTCACTGCTAGACCCATTCTCTGACAGAGGCGAGAAGAACTATTGAGAAACGTTGATCGGAAACTATTTAAATATTTATCTAATAGTAACGGTGTGCAAGCAATATAGAATAAAATAAAACAGTACATGCATAGTAATGTGAAGTTTATGAAAATAAATTCCGTACATATGAAAAGAAATAGCAATTTTTTTATGAGAGTGGAAGCTATTAAAATTTTAACATAAGTGAAGTTTATACAAAGATTACTGAATGCTATGTTGAAAGATAATTGAATGAGCAAAAGTTATGTATAAAAAAATAGTGAATGATCAGAGAAGAGCCAATGGGTGTTAGGTGTGTTATGTGAATCGGTTTGAGAAGGATATAAATATATATTTCTAATCTAAATGTGGCAAATCAGTCATCATTTAAATATTGACTGTATTCCGAAGTTTACAGGCATGAATAACGCAGTATAAATTAGAATAAATATTATTTCCAGGCAATGAATGCATAGCTTTTGTCTAGTTCAAAAATTTTACATGTTTTAGAAAAAATATATCGTCTGGATTTGAGAGAAGGTCAGGAAACTTTCAAAATCATCTGAAGAAAAAACAGTAATTGATTTAAATTTGAAAACACATATTTTATCAAATCATTGCAATAATAATTATTAGTCACGTCAAATGTAGTTTGTTAAGATTTTTTTTGTTAGTAAATTTGTTAATAAAGTTTTTGCTAAGGCATTTATATCTTGATTCGTCAAATTGAAGGACTTCATCATGAGTAAGACGGAGTAGTTTCGATTCAATAAAAATGGTTTTTGTTCAAAAAAGGAATATTCATAAGTTAAAAGAAACAAGTGTAATTTTATGGATAATTTTGTAAAAACAAAATAAATTTATAGTCTCATTAAAATGATACATTTACCCCTATTTATTTTAAAGCAAACGGTGAATGGAATCTTTTTACTTTGAAGCTCCTTCCCCATAAATATTGGACAAATTTCGGAGAAAAAAAATTCGTCGTCGAATAAAATGATAAAAATAGCCTTTGTTTCTTTTAGCATAAAATTCTGGATGATACTCCCTAACCCCCCCCCCCCCCCTTTTTATTTTCCACGATTTTCTGTCGCATTTTAAAGTGCTGATTGACTGAATTCTACGGTAATATCTATACCATAAAAGAAATTAAATGAATTCACAAAAACTTCAAATAAACAAAATTAAACAGCAGATGTATATCATTAAATATATAGAAACGGGGTTTTCTTTAAGCATATAAAATGAAAATATTAATTACATGCATTGTGCATGCAATGATACAATCTAAATATTTTAAAATCAAATCGATGACATTTTTCAGAAAATTATAAAGTTCAAATATTTTTTGTATAGGAACTATTAGGAACGGAATGGTACGCTTACTCGATAGAATAAGTGCCATAGCATTTATATGCAGGAAATTTTAAATCATCCAATTTTTAAAGAAATAGAAATTTAATTGCAAATTGATAAAGATAATATGGAGAGTTTTATAGAAATAAATATTATTTAATTCTATTTTTACATATTTCTCATCAGTTGAATCCTATTCCAAACCTTTAATAGAAAATACAGACAGTAAAGTGCACAGCCTCTATTTAATGAATTTGAACGGGATATTTCGTTTAAAATCTTTAATGTGTTGTAAAAGTAATTGTTAAAAAATACTATATTAAAATCCATATTCATACAATATATTTGTGAGTAAAAATATTAATAAAGATTATCAATTTACACATGAAATATGTAAATTTTGTTTAAAAAAGAAGATGAATGTATTTGTTATACGAAATCACCCGGAAAATCATATCCTTGTCTTAATATATAATTTGTCAAACGGCTGTTTTTGACTTCTTCATCCGTTAATTACAGCAATTTAGTTCGTTTTGAATTCAAATTTGAGTTCATTTGTCATATTTCAGTATTAGCACATTATTTTAGGAAACATTTCATGTATCTCGTTGATGTTTAAAGCAAGGCATTTTTAAACAAAACCGTGCTGTTTTCCAACGTTTTTCAATGAAGCACCGCTTGTCAACAGAACGGAAGGTCTAGCAGTGACGTCACAGCTCACCCAGAAATGGTACCATGGGGGGAATAGCGAACGAGACAACCTGTTAATTCTATTAACCTTGGGTTCCCACGGCCCTTGAGAAACTCTTAGAAAGGCCTGATTTTTCATTTTGTTTATAAGGGCCCTTCAAAAGTCCTTATATTTGTTGAAAGACCTTAAAATGGCCCTACTTTTTAATTCATATATTTCTTTTGTCCATCTTGAATATTTGTGCAAATAATTGCAGTGTATGTGATGAACTTATGACTCATCTTTTAGGAAGTGGCTGAGTCTCCATGCTACGCCATTGCTTCGCCCTTCGGCCAAAGAAAAGGAAATTGAGCTAGAGGACATAAATAAAAAAAATGGAAGACTTAAAGGAGGAGAAGTGTTAATTATTTCTGTTTAAACTTTAAAATCAAAGACAACCAAAGTAGATCTCCTTTCCTCGACATACATATTTACATGGTCAAAGTGCTTTTGGCCATATAAGTGGCTTTAGTCATGTCAGTGGCTTTGCCACTGATGAAGGGCATTGTGATGCCCAAAAGTGCTTTGGCAGTGTAATTTTGTATGTCGAGGAAAGGAGATTTTATTAAAGGACTTTTAAACTTATATTTGGTTGTCTTTGATTTTAAAGTTTAATTAGCTGACGTGTATCCATACTATTTATTTCTGTTTGGTATAGAAAAATATAAAGGGTGTTTATAGAAGAATATATTTAATATTCTTTAAAAATACTTCATTAATAATACTTGCATTTTTCTCTCTCTAATGTATATTTGTTTAATTTTTCTTTGATTGTATTGTTGAGTTCTAAGTAGCCTTATAAAAGGGAAAAAAATAAATTGCCTTGAAAAAGGCTTATTGTTTTTCTGCTTGAGGTGTGGAAACCTGTGGGAGGTTTGAAACTATCTGTACAAAATGTAATAGGAGATAAGAAGCATTAAAACTGACATTTTTTGTACATGAATGTATGTCTGCAAATATCACCCTTTGAGGACACTGTTGGTCAGCATGACAATTGGCTATTTTTTGCTGTCACTATTTGTAATATGGAGCATTTTATAAATGCTGAGATGGTTGAGGCTGGGATAGCCCAGTGGTTACTGCGTGAGTGTCGCATATGGTGGTTTCGTGTTTGATCTTCGATGCCATTCAAAATTATTTCCATGTCTACATGGATTATGGGCATGATAAATTTATAGTTCAGAAAGTCTATCCAGGTAGTGATGGGTTTAAGGGTAGGATGGTACAGTTCCTGTGGTTGTCAGCCCATTGGGTTCCAGTCTAAAATGGGCAACACTTTTTCAGCTACCCAAATAGGTGCCTTAATAGGTGCTTTTGGTAGGCCAGACGATCTAGGTAGAAAGAAAGAAAGAATGCTCAAATGGCTGGCAAGTATCTAATCTAGTGTATGTGACTGGAAAAGGTGCTATCGAGATTCATGAAATGTCACAAATCTTTGAAAATGTATGACAATCAATGCTCTGACACTGTCAGGAATACATTACTGTTGGTTGTTGTTCTTTTGAACTGCTGCAAAACTGTAAAACTGCTGCAAATAAAAATGTTAGTGGCACTTTCTGCCGTTCATTTTTGCATTAACAGACCCTTCTAGCACCAAAGGATGATTTCTGCGGACATACATTCATATGCAAAAAAAAAAAAAAATGGTTTGATGTAGTGTTCCCTATCTCCCCTTAAAGTTTGTACAGAAAGTTTTGAATCATCCTATATAGATATTTTGTTCATTTTTAAAATTACATCTTCAACTCTAAATTTTCTATGCTTTTATCTCAACAAGATACAAGAATGAATGATGTAAAATTATATCTTTCTTTAATAACATGAACCTTTTTCATATTACTTTAGAAACAAGCTCATGAAGTGGTAAAGTATCGTCAAATTAAAGAAATGGAAGAGAAAACAGCTTCTGAACAAGTAATTATCCGAAAGAAAATGGAGATACATTTAGCCAAATACAGAGCAGAAAGAGAAGCTCGTTTAGCAAGAGGAAGATATCGTAAGGAAAAAAAATATTTTAGAGAAAAAGAGTATACTATTGACACACGTCCAGCTTATTCTTTTGTTTTGAAAGGTTTGTTAAAAATTATTTTTTAAAAAATTGTAAGTCCATTTTTGGATCTTTTGTAAAATTCACTCCTTCAAGAACGGACCCCAATATTGTGCCAATATTCAGACTTGGGAATAACACTACTAAAAAAATAAAGCTAAAAAGTTACTTCTTGCATTATTTTTAACTTATTTTGGTACTTTTATTTATATTAACGTTTAATTTAATATTCATTACTTTTTTCCTAAAAATTTATGATGTAACAAAAATTGAATTAAATTAAAATATTATTTTTTTATGTGTTTTTCCCATCATTTTCTTTCGGATCACTAGGACATGATGGTCCCTCAGACTTTCTTACCTGCAAACGAAAAAACCATACCAGCGAGGTTTCTAGTTATCTGCTTTCTGGTATTGAAAACACAGAGCACCTATCTCTCAATTTAAAGGAATTATATATAAGACTGGGATTCTTTCTTAAGCATATGTGAAAAGGCTCTTCAGAAGTCAGAGAAATCCTCCTTAAGACAAGGAGAAATCACAGAAAAATCTCTCAATTTAAAGGAATTACATATAAGACTGGGATTCTTTCTTAAGCATGCGTGAAAAGGCTCTTCAGTGTCAGAGAAATCCTCCTTAAGACGAGGACAAATCACAGAAAAAGCTCTCAATTTAAAGGAATTACATATAAGACTGAAATTCTTCCTTAAGCATATGTGAAAAGGCTCTTCAGTGTCAGGGAAATCCTCCTTAAGATGAGGACGAATCCCAGAAAAATCTCTCAATTTAAAGGAATTACATATAAGACTGGGATTCTTTCTTAAGCATATGTGAAAAGGCTCTTCAGTGTCAGAGAAATCCTCCATAAGACGAGGACAAATCACAGAAAACATTTTGAAATACAATTGTTACTAAAATTGAATAAAATTGTTTGAAATTTATTTAATGTTTACAAGGATCGCATTCGTCCTAAAATTCCTAAAAGTTTGAAGCTTCCCGTGAATTCCTTAAATTAACCTAAAATTTTTAAATCATCCTAAAATTTTGTAATGTTTTGCAGCGGCTTCAAATTTACTCTACTATCGCCCGAATACATTTCATTCATATGGCAATCGATGTTAAAAAAGACTTCAGAAATTAAAACGATGTTCAAAATAGCACTCATCTTTTACAAAGTCAAAGACAACAAAAGTGTCAATCCCGACAAAATCGCCGATTCTCAATATGGTTAAATCCTCTCCGTCCGCAGGCGGTTTTAGTGAAATACGATCGCAAGACAAATGGCGACCCACGTGATTATTTACGACCGGAGTTTGGGGGAGATTCTTTTGTTTGTAGGAGTGGGAATCTCCACAGGATATCTTAGGAATCTCCAGCGCAAGCTAACAAACCTAGAAGCCTTTAACCTCTCAAAGAAATAAAATAGAAAAAGACGGGTTCGATTATTGAATAGTGTGCTTCCTCATATTTACCAGATAAATCACGAAGTTTCTCTTTCTTTGCAAAGTTAAAATTTTGCTCAACTATTCTTTGTTGGGAATCAATTGTGTGCAAAAATTTTGAAGAATTTTAGGTCTAAATCCAATAATACAAATATAGTTAGTCAGATTATGATTCTCTTACGTCCCTCATTATGTAATATTTGATCAACATCATGTCAAAACAGGAGAGTAGAGAAGGAATTTTTGTCTGCTGTTAGCAACCTCTCTAGGCATTGATGATATTAAAGGACATCTCTTCAAAAGGATGCATTGCGTAGGGGCCTGGACCACATAGCAGTTTATGAAGAAAAGCAATGGATAAAATAAAATATGGCATAGTAGGGAGGTCCCGCAATTGGATCGCCACGCTCCCCATAAAAAAAAAAATTAAAAACAATGAAAGAGCAGAAATGTGAAGAATGTTAAACAAACACATTCCCGCTTCCAACAGATAAAACTTTTAAACAGTTTTCATTTCTTTTTAAACTTGAAATTTTGTCAAATTCTTCCATGTTTAATATGCATCTGGAATGAAAAGTACCAAAGGTTTGAACTCTGTAAGAATTTTTGCTCAAAAACCAATATTTAAAAATATAGTTTTCTGGACTAGAGTTCCTTTGAGCCGCAGGAACTTGTGTATGTGTTTTTGTTGATTCTATCAAAACAGAGGATGATTGAAGAAAAATAGCTGTGTCTAGATTAACGCGTTGCAGTAGCTTTGATGAAATATAGGATAACTTATTTCCCTCATATTATTTAATTACTGCCATTGGCAACCAGCCCTATTGTTTTTGAAAAACTTTTTAAACTTGCAATACCTTTCTTGCAGTAGATGTCGATCGCACGCCTTCGTTATTCTTGCAAGTCATGTCTAACGGTGCAGTTGATGAAGTAGCTGTCATTCGCACACCTCAGCTACGCGGACAAGTCACGGCTAACGACACATTTAATGAAGTAGCTGTCTATCTCAGCTACACACGCAAATTACGGCTAACGATGTAGTTCATAAAGTAGCTGTCGATCGCACGTCTCCGTTATGCGCTCAAGTCATAACTAATGGTTCAGTTCATTAAGTAGCTGTCTATCGCATACCTCAGCTACATGCATAAATCGTGGTTACCGGTGCAGTTCATGGAGTAGATATCAATCGCACGCCTTCGTTACGCTCGCAAGTCATGGCTAACGGGGCAGTTGATATAGCAGTTGTCAAGTGCACACCTCAGCTACTAGGCCAAGTCACGGCTAACGGTACAGTTGATGAAGTAGCTATCTATCTCAGCTACGCGCGCAAGTTACGGCTAACAATATAGTTCATCAAGTGGCTGTTAATCGCACGTTTTCGTTACGCGCGCAAGTTATGACTAACTGTGCAGTTCATGAAGTAGCTATCAATCGCACACCTCAACTACGTGCGCAAGTTATGGCGAATGATGTAGCAACATGGGCAATTCACCGCTAATGATGCAGGTTATGAAGTTACTGTCAATCACAACACCTCAGCAACGCGCGGAAGTTACGGCTAACTCATTAAGTAGCTGTCAATCGCGTTTCCGACCGCAATGTGGGCACACGGGTAATGATACAGCTGCTGCATATAAAATGAATCGTCTTTTATTAGCGGGTGCATGCAATCCATGTACGATATATGCAATAACGACAATTCTACTGCATGTAATAACAATATACACGCTGCGCAGACACATGCAATCTGCATAGATTTGAAATAGCAGTCAATCGCGTTCCAGCTCACTACGAGTGTTCAAGGCTAACAGATAAACACTTTTCCCAAAATAAATTGACTTTTATTAGCATTATTTGCTTTAAGACCACCTGCTGCGCGGGTGCATGCAATCCTTGTACGTTACATGCAATAACTACTAACTTACCAGCTAGATTTTTGCTCTTATGGCCGTATTTTACTTTACAATTCTTTAAAAATTTTAAATGTGATTTTGAAATTTTTGGATTCTTTTTTTATTAATTATATTAAGATTTTCTTTTTCTGTTTATATAAAATTGTTTGAAAACTAAACTAACATTTTTCTAACATACATATGTATAGTGTGTATGTATGTATATATTTACACAAAAAATACCTGTGATAAAGTGGCCACTGGATACTGAGTGATAATTTGAATTTTCAAGTCTACAGAGCATTAAAATGAAAAATGAAATGGGAAAAATATTCAAAATATTACCTTTTTCTTTCAATGATGTTTGTTTTTTGTATCAATTCTCCTTTAATTAATGAAAAGAGCGGTAATTAAACAGTACTAATAATAGAAATAATAAAAATTAGCTCCTAAAATTTTCCTAAAATTTTGAAAAAAATTCCTTAAATTCCTACCTAAAATTTTTAGGAAATCTGCTATGATCCCTGTGTTTATTCATTTAGTGTTGTAATTGGTCAAAAACATTAACAATATTGTGCCATGAAACTTCAATTTGATATCTGAATTGCAAAAAGTAACTAATGAGTAACTAATTTTAGTTACTTTTTTGTGAAGTAGCTTTTAATTTAATTTAGTTAATATTGATAGTAATTTTCCCAAGTCTGCCAATGTTGTAAAACCTTGGTGTTTTATTGGTAATATTATTAATGAAACACCAATATTTGTCAATATATTACCTTCGTATAAGCAATATAGATGTATCATTGAAAATGTTCAGTAAAATGCCAATATTGGGAAAATATTGACTGTCTATTTTGTTTTTAATATAATATTTTTATTTCACAGAAATATTGTATTTTGAGCCCTATCGTATCCCACCCCATCCTCCAAGAAGAAAAAATAGTCGGGCCTCGGGAGCTTAACAATAGCTATTTGGATCTTCATATTGTTGGTGATAGATAGAAATACGACGATAATACGATACGTGCATATAACCTGTCAGGATGTAGAGGATAAACCTTCTGGTTATAAAAATTAATATGAGGTACGAATTGCAGTTGGTAACTTCGCTGGAATTTAAGCAGAGTTGCAGTGATAACAACGTCAAATAATAGTTGTAATAAATACAACTAATTGTAGAGGTGTTAAAAAGAACATGTCCAATTTTAGTTCAAATCACTTTTATTAAGAAGCGAATCCATTGCATTTGCTTACAAAATATTCATGGCAATGTAAAACAAAACAAAGCATACTATATACAAAAACATGAGCTCTCAAGCTCATTCGTAAGGTTTCAGAAAAAGTTCCACGCTTAGACACATTCCTGGTTTAAGCAATCTTTGCACGAGTAAGTAGAATAAAACTTTTCAAACTTATGTAACTATGTGCATTTCCCAATGCCACTTATAGCTGGTCACATGCTACAGCAAAAACTTTAAACTTCACGGATTAACACTGCATAAAGTCCACAACATGGAACAGCATGGTCTCCTTAACTGAGAACCACAAAATCTTTAAGATCCACTATTACTTAGATTTAAACATCCGCGTCAACCGATAAACATTATCATAACATTCGACTACATCGAACAAGACTCTATGTAGATCCTTCTTAACATCGATCAATCAGCGATCAGGTTACGATCTATAAGTGGATCCGTATACCGTATCTTATACCGTAATTCGATCTGGTCCGTATGTATGCTTAAACCAAAAATGTATCCAGCATTTATATCCGACGATGGGTGCGTTCCGAAACACAACCGTTGCCGTCAACGCCCTCTGTATATGCAAAACAGGATGCGTGAACGGCGAGAAGGTGATTTGCATGATAAGGATAAGCCCAGTTTTGTCCACATCGTGATTCGTTCACGAGAACGGGAAAATCATTTAGAATAATGACGTCATGCTCCCACGAAACGAAAATCGCGATGTAAACAAAACCAAGTTTCCAACATTCGGCCCCCTCATGCAAAAACACCAACTCTCGGCGCCCATGCTCTCATCCAAAAAAGGTTACTCTAAGAATCAAGACCAAAAATGTCAAGGTCCTTAGTATCCTACAAACATAATATATGCATACATAAATTTAATACATTATAAAAATTTATAATACAAAATTCTGATTATGATTCTGGAAAGTGAACAGCCTTTTTCTATATCTCAAAATGGCAACAATCAAATAAGTACACTTCTCTATTATGCAGATCATAAGCATTCTTTAAATTACATGTTTAAGGATAACATAGTAAAAGAAACTGAGTATAACCATACTATTGCCCTTCTTAAGTACTAGCTCATACTAAAGAAAACTATTTCTTTACTACATTGAAAATTTATAGAAACATTAAGTTTAAAATTTAAAAATCTAAAGATATCAAAATTTAAGCTTTAGAAAATTTAGGTATAATTATTAAATTTAATATTTAAGATTAAAAAATTTATTATACATATCAAATTCAAGTTGTAGAAAATTTAGTGTATAACTATTAAATTTAACATTTAAGATCAAAATTTTAAGTCCAAACATCAAATTCAAGTTGTAGAAAATTTAGGTATAACTATTAAATTTAACATTTAAGATTAAAAAATTTAAGTTTTATTATCTTAGCCCATGACTAGTATACACTATAAATACCAAATACAATGGCAATGATAATAAAAGAAGATACAGAAGGTAAACATACATATGAGATAAGCACAGATTTATGATTCATGTGAATTATATCAATGATGTACATTCTTGAGATCAGACACACATTTTATTCACATAAGCAAAAATACATTATGCGTGTAGTAAAAATGGATATATATTTTTCAAGTGTAATGTGAGAAAAGTAACAGTTCATTGTCACATAACAATATATACTCAAGATACATTTCATTTGTATCAATGAGAGAGGAATAAATCATAAGATACCCTAACCATTTATACTTTGGAAAATATGTAAAAATTTTAAAGAAAAATTTCTATTTAAACAGTTAAATTTACATTTTAAAGATATCATTACTAAATTTTAAAACCCTATCTCCTTAAATTCCACACCCAAAAGTCTTTTGACTTTTCCTAATTCTTTGATATCAAATTCTTTACTCAAAAGTGAAACAGTATGGTCAATATCCTTTTGTTGTTTCATAAAATTTTATCATTAAGTTTTGCATAAAGATATGCAGACTTAATGTCCAGTTGAAAATGTTTCCATTTAAGCATGCAAATGATTATGGAGAAGAAGGCTCTGATCAAACTAAAATTAATCACAGGGCTAAACACCTCATCATATGAGTCCCCTTTTATCTGGGTATATCCTTGAGCTACTAGGCGAGCTTTGAATCTTTTGACATTTCCCCTTTCATCCTTCTTAATTGTATAAACCCATCTACTACCGATTATTTTTTGTTGTGAGATGGGTGCAGGCACTAAGTCCCAGACACCCCTCTTCTGCATTGTAGCTATTTCATCATTCATGGCCTCGTGCCATTTATCGGACTGGGGAGATTCAATTGCCGATCTATAGCTTTTGGGTATCAAGACCTCGACATTGCTTGCTTCCGGTTTTCTTTTGATATCACTTACCCCTTTTTTTTTCTCTAAAATTAAACATTTGCTGATCATAATGAATATTGGATTTCTCACAAAATTTTCTGATATCATTATGAGATCTCAGCCTTTTACTGTCACCTTTTACCGAGTAGTAAACGTCCGTCCTACTCCCATCAGGCCTAGGTACTGCTTTCTGTACCCAGCTAATATCTGAGCAGGGTGTCAGATCAGAATCAGCAGGAGAGTCCTCTTCCTCACTAGACTTGCTAGTGTCATGGCTCTCACCTGCTTCTTCTTCTGACACTCCTCCCAAGCATTCTGATTCCGAGTCAATCAAATGAGTAACTTTCGATTTCCTCAAGGTGATCACTTTAGGGTAATTAGGGCCCAGGATGCCTTCCGCTGCCTCTTCTTCCTCAAATCTTACATTACTAATCTCTTCAACTTTCTTTTTATTTGCTATATATATCCTATAGCCTTTGGTGCTCTCGGCATAACCGACCATGATTCCTACTTGGGCTCTCATGTCCAACTTGTTCCTAAGTTGTTTGGCTGTGCCAACATAGGCTTTGCACCCAAAAACTTTGAGGTGAGCAGCGGCTGGCTTCCTACCATAATATAACTCGTGGAGTTTTGGTTTTAAACTTCTGACATATCCTGTTTTTTGTATGTGCAAAACATAAAATCGCCTCTGCCCACATCTTGTCACCAACCTGACTTTGATCAAGCATAGCTTTTACACAATCTAGCGCTGTTAGATTAAATCTCTCAGAAACCCCGTTCTGTTCGGGTGTATATACATTCTGATTTAATCCCCAATTTATTTAAGTATGCCTTAAATTGGTTGTGACAGAACTCCATACCATTGTCCGTACGGATACACAAAATCTTTTTGCCTAGCTGCCTTTCTTCCTTAACTTGGAATTCCTTAGAATTCTATATTTCTCTTAGAATTAAAGATTTTAAATACCTCTGATTTTTGTTTCATGATATATACAAACACCTTCCGGCTGAAGTCGTCAGTTATTGTCAAAAAGTATCTGTTTCCTCCCATTGAAGCTGTAGTTAAGGGACCACACACATCCATATGGAGTAATTGTAAAGGTTTAGTGGACCTTATCCTACCAATTGGCTTAAAAGAAATTCTCTTAGACTTTGCTAATTTACAATGTGTACAATTAATTTTTGCATATTTTAGTCTAGGGAATCCATTAGCCGCGGAAACTTTACTTGTCTGATATAAATAATCAGTGTTAATGTGGCAATATCTCCTATGCCAGAGTTAAGTTTTATTTAAAACTTCTGAAACCGAACAACTTGGTTTATCATTAACTTTTCCCTTTGACCTTGACTTCACCTCAGAGTTATCTTTACTTTTATTTACACTAGGCAAAATTTTCATTTTGTTAATACTGTTCCTATTTAAGGGTTTTTTATCTTTCTTGGATTTTTTAACCCTATCCTGATCCTTTCCTTTAGTTTTTCGGTCTTCGATATTGTTATTTACAGTCTGAGTTTTGTATTGAAGTTTTAAAAAATATAAGCCTTCTTTTCTTTTAGCATAGAAGTATTTTTCCCCCCTTTGGAGTGTTATACCACAATACCCCATTAGCCCCTTTAAATGTATACTCCTGTTCCTCAAGAACAGATGCAGCTAATAAGTTTCGCCTTAACTTAGGTGAAAACATAACATCAGAAAGAACAATATCACTTCTTACGTTCTTAAACTGAACAAACATTTTGACCGTACCGATAGCCTCAACTGGGGTCTCAATATCACCCACTGCTAGCGACATAGATGCACCTTTGCTATCTTTAAATTTTGAGAACAGATTAATGTCATTGCAAAAGTGCCGCGTAGCAGCAGTATCAATTACCCAGCTGAGTCTATCGCTAGGATCCTGCACAGTATTTGCTTCAATTCTAGCAGAAGAATACAATTCTATTATATTAGAGCTAGACTTAAGCGTAGGGCAATTTCTTTTTAAGTGACCTGCCTTTTTACAAAAATAACACGGTCCTATGACCTTTTTAACTGGTTTTCCAGTTTTAAACACACTGTTATTTTTACTTTTTACATTTGCATTACATTGAGACAAAAATACAGATGAATTCTGACTTACATGAATTCTGTCATTACGGAGTTGCCGGATACGGCCTTCTTCCTCGGATAGCTCACGCTGGATTTTTTCTAAGGTAAAATCCTTGTCCTCCCACCGGTAAATTTACTGGACCATCCCTTGAAAGTCGTCCGAGAGGTATCTGATGGCTTGGAATGCCACATAGACACTTTCCACCGGGTGTTTAACATCCTTCAGCTTGGCGACCGCTTTCTTCAAACGCGTGCAGAAGATATCCACTGGTTCATCTGGCTCTGGACGCAGGCTAAAGAACTCATCCAATAAGCGCACTCAATTAGCACATGTCGTCGTTAATGTCGATTAACTCTTGGTAGTCAGATGAAACGTTCTGAAACAGGATAGCTAACGCGTGGTCCCTTCTGCACATGTACTCTTCATAGTCACGCCGTGACGTCTTATCATCCACCGGTAACGCTGTTCGGTCTACAAATCCGAAACAGCCCTCTCCTTTCAGAGCGAATAAAATTTCATTTCTCCATGTGACGTAATTGTCTCTTGTCAATGCACTAATTTTATTTGCCTCCATGACAAGGTGGTCTTTTAGAACTGAACTGAACAATTTTTGTTTTGCTTTCATCGACATGCAAATGCCGTCCGCGGCGCCCGTCGACAGGATTCTCTGCTTCTTTATGGAACACTAACACTTCCAAATTAGATTTTTGACGTTCTTATGGGGGAGCTAGGGCCCATAACCTGTTGGAGAGATAGATAGGAAAACGACGATAATACGATACGTGCATATAACCTGTCAGGATGTACAGGATAAACCTTCTGGTTATAAAAATTAAAATGAGGTACGAATTGCAGTTGGTAACTTCGCTGGAATTTAAGCAGAGTTGCAGTGATAACAACATCAAATGATAGTTGTAATAAATACAACTAATTGTAGAGGTGTTGAAAAGAACAGTTCCAATTTTAGTTCAAATCACTTTTATTAAGAAGCGAATCCATTGCATTTGCTTACAAAATATTCATGGCAATGTAAAACAAAACAAAGCATACTATATACAAAAACATGAGCTCTCAAGCTCATTTGTAAGGTTTCAGAAAAGGTTCCACGCTTAGACACATTCCTGGTTTAAGCAATCTTTACACGAGTAAGTAGAATAAAACTTTTCAAACTTACGTAACTACGTGCATTTCCCGATGCCACTTATAGCTGGTCACACGCTACGGCAAAAACTTTAAACTTCACGGATTAACACTGCATAAAGTCCACAACGCGGAACAACATGGTCTCCTTAACTGAGAACCACAAAATCTTTAAGATCCACTATTACTTAGATTTAAACATCTGCGTCAACCGATAAACATTATCATAACATTCGACTACATCGAACAAGACTCTATGTAGATCCGTCTTAACATCGATCAATCAGCGATCAGGTCACAATCTATAAGTCAATCCGTATACCGTATCTTATATCGTAATTCGATCTGGTCCGTACGTATGCTTAAACCAAAAATGTGTCCAGCATTTATATCTGACGATGGGTGCGTTCCGGAACACAACTGTTGCTGGCAACACCCTCTGGATATGCAAAACAGGATGCGTGACCGGCGAGAAGGTGATTTGCGTGATAAGCCCAGTTTTGTCCACATCACGATTCGTTCATGAGAATGGAAAAATCATTTAGAATAATGACGTCACGCTCCCGCGAAACGAAAATCGCGATGTAAACAAAACCAAGTTTCCAACACATATGAAATAACTAAAATGAATTACCAAGCATTGCCTAAATACTAAATAAGCATGCACTAAATAAATAATACAGATACAGATAACACCACTCAATTTCCAAATTACCTGTTACCAAAATTATTCCTGCGCTCTGTTTTTCCATGTGCAACCATGCCAATTGCATAACATGGGTATATTACATCCTAAATAAGCTCTTTTGATACACCCTAAACAAGTGCACTAAAAAAAATAAAATCTTAAAAATGAAAAGTCCCTATTAGTTATAAAAATTTTTTTTTACTACCCACTTTGTGTCCTGCCAATTTTTGCAATTGAAATTCATGGCTCAGAGCTGATACAAAAAAAAAGTTCATTTTGTCTGCTAAAATATATTATTTTTGAAGCCAAAAGTAAAAATAAAATTTTATATGCATTTTCAAAAATTTAGTCTGCTTTCAGTCAAATTTCCAAAACACACTTATCTTACATAATAAAAGAAGATGCCTATGTGCCTTTCTTCCTTTCTGTCTGTCTATTCAAGCTGTAGCTGGAAATTAAAGCATAGTACGATCTTGAAATTTGGTACACAGGTACTTCAGGACCCAAATAGGTGTATCTCAGCATTATTTTTTTTTAATTTTGAATTAGTATTTTAGTTATTTTATGTTTTACCCTGATTTAGGTCAATATTTACACAAATCAATCCCTTAGCAATTTAAATATTATCACAGAGTTTTCAACTTAACACCATTGGAAAGATTGAAGAAGGTTCTTTCCAGCAATTTTTAAACTGAATCCATGGGACAATTCTTTTATATTTAATTACTTTTTTTTTAAATACATCCAAATATGCATTTTTTACGTGATCTTATATATATATATCGTCGCATCCAAAAAAAAAAGATTAGCACAATTCTATAATTTCACTAAAACATCCCCATATATATATATATATATATATATATATATATATATATATATATATATATATATATATATATATATATATATATATATATATATATATAATAAAAGTTTGAATGTCCAATGAAAAAAAAGTGAGAAGCTGTAACTCGAAAAACCTAACTTTCTATCAATAACTATATACTAATCCAGGCATGCACAACCTTTTCTAGACAGTGGGCCACAAAAATTAAAAGTATCTTACCAAGGGCCAATGGTGGAACCAGAGAGGTGTGCACCTTCCCCGCCAATTCAACGACCCTCGCGGGCCACTATTGGCCTACGGACCATAGGTTGTGCACCCCTGTACTAACCTAACTTTATATATATATATATATATATATATATATATATATATATAGTTAGGTTTGCAGCAATAAGCGCATATTCTTCACAATTGTATATATAGTACTTAATGAATTTTAATAGATTTTTTCAAGCTGTATGTAATTTTAAAATTGATTTTAAATTATATATATATATATATATATATATATATATATATATATATGATCATTGAAAAAAAAATTTTTTTTTTTCAATTTCATAAGTGTAATTTTTTTAGATCATCACATTCAGTCATTACAGTGGACCACCTGCATTTCAGTAGAGGTTGTCTAAACTTCCATGTTCTCCCTTTCTGGATCAGATCCATTTTAAAGAGGGGTAAGCAATTACATGGGAGTGTTTTTGGCATTCAAGAGGAACTTCCAGAGAGAAGTTTTGAATCTTTTCTTTTCCATTTTGCGGAAGTAGGATACATCCTAAAGGCATTTAGTTCCTTTTACATTTTTATATGCTGTAAAAATGGAGTATTGGAAATATAAAAATTATACTGTTTGTAGAAGATATGAGCAATGGTAATTCTCTTCCGTATTTTTATAAGCTGACAAAATGGAGTATTGGAAATATAAAAATTGCATTGTTTGTAGAAGATAGGAAAATTGCGATTCTCATTTTGTGATTTGGAGATTTTATTTGTATTGTGAGAATGATTTTAATTTAAAACAGGTGATTTGGAAAATGAGTATGATGTTACCTGTGCCTCTATTATTTAAATACCAGGCACTTATTTAAAACTCGGGTACTGCCGGATGATTCATTCTAGTAATGAAATAATTCTATATTCCAAAAATTGAAAATTTCTTGGTACTTATCGGTTATAGGGACCATGGGTTAGCGACTGCTTTTCCGAGTTGTCGCAAACACGAACATTGGCGATATAATCCGATACGAGAAATTCACTACAAACACAATGATTGAAATTTAATATATGATAAGAGTTTGATCAACTTCACTTAAGAAAAAAATATTGTGTTACATTGAAATTTGTGGCAGCCCAAACTCAGCTATTGCCGATAAAATTTCATTAAATTTATCACTACCGGTAACGCTTCGCCACATAAATTCTGCAAGATATGAGTCCAAGTGCTGTCTCGCAGTGCCTCTATGCTTTTTGTTATGCTATTTCACGGATCCACAGAGTCTCTCTATGGTCTGAATATGAGATCTGATTTCAGGATCCACGAAGTTATACCGATGGTTTACTTTCAAATGTTGAAAGCCGACTTCTTTTAATTCTTCAGTTTTGTAGCCATTCCAGCAATCTGAAAATATGATTGAGCCGTCCTCGATGTGTTCAACAACGTGTTGCCATGTTTGGCTTCATGGTCCCTATAACCGATAAGTACCAATTTCTCTTTAAAATCCATGAAATTCGAAAATCTTAAATTTTATGGCACTCGAGGTCTAGACCAAAGTCTGAGATAATGTTTGCAGAACTCCTACAAAAGAAAGTGCTTGCATTCAAGCAACATCGTCTGCTTCATAAATTGAATTTAATTTTAATTAACTGGAGTGTGACTGAACTTGACTTTCATTAGTATGTGTTACCCTTCACTTTAAAGGGCTTGAAAATTTTTTTATCTGACTTCTGATAATACAAACTATGGTTTAAACAAACAAATTTCAACAGTCCCATAAAGTTCGTCTTAATGATGTTCAACTGCAATATGAATTTAAAAAAAATTGACATGGTCTATTGCCTCCCAGAAGTTCAACTATCCATGTATTGAATTTTGCGGCTGTCCAAATTTTCGAATTTCTACCACAGACATTTTATAGCTGGGGCTATTTTAATGTGGAAACATTATAAGCGTTATCCAGACTGTAAGTTCGTGATTGTAAGGGTTTTCTGAAATATCGGACGAACTATTAATATTTACTTTAGTAATATGTGAAAGTCATATGTGAAAGTGGTAAAGAATCAACAAGTTATGTGTTGTTCCATGGGAAGGTGTAATGCGTAGAGTTTGGACTATTGGAGTATTTATGTGTCTTTATATTTATAGGGTGTTAATGTTTTTTAAAATGTCTTGTGTCCAATATTTAAAAATTACTCTATGACTGGAATGTCATTGGACTCGTATATATCGAGTTTTGAGCATTAAACTATCACAAGTGCAGTAAATTCAAATATTGGATTTTATGGAGAGAAAGAATCAAAAAGGTTTTGGTATCCAAAGAAAGGATTTTGCATAATAATAACATGGATTTCAATAGTCTTGAATATATAGTTTTATTAAGTAATAATTAAATAAGAGTGAAATGATTTCAAACATTAGTTTATATATGGCGATGGATTAGCCAATAGGTCTTGAGTCCATTTTTAAAAATACAGACACTCTGATATGTATTTCAAACATTAGTTTTGTTTTTAAGTAATAATTAACAAAGAGTGAAATGATTTCAAACATTAGATTATATATGGATATGGATTAGCCAATAGGTCTTGAGTCCATTTTTAAAAATACAGACACACTGATAAGGATTTCAAACATTAGTTTTGTTTTTAAGTAATAATTAACAAAGAGTGAAATGATTTCAAACATTAGTTTATATATGGCGATGTATTAGCCAATAGGTCTTGAGTCCATTTTTAAAAATACAGACACTCTGATATGTATTTCAAACATTAGATTTGACTAGAAAGGGATTAAAAGGAATTAAATGACTAAATGTGAGGTAATTTTACACAGGTTTATATATGGAGAAAATGCGGTTTATGGGTCTTATATCCAATTTTTAAACTATAATATCCTCTCGGACCGGGATTTCATTGGTCTTGAGTATTTAGTATTTTAAATTATTTGTTATATTTTTAAAGCATGATTCTTGAATAGTTGCAGCGTAGAAAAGTAAACTTTTAGATTTTTAACATGTTATTGAAATTGTATATGAATGCGATTTTTACGGATTTATAAAGGGTCTTGAGGCAAATCGAGTAGGGAGTATCGGTTACCGGGAGCGTTTGCCATGGCGGAAAAAGCTTTAACCGGAGAGATGGGGGTCGCAACTCCCCCCGGCCGGTACTTCTGTCACACTGCTAGAATCCGCACGAGTACATAGCTACTCGTCCCCTTTTTGGGAATTTATATGGGAATACACATGTAAACATTGCAGCATAGCGCTTTACATGTTGTATTAAAAATTATTTTTGCATTTGGCTTTTTAATCTGTTCACTAAAATTGATAATAAAAATTTTTCAAGTTTTAAAATGTATAAATTAGATGATCGTACTAGCAGCTAAGCGCAGTTGATCACTGATGGTTAAATGGTATTTTTGGACTTGGTGTTTGGTGAATTTGGAGTATTACAAGGGGGGATGGGTGGCCTTCGTGTATTCTGGTGGTTTTTGAGGTCATGTCGAGGGTTTTTTCGGTGCATGAGGCTCCTGATTGCCTATTTGGATTTGAGATTCGTTTAAGTAAATCATGTTCGGATAACATGATGTATACATGTATAAAATATTATATAAAAAAACAAAAAAAGACAAAAATTGAAAATGCAAATAGAATATTTAGTATTTATTTGTTCAAAAAAAGTAATAGATATTGTAAAAAAGTATGGGATCGGCTTCTCCTGGTATGATGATATATTGAATTTTTATTGGTTAAAATGAGCAAGAGTTAAAAAGAATAATTGTTGTAGTTACGATGATAAATGGATTGGAAGAGGTAAAGCTTTGGGGAGATACCGGAAGTGGTTAGATTATCAGTGGCTGTGGCCGGGTTTGAATTTATTTTCGAACCGGAAGACGTTTCTTCTTAAACTTTTTTATGAAATGTACAATAATAAGAATTTAGCGACTGGCAACTTCGGGGTCTCTACCACGATTGCTCGGTCGTCAGATGTTAGGGGCGTAGGACGACCGTCATCCAGTTACCCTCATGCGAATTCTATTAAGAATTACTTTAACGTTATTCATCCAGGAGTTGACGAACCTAAAAATAAAGTGGTTGCAATGAGTGTGCCTGTTTCTAATGTTATACAGATTGATTCCAATGTGGAATGTCCGAGCTCTGCGTATCGCACTTATTATAAAAACTTTGGAAAATTTAAATACAGTAAATGTAGTTCAACAAAATGTATGTTGTGTCCTAAAGCAAACATGTTACAGATTTCCAAAGTTGGAAAATATAAGAGATTCTGTAAAACATATAATTGCGTGTACTCTATCACATGCGATATATGTGGAAAAGAGTATATAGGGCAAACTAAGAACTGCCTTAATATCAGAATAAATCTGCACCGTAGCATGATATATAAATGTATTAAAAATTCGGATAGTGATGTGTCTTTGGAAATAAGACACTTTGCTAATCACGGAGTTGAAGCAATGAGGGTTACTATTTTGGATATTGTGGTGGATACAGATCTAAGATTATGGTGGGAAAATTCACATATAGCACAACGTAGATCGGTTTATCCGTATGGTCTCAATACTGTTATGTACGGTAATAATTATAACAAGGAATATTATTCAAGCGTAAGGTCGGAAAGTATGGTGAAGCGGAGCTTGGAAAGGTCCAGTCGTAAACAACGAGGAGGATGCAAGGGAAAAATGTGCTTGAAAAAAACAGTAGATAAAATTGACATGATTTTGCGAGATATAGATGGTGGAAGGGATGTTCCCGAGACATGGATAAAGAATATGGCTTACGGAATTAGATTGAAGTTAGTTAACAGAGTTTGGTGTCATTACAGAAAAAGATATGTAGAGTGTACTGAGGGCGATCGGTCCAGATCCTTGTGTATTGTGTTGGATTACATCAAGTTTAGAGCCAGGATACATGGAATAGTTTTAGAGGATATTAAAATAAAAAAACATATTGACGAATATCTTATATTGAGATATATTAATAAAAGTTACGATCATATTCCTTTTAATAGAATTTTAAGACTAATGTCACATACTTTACCTGTTAGGGACCTGAGGTTGAAAGTGGCATTCAAATATGAAAAACCATTGGGGAGAAGGTTTTTTAATTATAATTTTATTGGTAGTAATTTACATACAGTGAGTTGTGTAAGTTGCAATTGTAATACATCAACGTACAGAGACGTACATCATGGACATATAGTAACAGGAGATCTGGGTATAATAAAATCGAATATTAAAAAATACTTTGAGTTGGGTACTAAATACCGATTTAGGAGTAACGTTTCTATTAGACGAGCAATGAAAATTGATATTACACATTATATTCAAAAAGCGGCAGTAAAATTCAGTTTGCCAACTGAGACATTTGAGGAATGGAAGGTCTTGGTGATAAATGAGTGCATTTCATGGTATCGCAGGAACGTCCGGTGTAATAAAAAAGGAGGTGAGCTTAAATATAATAAAAATGAACTGGATGAGCTACAAAATATGTATGTTATTACGTACGTAGACAAGGTAACGTCGAATTTTGCAATGACTTGTAAATGGTACTATGTTACTTTATTAAGACAAGCATACGAAGATCATGGTATGTACTCGTTGTTGAAACAAACTCAGTTGGAAATCAGTAACCGGATAAAGGCTCTGTACAAAAAATCTGGTATATGTGTGGGAAATATTAGATATCCCTATTTAACATTAATACCTAAGCTACATAAAAATCCAGTTAAATTCCGACCAGTAACCATCGGTTTTAAAACTTATTTAACAAGGGCCAATAAATTATTAATGGAACATTTAAAATTGGTATTACGGAAACTATATGACCAGGGTAGCTATTTTATAAAAAATAGCCTCGAAGTAGTTAAGAAACTGAAAGAAATGCCAAACATCGGTATGTACAGGAGTTATGACTTTGCAGACCTTTTCAATAACATAGACATTAAGGATCTATATCGCATCCTAATAGAATCATACCATAGTTGTGATTTGCAGCTATACATAGCAATCGGAAAGTACAAGGCTTTGGTGGAGTTGGTTTTATTCGAGACAGTTTTATACAATGGAGAAAACTTTTATAAACAAATCAAGGGTATCCCAATGGGGGGTAACTGTTCGTCAATTATGGCAGATATTTACCTAGATAGATATGAAAGGGGAACACATCTTTTAAATGAGATGTTGTTCCTACGTTACGTGGATGATATCCTATGCGGATTTGAGGATAGTGGTTATACAATGAGGTTTGACTTTTATCCTCCATGTTTAACTTTAATAGAAACACCTCGCAATGAGGATGAAAGTCTGGATTTTTTAGATCTCACTATAATGAAGCCTGCCACTATACAATGTTATCGTATTTACGATAAGCGAAGCACCTTTGGTTTTGATATCAAATATTTGACGTCATGGACAACTAGTCTACACCGTAACATATTCAGAAATCTGATAATAAATCAACTGAAACGACACAAGTTGTTGAATTTTACTAACAACGAGAGATACATGTGTGATTGTCGTTTCCTGGGGGAGGCAATCAAGGAGGGTTATCCTCCCGCTTTTCTGATAAGATTGGTTTCCAATTATAATGGTTTAACTGCAGCCGTAACCAGGAAGAGATACTTTGGAATGATAACAACATAAGACTTTTCGGATATCGCCTAATGGCGGGAATTGTAATACGCAGAGGGTGACGAGTTTTTATGCGAAATTGAGGATCATAAATCAGATAGCTCAATAAGGCTATACACCGGAATTTTATAGCTGGGGCTATTTTAATGTGGAAACATTATAAGCGTTATCCAGACTGTAAGTTCGTGATTGTGAGGGTTTTCTGAAATATCGGACGAACTATTAATATTTACTTTAGTAATATGTGAAAGTCATATGTGAAAGTGGTAAAGAATCAACAAGTTATGTGTTGTTCCATGGGAAGGTGTAATGCGTAGAGTTTGGACTATTGGAGTATTTATGTGTCTTTATATTTATAGGGTGTTAATGTTTTTTAAAATGTCTTGTGTCCAATATTTAAAAATTACTCTATGACTGGAATGTCATTGGACTCGTATATATCGAGTTTTGAGCATTAAACTATCACAAGTGCAGTAAATTCAAACATTGGGATTTTATGGAGAGAAAGAATCAAAAAGGTTTTGGTATCCAAAGAAAGGATTTTGCATAATAATAACATGGATTTCAATAGTCTTGAATATATAGTTTTATTAAGTAATAATTAAATAAGAGTGAAATGATTTCAAACATTGGTTTATATATGGCGATGGATTAGCCAATAGGTCTTGAGTCCATTTTTAAAAATACAGACACTCTGATATGTATTTCAAACATTAGTTTTGTTTTTAAGTAATAATTAACAAAGAGTGAAATGATTTCAAACATTAGATTATATATGGATATGGATTAGCCTATAGGTCTTGAGTCCATTTTTAAAAATACAGACACACTGATAAGTATTTCAAACATTAGTTTTGTTTTTAAGTAATAATTAACAAAGAGTGAAATGATTTCAAACATTAGTTTATATATGGCGATGTATTAGCCAATAGGTCTTGAGTCCATTTTTAAAAATACAGACACTCTGATATGTATTTCAAACATTAGATTTGACTAGAAAGGGATTAAAAGGAATTAAATGACTAAATGTGGGGTAATTTTACACAGGTTTATATATGGAGATAATGCGGTTTATGGGTCTTATATCCAATTTTTAAACTATAATATCCTCTCGGACCGGGATTTCATTGGTCTTGAGTATTTAGTATTTTAAATTATTTGTTATATTTTTAAAGCATGATTCTTGAATAGTTGCAGCGTAGAAAAGTAAACTTTTAGATTTTTAACATGTTATTGAAATTGTATATGAATGCGATTTTTACGGATTTATAAAGGGTCTTGAGGCAAATCGAGTAGGGAGTATCGGTTACCGGGAGCGTTTGCCATGGCGGAAAAAGCTTTAACCGGAGAGATGGGGGTCGCAACTCCCCCCGGCCGGTACTTCTGTCACACTGCTAGAATCCGCACGAGTACATAGCTACTCGTCCCCTTTTTGGGAATTTATATATATATATATATATATATATATATATATAATAAAAGTTTGAATGTCCAATGAAAAAAAAGTGAGAAGCTGTAACTCGAAAAACCTAACTTTCTATCAATAACTATATACTAATCCAGGCATGCACAACCTTTTCTAGACAGTGGGCCACAAAAATTAAAAGTATCTTACCAAGGGCCAATGGTGGAACCAGAGAGGTGTGCACCTTCCCCGCCAATTCAACGACCCTCGCGGGCCACTATTGGCCTACGGACCATAGGTTGTGCACCCCTGTACTAACCTAACTTTATATATATATATATATATATATATATATAGTTAGGTTTGCAGCAATAAGCGCATATTCTTCACAATTGTATATATAGTACTTAATGAATTTTAATAGATTTTTTCAAGCTGTATGTAATTTTAAAATTGATTTTAAATTATATATATATGATCATTGAAAAAAAAAATTTTTTTTTTCAATTTCATAAGTGTAATTTTTTTAGATCATCACATTCAGTCATTACAGTGGACCACCTGCATTTCAGTAGAGGTTGTCTAAACTTCCATGTTCTCCCTTTCTGGATCAGATCCATTTTAAAGAGGGGTAAGCAATTACATGGGAGTGTTTTTGGCATTCAAGAGGAACTTCCAGAGAGAAGTTTTGAATCTTTTCTTTTCCATTTTGCGGAAGTAGGATACATCCTAAAGGCATTTAGTTCCTTTTACATTTTTATATGCTGTAAAAATGGAGTATTGGAAATATAAAAATTATACTGTTTGTAGAAGATATGAGCAATGGTAATTCTCTTCCGTATTTTTATAAGCTGACAAAATGGAGTATTGGAAATATAAAAATTGCATTGTTTGTAGAAGATAGGAAAATTGCGATTCTCATTTTGTGATTTGGAGATTTTATTTGTATTGTGAGAATGATTTTAATTTAAAACAGGTGATTTGGAAAATGAGTATGATGTTACCTGTGCCTCTATTATTTAAGTACCAGGCACTTATTTAAAACTCGGGTACTGCCGGATGATTCATTCTAGTAATGAAATAATTCTATATTCCAAAAATTGAAAATTTCTTGGTACTTATCGGTTATAGGGACCATGGGTTAGCGACTGCTTTTCCGAGTTGTCGCAAACACGAACATTGGCGATATAATCCGATACGAGAAATTCACTACAAACACAATGATTGAAATTTAATATATGATAAGAGTTTGATCAACTTCACTTAAGAAAAAAATATTGTGTTACATTGAAATTTGTGGCAGCCCAAACTCAGCTATTGCCGATAAAATTTCATTAAATTTATCACTACCGGTAACGCTTCGCCACATAAATTCTGCAAGATATGAGTCCAAGTGCTGTCTCGCAGTGCCTCTATGCTTTTTGTTATGCTATTTCACGGATCCACAGAGTCTCTCTATGGTCTGAATATGAGATCTGATTTCAGGATCCACGAAGTTATACCGATGGTTTACTTTCAAATGTTGAAAGCCGACTTCTTTTAATTCTTCAGTTTTGTAGCCATTCCAGCAATCTGAAAATATGATTGAGCCGTCCTCGATGTGTTCAACAACGTGTTGCCATGTTTGGCTTCATGGTCCCTATAACCGATAAGTACCAATTTCTCTTTAAAATCCATGAAATTCGAAAATCTTAAATTTTATGGCACTCGAGGTCTAGACCAAAGTCTGAGATAATGTTTGCAGAACTCCTACAAAAGAAAGTGCTTGCATTCAAGCAACATCGTCTGCTTCATAAATTGAATTTAATTTTAATTAACTGGAGTGTGACTGAACTTGACTTTCATTAGTATGTGTTACCCTTCACTTTAAAGGGCTTGAAAATTTTTTTATCTGACTTCTGATAATACAAACTATGGTTTAAACAAACAAATTTCAACAGTCCCATAAAGTTCGTCTTAATGATGTTCAACTGCAATATGAATTTAAAAAAAATTGACATGGTCTATTGCCTCCCAGAAGTTCAACTATCCATGTATTGAATTTTGCGGCTGTCCAAATTTTCGAATTTCTACCACAGACAACAGACACACAAAACATCTTTTATTGTATAAGATAAATGTTACATTTGCTTAAGTGTAAAAAGGCTATAAACTGTATTATTATCCTTTTAACATTATTTTTTTTTCTTTTCCTACAATGCATGGTAATGTACGAAATGTATAAGATATGGTAATATATAAGAAAAGTATTAGAATCATGTCAAAATCACAACTTAAGTTTTTGATGAATCTGCACGTTTCAAGCACCCTTTGACATGAAAAAACTATTTTTAGCATGACATTTGTATGTTTGTCTGTGCAATGTATGTATCCAGTCTAACTGAAAAACTAATTAACCAAGTTTCATAAAATTTAGTAGGTATGTCACTTGTGGGCTACCCTGGTACTGATTACGTTTTTGTACTATTTGGGAAAAAGAACTTTATATATATTTTTTTAAATGGCCTGTAGAAATTGTATGTATCCACTCTAGCTGGAAAACTAATTGATCAAATATTACAAAATTTGATAGATAAGTCACTTGTGGGTTACCCTAATGCTGATTAGATGCTGGTACAATTTGGAAAAAAAGAAGCCTTTTTCTGAAGTAGCCCACAAAAATCGTATTTATCCACTCTTGCTGAAAAACTAATTGACCAAATGTCACAAAATTTGGTAGATCACTTTGGTGATAACTGTGGTGCTAATTAGATTTTAGTATGATTCGAAATAAAAGAAGCTTTTCTTTTGCGAGGTGGGACACAAAAGTCATCAAAATATAAAATAAAAGACTACATCTGCTCAAATATATCAATGAGGTAGTTTTATATGTGAGTTTTGACGACAAAAATAATAAGACCATAACTCTAGGACTAACTGTTCTTAAGTTTTTTTTTTTTTTTTTTTTTTTTTTTTTTTTTTTTTTTTTTTACTACATCACCTTTGAAAGTACATTCAGTTGCCAAATGAAAACGAAAATTGAATTTAAACTGCAAATTCAGTGGAATTTCATATATTTATTCATGTTATTTTGTGCAATTAAACTCAATTTAATGAATAGAAATAAAGGATAAAATGAATTAGACTCTGTAGGGAAACTCATGTGCTGCCCGCATCTAATTTTGTGTTCAAGTTCACTGAAGCTGTGCCATATTCTTGGGCTTTTTTATAGTCTTACTAATTTTAGTGTGTCATTTCTTTATAGACATCAAAATTCATTCTTTTGACATAATTTCTAATAAATTTAGTATTAAAGTTTTAGTTTTACAAAATAAGAATTATTTTCCCAAAATCTTATGAATAAATCCACCCTTGCTACTAAAATGTTCATATAAAATAGATATGTTGACTATTCTGTTAAAAGATTTTCATTGTAGGAGATGTTCATGGATCTGTTGAAGCCATACTTGATGTTGTAAATACTTATAAATCGCATGATGCTTGCCGACTTGATGTAATACATAGTGGTGTAGGGCAAATAACTGAAACTGATATCACCATGGCAGAGACATTTGAAGGTAATACAAGCTTTTATTCTCTATATAAAATTACTCTTTTTGCACCATATAAATCAAAAGTAATTATCTTTTATTATGCTAATTCTTTATGCATGTAAAACTGTTATATTGCCAGTATATTCTAATATATTAAAAACTAGTTTAAACCTGCCAAAAACTGGGGAAAAGTTGCAACTTTTTTAATAAATTTCATTTTGTTTAACAATATGGTACTGAGAATCAAAAATAGTTATCTTTATCGAAAATATTGCTCCTTCTTAGATTCCGTCTAATGGTTGATACTAAACGTATGCAAAGATTCAGCCTTTTAATCCATAGGGGCGTACTTTTGAAGGGTCTAGAAATACTTTTAAATATCCTTCCTATTCTCTCCACCCTCAGGGGGGAAATCAAAAATTTGGCTATGTTAAAGTTCTATCCTATAATGCAAAGATTCAGCCTTTTAAGCCATAGGGGGGTACTTTTGAATTGTCTAGAAATACTTTTAAATGCCCTTCCTATTCTCTCCACCCTCAGGGGGGAAATCAAAAATTTGGCTATGTTAGGTTCTATCCTATAATCTAAATGTGCGAAAATTCAACCTTCTAGGTCAATAGGAGACCTCTGGGGGATCTAGAAATACTTTTTAAAATCACTTTTTTACCCCCCCCCCCCCCCCCCCCCCCCCAAGGGAAAAATAAAAATTCTGGCACTGTTAATTTTACACTTATGATGGATACTATAAATGCACAAAAATTATGCCTTCAGAATTTTTCTGGAGGATCTGAAAATACTTTTCAAACCGTACTCATTTTCATCATCGTCAGAGGGAAAAATAAAAATCTGGCTTCATTGGGTTCTTTCCTGTGTTTAATACTTCATAAGTATGGAAGGTTTCAGTTCTCTAGGTCTATAGAGAGAATTGGCTTCTAAATGATCTGGAAAGACACAGAAAATCATTATAAAGTAAAAAAATTGTAACAAATAAATTCTTTAAAATAAAAGAATTACATGTTGAGTAATCATTAAAATGCATAAATAGTTCTCGAGATATTTCACATGTTTCAAATAAATTTATCAAAAAAATTACATAAAATTAAAAAAAGTAAGTATTATTAAATAGGTTTATATTCCATATTCAATATTATGAAACAAATTTACTAACATTATTCTCAGCTTGTTTCATTCATGAAAGAAACAATCTATTAATTAGTAGAATTCAACCCATAGAAGAAAAGCCCCCCCCCCCCCCCCCCCCATCCCTTCTATATGTAATGCTTGGCAACAAATTTAGCAACTGGCAGCAAATTTGGTGAATTATCTCCAACAACAACTTTTGAGAATGTCACCAATTAAAAGTGGAATTTAATTAAAGAATATGATGCCAAATTGGTGAAAATTCAATGGAAAATTCTTGGAAAATGAAGTTCAATTCATTTGATAATCCCTGTCACTTGGGGGAATTAACATTCTTTATGTAAGAAAAGTCATGTGCTGCCCACACCATATTTTTTAATTAATGTATTCTGGTTTATGCTTGAGCTGAATCTGAGTTCCGCATTTTCCCCAAGCTTTAGCCTTCCAAATTTATTGTCTTATGTCACATTCGTGTTTATTTGGCACGAGAGTCATCCTTGTACATTTAGCTTTCTAAACATATATATAAATAGTAGCTCATGATCTGTTTTTTGCAGTTTTTAACATTTTTTTCATAGCATGTCTAGCAAGCTGATTCAGCCTGTGCATGTCTGTTTACAATTTTATAAGCAGACAGCCATAGCCTATGTAACATAAATTTATCAAACTAAAGAAATTTTTTCTAAAAAAATGTATAAGTTTATGTATCTATATATATGCTGTAAATAAATTCTGAGTGTGAAAACATATAAAATTTTATTCTGTAATATGATCCTGTGTTATGCACAACTTCTTTTTTCAATATCAAAACTTGCTAAATTATTTTTGTCATAAAGTTTTATCTAATACAGATATTTATTTATTTATTTGCATATATGTAAATAGAAAAAGGTGACCTTTCAAATTAAAAAAACTGTTAGGATATTTAAAGAATAAGTATATTTAAAAAAATAGAGAAAGAAAACCCAAACCCCATTCCTGTAGGAGAAATACAATACAAAATAACCAGTGTTAAATAAAAATAAACATGCAAAATATTTTTTTTTCCTCTTGAGATTGTTTGCATACTATGTACTCGCCACAAAATACATAATGGGTGTATTTAAAAACTCCAGTGAAAATAGCCAACTGGTCATCCCGTTATAGCCACTGATGTTACAGTTATTTCTTCAGTTATCTGGTTACTGTGGAGTGAACAGGAGGCAGATCTCTCTAGTTATGTAAATAACATAAAAATCTCAGTTCTATATTACATAATTCTTATTTTTCGTCAACTGTTTACAAGTTTTGACAATAAATTCTCTAAAATATATTTTAATGTTGACAGACATAAATCTCTATGTTTATTTAATGAATTGTATTATTTTATTTTAGGTGTAATTTATACATTCAATATTGATGTATCTCATGAAATGAAGAAATTAGCCGTAGAAAAAAATGTGACTATAAAACCTTTCAATGTCATTTACCACCTTATAGCAGATATGAAAATGGAGATAAGTTGTAGGCTACCGCTAGTTCAAGAAGAAGATATAATAGGTACTTATATATTCTTTAAAACTTAAATTAGAACTTTATAAGTTACTTGAATAAACTCTAAACCTTCAGCATGTGTAGTCACATGCAGCAATTTGACATGCATATATGCAAGCATCCACTGCTCCCCATAGCAAATCTGAGAAAGAATGAAATTGAAAATCTCGATTTTTATGCTTTTGGTTGCAATTTGACAAAAAAATAGAGTAATTAAAAAAATAATTTTTTTATTATAATGTAAAGATATACACCCATATTTTAACCAAACTCTAGAATTGTGCTAATCTTCCTTTTTCGGATATAGTGAAGTAAGAAAATAAAAAATAAAACATGCATATTTTGATGTATTTAAAAATAAATAAATATAAAGAAATTATCCTACAGATTAATTTCAAAAATCATTAGAAAGAATGTTCTTTGATCTTTCCGATGTTGTCAAGATGGAAACTTTGTGATAATATTTTTGATCGCTGAGGAACTGATTTTTGTAAAAATCGCTCAAAATCATGCTTCAACATAAAGTAACTGAAAACCTAATTTGAATATTTTAAAATCTCTGAGGTCTGTCATACCAGCAGTTTGGCTAACCCAGAACTGATTTTTGCAGCTGTCCAAAGCTTAGATTTTCTGCTACAAACAGACAAACATCTATTTTTATTAAGTGGGGTTTACTTTTTATTGTCTAAATTATAAATAGTGCATTAAACAAAAAAATGTAAAATGAGGGGTGTAATTTCAAATCAATAGGGCCATAACTTTCCATTATTAAAATAACCTGTAACTACCATGTAGTTTTTTTTTTTTTTTTTTTTTTTTTCAGGATGGTAGTAAACTGATTAGAATTAAGATTCTGCCTCAGATTGCAATTCTTATTATATATTTGTTTGCAGCAACTTGCAGTTGAATATAGATTACGGTTGAGTTATGATCAACAAAGCCAAGCATACAAAAATTTCCTCAAACAGCTGCAAAAAAGACCTATTGAATAAACAACATTGTTAGCACATAACAGAAAATAAAAACATAACCATATCAACTACTTTTAGAAAAATAATGAGCTTATTTTTTCAGGATAAATGAAACAGAGCATTACATCAACAGATCAATTACATTAAAATCTGTTTTGCCTTCGACTTGCTCTATTTTGCTTATCTTGAAAAAGAAAGCTTATTCTGTTTCCAGAAACTGTGAATACTGGTATATATTTGTTTTCTGTTGCTTAATAATGAAGTATTTTATCAAAAAGCATGTGTGCTAAACTAAAATAAAAATTAAATACTGTTAATGAATTAAAAATTAAACAGTTTTGAAAACTCAGTATAAAAATTAAGTATCTTAACAGGGTACTTGTAGTCCTTAGAGGTCTTTACAATGGCATAATTTATAATTTCAACTTTTAAGGATGTTGAAACTGCTTACATTTGTACCAAAGTGCTTAAATTTTAAAGTGATATAATACTAGGTGGAGAAATTACTGAACAAGGAAAAATTAGTTGGGTCTAAGGGTGCTGCTTGGGCTGCATTTAAAATATTTTTTGCAGTAGTTTTTAGCAAAATTTCTGATATAGTGTCTAAATCAAATAGAACATCACATAACTACATGAATGTGATTATATTATGTGACTTTTTCAAAACTTCATAATGTACAAATGTAATCCATTTTTTCACTGTACTTAAATATATTTTTTCTGTAGTCTTTAAAATTTCCTTAATTTTTTTTTTAATGGAAAATGAGCAAGAACTTTTTAATAACCTCAGTTCCCCAGTACAGAAGTTCATAACCCATTTATTTTTTCTATAGCAGTTGCAACCGGCCATTCTATCAATGTGTCAAGATTGCAGATGGTTACCTGGGAAATACTTACACTTGTGTATTTGTTTTTTGTTTACCTATAGCAGCTATGGTATAGTGACCTATCCCAACAAACACTGTGATCTACTTTTGGGTACCAACTCATAGGTTAAGAACCCCCGCATTAGCACATTAGTTTCCAACTCCTGGGTCACAATCCAAATGTGGGTTATGAGGGATTTTTTATAAGTTGCATAATGGTACTCATCAATGTAATATAGATATGCATATAGTGTGTATTACCAAGCAGAGAAATTTTAAGATATTGAGCCATGAACAAAAAAAAATTTGAGCACTAAAAGGAACTAAATGGCTTCCACCTAAAATCAGGATGTATTCTACCTGAAACAATGTCAATTCTTGTACTTTTCTTTCTAGTTTTGGACTTGTCTAATGCTTTCGAGAAGTTCAATAAAACTGTTATCAAGTACATCAGCTATGGTTGCTTGTAAACTGACTACCCTTTTGCAATGTTTTTAGTCCTACAAATTCCAAAACATGACTGTAAAAAAAAATCATAGGAACAAATGCATTAAACATATGAGAGAATTCAACTTAAATATAATGTTACAGTACTTAATGCATCAACTAACATATTTTACACAAATTTTTGAAATGTCAAAAGACAACAATCATTAACCTCTATCTAAAAAAGACTAACTCCTACAAACTTACAAAACTACACCCTAATAAAGCTGCATTTTTCTAGATGTTTGTAGGGTGGTCAAGATGACAAAACAACATAAAAAAAAATTTGATTTTTTAGTTTTGGTTTTATTATTAAGAGCATTCTTAATAAAGTTTTATTTATATTTACCTTTCTGTTCCTTTTCACCCCATTTGACAGTAACTAAGTAACAAATAGATTTTTAACAGTATTCACCTTTTCAATAAATTTATATCTAATTCCTTTGCAGGGGAAGCAAATGTTTTGCAACAGTTTATAATAAATGAAGGTAAAAAGAAAATTCCAGTAGCTGGTTGTAAATGCACTAAAGGTATTTTGAAAAAAAATGCTATGTGTAAAGTTATTAGGTCTGAAAAAGTGCTCTTTAATGGTAAGATAATTTAAAAGTTATGTTTATGTGCAGTGTAGTATTTATTCATTTATATATTCTTTAAAGTATTTTACATAAATATTAGATATTTTAGTACAACTAGTGAAACCTGTGGGAATTTGTCCTTTAATTTGTTTAAATAAAAATTTAAACTTTAGAATTTGTAACAACATTTTTTAATAATAAGTTTAATAAAATTACATCTTAACACGTGCAGTAAATATGTGACATAAGACATCAATCTTTTAAAATCACAGTTCGTGAAAATTTAAATTTAAGCATTAAAGTCTGCGACAATATATTTTATAGTAAGATTCTGATTGGTACGAACACAATTATATATGCTACTCTTCACTACTTGCTTATTGACATTGTATGTGAGCACCATCTGGTGGAGGCCATTTCAAAAAAGTAGTTTTAGCCATTATTTTTGGAAATTGAATTTTTCAAACTTGGTGACCTATATGTTTGGAAAAAGGAGCTCAAAATCTATAAAAGCTCTTCAGCCAAATATCAAAGTGAGTTTTTTCATGCAAGTTATAAGGTAGGTGCCAAAAAATAATTTTTTGGTGCCAATGGAACTAAAATTTTCAAAATGGCCTTCATCGATTTTTTTTTTTATTGGATATTTTTTTTACCATACAATTTTTTATTTTGTTTACAAGATGGGCTCCAATTTAAGATTCAATTGTAGTTCAGTGAATCTAGTATAGATGCATCAGCCTTTATACATAAATGAGTAGTTGTTCACCTTATTGCTCGATGAAAGTTTTTTTGAGTTAAAACATGTTGTGAAAAATAAGCACTGAAAGTTGTTTGTTGTAATGTGTTATACTTATATATGAAGTGCTTAATTTCAAAACAGCCTAAATCACTTCTGCTCATTTGTCTCTTGCTGCAGCATGAGACAGCAAGAGACAGATGAGAAAATCGCATACAACTCCTACGGGGTGGCCACTCAACCTGGAAACTGGGAAAAGTCAGGGAATTTTGTGAAAATTCTGGATTTTTTTTTTTTTTTACTAATTGTCCATATAAAAACAGAACTGCCCAATTTGTATGCTATTTTCAAAATTTCGCTAAGTATTACGCTGTACTCGTAACCGCTAAATAAAGGTCGCAATGTGTCCATTTGATTCCATATAAAAACAAAAATGCGGAGTTTGTGCACCATTTTGGACAAATGTCGCCAAGTACAGAGATGCCAACTTTTACGGATTTCCCATAGTTTATACGGATTTTTACTTCATCTTAAGGTTTTACGGACATTACTCCCAAAACTATGGAAAATCCCGTGAAATCCATGCATCCTACCATTCAGTTCATATTCTCTGCTTTGCTGAGAGTCCCAAAATTAACAGTTTGCATCCATTTTCTTCTTCTAATGATTTCATATCAGAACAAAAGACCTAATTTATTTTTATAGTGCACGCAAAAATAAAGAAATATTTTACTAAACAAATTATATTTCGCTTAAATTATAAGATTGCACAATTCAGTCCTTCTTTTCGGGCTTTGCTGAAAGTACACAATTGTCTTTTTCCATCCATCTCCATGCCCTTATTGCCCATTAACTTGACTAAACTAGCTTATTTTTATATTTTGGTTGATTATAAAGGCTAATTTTTTAATTATTTTCATATAAATAGTACGATCATGAAATTCAGTTTTTTTCCCCCCTCAGGCGTTGCCAAGAGTACGCAATTATCCTTTTCCATCGATCTCTATCTCCCTATTGTAGCACATTAACTTAACTGAGCTAACTTATTTTCATATTTTGGTTGATTAAAAAGTCTAATCTTTTAATTATTTTCATATAAATAGTACGATCGTGAAATTCGGGTTTTTTTCCCCCCTCGGGCGTTGCCGAGAGTATGAAATTATCCTTTTCCATCGATCTCCATCTCCCTATTGTTGCACATTAACTTGACTAAACTAGCTTATTTTCATGTTTTGGTTAATTATAAAGGTTAATTTTCTAATTATTTTCACATAAATAGTGCCATTCAATTGTAATTAACTCAGTTAAGTTAGCAAAACTACATTTTGAACTTATTCTAAGGTTTTAAAATATATATCATCAATATACGTAAAATCTTACTGATGGTCGATGCAGTTTTACTGAAAACTCCTGATTTTTCTACTGATGACCCCTTTCAGAGGTTGGCATCTCTGTATATTATATACATTTTCCTAGACTTTTTTCTATTTTAATGACATTCTTTTGAAATTGCTGAATTGACATTAATTATTCAATGGCTGTGCTTGTTATAGTGTAGTTATTGCATATCTTTAATGATCTCTGTCATTGTGAGCAATTTGCAATTTAAGGACATCAGTTTAGACTATTTCTTTTTATTGTCTTCAATGAAAACCATTAAATTCTTTTAAATATTTCAGCAGTCCAATTTTACTGCATTTACATGTATTTTTTATTGAAAATGTCAAAATTTATTTGTAAAAACAAAAAAATGTGTATTTTTTTCCTCCTGATTTAATATAACTTTTTTTGGATAGTGGAGTTAAATTGTTAAGATTCTTTAATCAAATTTGTAACTAAATAGGGACGTGTGCGCGTTTTATGTTAAAATTACTGGTCTGGAATTTCTTTTCAATATATCCGAAGAGTGGCCACCCTATCCTAGTAATTCCTCACTTACCGCATCACAACTTCTAGTAGCTCATCACTTATTGCATTTCAACTCCTAGTAAGTGACCTTAGAGTAGAATGATGAAGCAGTATATTGTGTCTAATTTGTACAAGCGGCTCGAGGATTGAAATATAGAATGATGATAATAAAATCATTGGTTCTAGTAAGATTGTTGCTACTTATTACTAAAAAGTGTCACTGATAATGTTCGCAGTATATAGTTCTCTTGAAAAATAATGTGCCCCAGGTAAATATAAACAATGCAATATTAGATTATGAGGTAGTAAAAATTGTGATAATATGTAAAGATATAATGTTTAATATCAATAGACTCCAGGAGAAGACTCCATCATGGTTGGGTCCCAAGCTCCTAATTCGTAAAAAGTAAGATATTTGTAGATTGTAAAAATGTGTCAATATCATAAGTGGTATGACAAGGTGGATAATAAAGGATGCCTCTAAAACTGTTGGGCACTGAGAACTTAGCTCATGAAATGAGATTTTAAAATTGGAGGAAGATTTCAATTTGAAAAGAGCTATAATATTGTTGGACATTGAATGACCTTTGAATGGGAATATCGATGTGTGCTATAACAAATGCTGTATTCCTGGTTTTATGGAATATAAAAAATTTACATTATAAAGATCAATATTGAGATGAGCATAATTATAACAACATTCAAGAATCCCCCAAAAATTTTAGCTCCCTGGAAAAAATTATGCTAATATTAAAAAAAATATATAATAATTAAAGTAAAAATATTTCATGAGAAATGTGTGAACACCCCTCATGTTCCGTCAAGAATAGCTTGGCAAGTACACAAGAAGTAATCATATTTTCTGTCTCATCAACCTAATTTTTATTAATTGAGGATACATATTAAAAGTTACAGATAGTACTTGTGGAATATTTCAGTACTGACACTCCAATTTTTAGGTAGATTTTTAAGATTCTATAATCTTAAAAGCACAATTCAATGCCTGTGATATTTTTTAAATTTTCCTAAACTTCAATCCTTGAACTACTGCTAACACAAGTATACTCAAAGTTGGTGGTGTTTTCCTTAGCCATGGTACCCCAAGGTCACTTACCATGAATGGCAATACAGTAGTCATAACATAGACGAGCAAATGTGATTTAGGCCCTTTTGGAATTAGGCTTATCTGTTTCCTCAGCTTCATAGAGTCTTTATACTTTCTTTTTTATTACTTCTTAACTTTGCTGTTATATTTTATATCTCAACTTTTACATACTGCCAAAAATGAAAATGTATTGATAGCAAAAGTGCAGCTGACGCGATTTTGAAATATAAATAATTTTAAGAAATCCCAAGTCAAAGATTCATTCACTATTATAAAACATTCCTGTTGATAAATGAAAAAGATTCATTAAACATGTCTACAAAATAGATCATTAATTATTGAATAATGATGTGTTGAGTAAAAGTGTCATGCAACAGAATTGGCAAATAAGTATTTACTTTAACATTAAACATTGTGATCAGTTTAATAAAAGTACCAAAGATGCAACATATAATTGATCTGGAACCCGAACGGAGCTGGCTCAACATAGTTTTTCAGGAGACAACATAAATAAATATTAAACCTATCTACTGCATTTCAGAATATTTATTTAAAAGCTGCAAGGTATGAAGACAGTTTTCTGATACAAGGATCTGTATATATTAAAAGTTATTCTAAAAAACAGCTATGCAAAATTAAATTTGAATGCATTTTTATAGGATTCCCCACAAATTCCACTTAATAAAATTCAAAGAAAATGCTAATTTTGAAATGTTACTTGCTAACTACTACAGTTTACTCAATTTTGAAATAAGCATGTTATATTATGTCAATAAATATTTGAAACTTTAAATACAATCCTGGTGGTGCTTAAATTGATAGCATTACTCTCTATAGCAGTTTTTTGGCAATTACGAAACTAGAAAAGCATCTTGCATATTAAAAGAAGATGTCTGTGCATATGTGTGATCTAAAGCATAAAATTGAAGCTTCAGATAGTGACAAAATCCAGTGCAGAAGCACTATAGGTCGCTAGATGATATGGCTTAGCAAGAGTTTTTTTAATTTCAAATTTAAAAGTTATGAACCTAAAAATCAACATTCGGTGAAATTTTCACAATTTTTAAATCTAATTTAGTGAACAGACCATTCTGCTTGAATGCGAGCACTTTCTTTTGCATGTGTTCTGTGAATAATATCTCGGACTTTTGGTCTAGATTTTTGAGTGATGCAAAATTTGCTATTTTCCAATTTCATGAATTTAAAGATAAATTTTCAATTTTTGAAATACAGAATTATTTCAGTATTAAAAGTGTGTTTGAAAAGTTGGCTTAAATCAGATATAAATTTATGAAAATAGCATATAAAAATTTATTTTCACTATTTCGAAGAAGTTTTAAGGGAATTGTGATCAGATAATAAGGCACTTTGCTGCTAATTTTTTTTTTAATTTCTGTTTTAGAATGTTCTCTTAAAATGAATTTTTTCTTTATAAAACTGTAGTTTCGATTTAGGTGTATTTGGGTGTTTAAACAGAGCTTGCTCACATGCTTAGGATGCATCTATTTTCAAAGAAGGAACCGAATTAACATAGAATCACAGTATTTTAAGGTGTATTAGGAGTACCCGGTTTGCATAAGTGGACTGAGCGATGTATGTGTCCACTAAGCAAATGCCTTCACAACCATCTAAAGGCGCTTATTTAGGGTGTACATATATTTTTTGTTCATTTGTGTAAAAATGCGATTGCTAAAAAGTGGGTGGGATGCGACGCCTTTTGAAAAATGAGATGAAATAATTCAAATAATCCCAGTTTTAAGTCGTGGCAATGTTGGGTACATTTTCTCATTATTTAAGAATTTAAATAATTGAGATAAATTCCTAAATACCAAGATTTTCATTTGCTTAAAAAAATGATTGCTAAAAAGTGAGTGGGGCATGACTATGCTTTTCGAAAAATTGAATAAATGTATTCAAATAATCCCTGCTTTAAATCTCGGCAATGCCAGGTACATTTTTTTTATTATATCATGAGTTTAAATATTTGGGATAAAACCCTTAAATTCCAAGATTTTAGCACTAATAATCCTGGTGTTTCTAAATTACATTTTTAGCAGGATTCCAAGATTGTCATTCAGACCTAGCTAAAGGTCAAGACCTAGCTTTAAATAGGTCGTCTCTTTTCAGTGAACCACACTTAAAGCCTTGATTTATGTGTTGGATGTTGTGTTAATAAAGGATCTTTAAAATTGAGAATTGAGAGAAAGCTTATTTCATTCCATGACTTAATTGATGTAATATTCTTTAGGTGCATTATTTACTTTTCATTTTTGTCGATGAATTTTAATCCCCATTCTTCCTTTTAGGCCCAATTGCATCTCTAAGGCATGAAAAAACAAATGTTGAAACAATAAAAAAAGATGTAGAATGTGGGTTAATGGTAAAAAGTGAAGAAACATTCTTTGAACCTGGTGATACGATTATTTGTTATGACCCAAAATCTGTGTCACAGGTAACAGATTGGAATCCAGGATTTTAGCATTATTGTAATTTATTCTGTAAATAGGCCTATTAAATTTATTTGTTACAGTTTTATTTTATTTTTTTTTTTTTTTTGTATACGATCATGTTTTCTATATCAAAATATTCAATAACTCATACTATAAGCTCAGATTATGTGGTAGACACTAGCAGCTGACTAATAAATTTTGAATTTGATTAGTAAATGTTTCATTATCTACTAACCACTGTTAGTACTAATTTAAATATGTACCATGCACACATGTTTTCAGAGTGATTGAGAACGGCAGCACAACATGAGCGAAAGAAGGGTATGTGATGAAAACTGTCTCCATCTACACACTGAAATAAGTCACGAGTAAATCCCACACACTGAAAGGAGATTGACAGGGTAAAGAGGGATGTGTTAATAGTCTGCAAGTCGTTTAATCATGCCATGTGAAATTTCTCATCTGCATCTTCAAAGCTGATTTTTGGACTCTTACTAACTGTCTTACAACAATGGTTATTCATATCACCATTGTTGTAAACAAACTGTCACCCAACTGAAAGGGCTTGTAGAGCCAACTAAAAGGCTAAAATTCTATGGTGGGCACAGGACAGGCTGGTCCGACACAGATGAAATTCTAGAGAATTTAAATGTACCACAAAAGATAACGACATACCAAATTTTGTGTTACTATAATTAGTGAAACCTGGTTAGTTAGGCCCTCAAAGATTTTAAACAAAACAAATATATATACTCTATGTGGAGTTAAAACAAGTAAATAGAAAAACTTCATTTTGAGGGTAAAAACTTTTATTCATAACTCGCCCTGAGCAGTTAATATATTTATGTCCTTTATTTTTAATAGTTAATATATTTATGTCCTATATTTTTTGCAGGTTTAGTTGTCTCTAAGGCACAGATTCTCTCTTTTTCGAGCATAATATGGTTACATTTTGTAACAGAGGAATAACATGTAACACTTAAAAGCAATCTGTGCCAAATTTTGGCTCACTAGGGCTGAAGAAAATATGTTAAAAATGCCATCAAAGTTAAAATAGACAACCACACATTATTCATGGCAAGTTAAATAAGAGATTGCCAAAAGAAGCAAAGATTTGGTGACAAATCGCTGTGCAGGAACAGTCAATAATACTGAGGGGACCCAAATACAATGCTGAAACTGCAGAATGAATAACGACATAATTAAATACAAATTAAAGTTTACTTATGAAAACTTAAAAGGAAATTTTTGCTTACACAAAACAAACACACCTGGAACAAACTGAAGATCTCTGAATATATATCAAAATAATACATTTTAATCAAAAAACAAAAATTAATTTGATATATGTGACAATTTTTTTTTCTATGGTTTTTTTTTTTTTATTTATTTAATATTTTTATCAATTTTTTTTATTTTGAAGTCAGAAAATTAAATAAATGTTAATTTTAAATTACAAATGCAAATCAAAATATAACAGAAAACAAATATAATACTCAATCATTTTTGTACCAAATACAACTGGTTGCAAAGGCACCAGAAATATGGGATATTAAGACAAGGAAGATCAATTTATATAATAAATTCAAACAACTCCATATTCCCTGCAATTCCCATACCCTCTTTAAATTGGTCACCCATATGCAGTTTATCGAGAAAAATAAGAATTAATATTTTATTTATAGTTAGGGGGGGGGAGGTCATATGCCTAGGGACATTTTAAAATACTAAAATTATAACAGTGATAATTCTGTAATCTTGTGTTTATTTATTTTAAGAGTCCAATCATCATTTTATTTTAATTTTTACCTTTTTTTCTGTACTTACTCATAGTCACTTGAGGATGATATTTGATGAATACAAGTCTGGAGATAAGTTTAATGATTCTTTTATGAAATAAGTATTATCTTTGACCAGATAAGCAATTAAAATAAAACACAATTTAAAAAACCATTTTTATAAATAAAGTCTTTATTCCAGATTATCTCACTTAAATGCAGCATATAAAAATGAAGTTAATTTATATCAGTTCATATTTCTCCAGTACTTCTAAACAATAATAGAATTTCACACATAGTTTAAAAATTGTTATTGCCTTCTATTAGGAAATCACAGTTTTGCGTGGGAATAAATTTTCCATTACCTATAATGCGTCTTATTTATATTTCAAAATCCATAGAATTTATCAAATTTATAATTTATTTGAGTAATTTTGTGTAAGACCAATTTATTCAAAAATAAATTTAGGATTTACATCTCCTACTCATTAGCACAAAATGTTCACTGTATTTTATATAATTACTAAATTATATGCTTATGTTTTTAACACATATCATATGCACAAAGAAACGACATTCAATGGAAGAATTTTACGTATTTGTGTACTTCTGGTTCTTATGTGAACGAAAGTTTGGTAATTCGAATAATAGAGTATCTCAATTAATCCATATAATTTTTTTATGAAAGAAACTTATTAAAAAAAATAAATAACTTGAATTTATTTTATTTTTGTCACTTAAATTAAGCAAACTACTTATGTCTACATATCAATACATCTATTAACCTAAGATGAAAGCTATTCTACATTTTGTTCTCTCTTTCACAATCTTGAAAATTTCGTAAGTTTTCATAGAAGAGGAATTTTCTACTAACAAGCAAGTCCTCGTACAGGACTATGGTCCAAAACACCACACAATACGCAATATTTCTTTTGCAGACATGATGTGATTCTTTTATTGTAATTTTTGTTATTAAGCAAAAAGCATGAGAATTAGAAAAAAAATGGCCATTTGCCTCCCAGTCACAACTGGGCAGCCTGTGGTGGATTAAGACAACTACTACTCTCTATATCTAAGCGTCTTCTGACTCAAAGCTAAAAGTAAAGGTATAAGGTCGTAAAAATGTGGTAAATGCTAATTGGCTAAAAATTATAGTTTGCCTGCCGAAGTCTCCTAAAATGACTGTTGCTAGGGTCAAATGCATAAATAGAAGGAAGAAGGGGATAGAAAACTCTTGACATGAGGTGAAAGTTAATTGGAAGTTATTTTTAAAATTAGCAAAGTCATGTACAAAAGCAAAATGGCTTCAAATGGAGGGGGGGGGGGGGGGGGTAATTAATCTTAAATATTAAATTTTGATATTGTCAATAAAATTAAATAATTTAGAATAGGGAATAAATTAAAAAGTTTTAAAACTTGTAAAATTTGAATAAAGTTAAGGTGTTACAGTAATGTATCGTAAGATTATGCAGAACCATGTGCTATGTATTTCTATGTCCTTCCAAATGCTCAATATCAATATTTTGTTGACAAGGATTACAGGAAAGATGATCAGCAGCATATAAATCCTTTCCAGGAACAAACTTTAAGGTTACAATGTATCTTAAAATCATTCTCCGCAATCTAGGCGATACATTTTCTAAGGGTTTCTTTACAATGCTGAGCAATGGTTTTTGATCTGTTTCTGGTACAAATTCAGTTCTACTTTAAAAGTAATAAAATCTCTCACATCCAAAAATCAAGCCAAGTGCATATTTTTGGAGGGTAAGAATTTAACTTGTTGATGCATGTGCAATGAGGTGGTTGTCTTGTAACTAAACAACTCTTAGCCCCAGTTGACAATACTGTTTTTTCTGGAACACAAATTTTCAATCTGATCTCCAAATTCACAAGATTTCTCTAAACAGGCTATACCTTCATTTCCTTTTTGAAATGCAGAAAAATAGTTGTATCTCTTTCAAACACAACATCCTTTGAAAGATTATGATATTTATCAAATTTTTTCAATTCTTACATCTTAATCATACTGCTGTGCTTCAATTAATTTATAAATTAAGTATTATAAACATCTAATGCATTTTCAATAATCAAATTTAACATTACAGAAACTTTCTATTTACTTGGTTTTGTAGTCTTCCCTGTACAGGTTAAACCTCTAATTCCAGTTTTCAGTTGTATTGCCATACAGTGACAATTCGGCGAACAGTCAAAAGTTATGGATAACTTCAAAACTAAAAGTTGCCTTTAAATCATAAACATAAAATATTACAGCCACCGAGTGATGTTTTTGAATTATTACAAGACTGAATACTCAGACACTTCATTAAACAACTGAAGAACTTAATATTCACAGCATGCACTTTACATTTCAAATGGCAATTGAGATGGTCTGCTCAGTAGTCGGAACACAATATACTTGGGTACAGCTCAAACTGCTACTAAAATAATACAACTAAAATAACTTAATTATAAGCAACATACAACACAAAATAGTATAAACCGGTTTCAAAGACAAAAACAGCCTTTTTCATCAGGACAAACAAAAATGCAATCTTCACTTGTGAGAGAAATGTTTGCTGTTCATGTATCCATTAACGATCTTTCTCTCACAAGTGAAAGTTGCACTTCTTCTGTGTCCTGGCGAAAAAAAGCTATTTATGCCTTTGAAACGGTCCATACCATTAATTTTGTGTTGTATGCTACTCTTAACAAAATTATTTTAGTTATACAATATGCTTGCTAGTGTTCTTAATCCACACCACTCCTAAATTTTCAGTTTGTACACATGTCAGTACAGTCCCGGCCGTCCAAATGATGAGTCGGACGGTCTGGGTCTTCAACATGTCAGTACAGGTACAGACATATCCAGTTGTAACATTAGCATACATAACACTAATAAAGCTTATCCAGTCTGCATTTTTTTTTTTTAACCAGGTCTTTGATCAACCCTACTTTCGGAAATTAAAATGTACTATAAGTAGCCCCAACCATAGGTTTTCCCATGTATTACATCAAGGTTTAGAAAGCATTACCCACAAAGAATGCACAGAGTGCAGATAAAGTTCCCACTGATTTATATAGGAGTAGGACCACAAATTGTAGTGTTCAATTCCTATCACTTCTTGACACTTGATGCTCAGTCCAGTTAAAGTAGAGGTCAGTTGTCAACCCCGATGAAAATACAGTACAGCTAGCAGAGTTGCCACCTTATGTAAAAATTGGAATTATCTGAGAATTACAAAATTGGCTAAAATGCTGGGAAAGTCCGAAAATTGAAAATCAGATAACATATTAAAAGAAAAAGTCTCCGAGTTTGTGTTTCATGTAATGGAAAATCTCGGTAACTTACAGCTACCACATTCAATACAGTTATTCTAGCTAACTGGATCCAATGATACCTCAGAGCGATTTTTTGAAATACAATTTTGAGAGATTCACACAAATCGGTCCCTTAGAAATCAAAAATATTACATGGCTCTCAACTCATTTTTGCCTTTAAAATAGAGAAAAAAGGACTATTTCTATTAAAAAAGGGATCTATAGGGACCATTTATACACAAAATCAGTCTAAAAAGGAATAACACTTTCATCAATATATATATATATATATATTTTTAAAAGTACTCCTGGCAAAATGTCAGTTAATCCCATTTAGTCAGAGTCTCATTGAAAATGTTTGTAAATTATTTACAATAATAGCATATATTTAAAGTATGATCACTAAATGATGAATATTTCTAAATTTAGATAACTTGCAAGTTACAAGTTTTTCAAAGCTGCTCATTATTAGGTTATACCTTATGGTGAAAGCATCTAATATTCTGTACTTTCCGCAATATAACTCTCCACAAAAGTGCTTAAAGTTAGTTTTGATGTAAGCTTGAGATGCAAATTGTCATTTTGTAGATTTTTGACATTTGGAGCAACAATTTTTTTTTTTATTTTAAGCAAAATGCAAACCTCAACACCATTTATGCAATAATCCATTGCAGATAACTCAAAATCCCACATCCAATACAAAGCTGGGTTAAAATAAAAATATGTTTGATGCATGTCAAACGTCACTATGATTTGCAGGCTGAAATATTAGAGCTTTTTTTCCATATAACTGATTTTTTTTAACACATATTTTTCATGGGCACCCTGGCAACTATGACAGTTTACAGTATGTTTATTAAGACAGTTATTATATGCAACTGCAATCAACATCTTGTACTGTTGAAAAAAAAACAATATAGTATTGCACATAATTTTGTATTTAACACTGTTTTGGGTCTGCCCATGATGCACATGCAACTACCTTATAATACACTCAGCAGGTACTTAAGCATAGATCTGCAAAATGTTTGATCTAAATTGCCAAAAATCACAATCTCTGTTCAAATAGTTCTAAGCATTTCATTGTACAATATAAAAGTTAACATAAAAATAAATAAAAATGTAAACTGTCACTTTAAAATGAATGCTGAAAGTGACTATATACAACATTAATAAACTGCAATTTTACAGAAGAAATCAATTTGTATTCTTCTTTTGAATCTTCCTCTATCTTAATATTTCTTAATTTATTCTTGCTCTTTTTGCTTAAAAAAAAAATTATAAAATCATTTTTTTTTTCCCCTCAAGTTGTTGTTTTTCAGCAAAGTTGTTCTTCAGGAAATTAAGACTTTTACGTTCTTCTTTTGATTTTATGGCACCTTCCAACATAGTTTGTGCCATCTTAGCGTCAGCAAAACCACTTTTATATGAAGTTTTTTTTAGTTTCATTAAGAAGTTTGTTAGAGATTAACATTTGAACATTTTCTTGATTTTTGCATTTTTTAACTCAGTTGTTGAGCTTTTAATATCTTCTATATTTTGTTGTAGCTTTAAAATATTTTGCTGAAATGCAGCCTTAAGATCTTTAGTTTCTTCTTCTTTCCTACTTTGGGTAATTTTTACTCTCTTATATGCTATACTAGCTAAATTAAGGCATATCAGTATACCACAAGCCATAGCAGCAGATTCTGATAATTATGAAAATGAATGTGAGAAGCATAAATCATCACACTTGATCACAGATGAAATATTGTTTGTTCACCTCTTGCAGTTCAAAAGTAGAGGACAGAACAGAATCGTCAAATGCAGGATGCTTTAATTCAACTTCTGACACTAATATAAAAACATAAAAAATCTGATGTGGGTAGTACTTGACTTTTCCTTTGTAATGCAAGGTATTTATTTCTTTCATTGTGAAAAAATGATGTATAAGATCTACAGCACAAGGTTTTCAATGCCAAATTGTACATTTGGTATTTTTCAGATGACAATATGTAAAACTATTATGAAATACCCAATTAACTTATTTCATGCAACTCTAACTTAATTATCAATATTGATAGCATCTGCAATAAGCAATATAGTTCATATATTAAAATGTTTTAATTCATTCATATTTTTGGCATCATGTTAATTTGGAATAATTTTTTCAATTTCACAGTATGACGAAATAACACCAAGTTGGCGATATTTCACCAAATGAGTAGCCAAATTTATTGCAAGCATTACAGATTAAATAAATGACTATTGCTCAATTATTGGACACAAAAATACAAAACTTTAATACAATGTATCTTCTCTTGTGAATATTAAGAACTAGATTCATGATTAAGTAAAGAAATTTGTTGGTTAGCAAATTTGTCGCATAATATTGTATATGAAATGCGAACATATTTTGCAATAGTTAATATTTTTTTAATTTTATGTAACATTTTAAATTTATTTTAAAAATTTCAATATCTTGAATGATTCATGCTAGCATTCTAAAATCATTCATTTTCTAATAAAAAATTACATAAGAAATGATCATTTTCATTACATTATTGAAAGTTCTGATTTTTTCAAAGTTTCATTCAAAAATTTGAGGATCTTCTGAACATTTCATCAATTGCGTTTAAAATCAATAGGATTCCAGTATTGACACATTGTAATATTTGTACTAAATTTCATTTGAAATGCTCCATTCATTCATAAGATATAGCATCCACAGATTAAAGGACACACATACATATTCGCAATTTATGAAATTTCATATTTGTATTGTTATATTCTAAAATTGAAGATTCGCACAATTCAAATTTTTGGCATGAATATGGAATATTTTCTATTCAATATATTCTATGCTATTAAAAACATTTAATTACTCTATTCCTGAATTTTCTATAAATTTTAATTGGGTGTTTGAATGTTCACCCCAAATGAAGTTTTTCCCCTGTTGATGATGTCGCAACTGGGAATGTGTTCGTTGTTATGAGATTCACATGACATTTGCAAAGGTGAAATACTTGGAAGTTGTGGCATCACAGAATATATTCCAGCAGACAATTCTGCAATAATGCAGACAGCAGTTATCAGCTACCTCAGACAATGTCTGAAATTTTTGGCACATTAAAAGTAATTTTACTTCTCTCAGCAAAAGAAATCAGCATGACACTAACTAGATGATAAAATACAAAATTCTAACTTCATGAATTTTGGAAATATAATTTAGATTTTTGAAACATGCCAAATTGGATAAAAATATTTAAAAGATTGATTTTTTAATTTTACTTTCCTGGCAAAAGGTACATTTTTATTTATTTTTTTTAGGATTGCAAGTATTTTCATTTTATTGAGAATGCAATGCTGATTTTAAGTAAGTTTAGCTCCTTCCATGGCACAGCCACAAACGCACCCGTGCAAGTGACAAAGGCGGGTTAGATGCATATTTAGGACATATCATGCCAGCACAGCAGGTGACTACACCTTTTGAAAATTTTATGAATTAATTTAATTAATCCCTGTTTTAAATCTTGACCAATACAGGATAATTCTCTAGTTTACTATAAAGCACAATTTCAATGACAGATGTAACTCGCACCCTAGTCAATGAAGGTTAATGTCAAAATACGATAGATTATTACTTTGTACAATAAATGCCAATGATGACATTGGCTAAATTCTTTTAAAAAGCTTTTGTGTAAAATTAACCAATTCCAATGTCATGATTATGTTAATGGCAAAAAAATTAGTACTGCTACCTATGGGATTAAACAATAGTTGCCAGAGGTGGGCAGGAGATAACATCATGTGTGTGAATGTATCTTTTACTCTGTCAAACAGTACTTAAATAAAAATTATTATCCAAGGAAAACAAAAATATTTTTTTTTGCAACCATCTTGCCAATATCATGTGTTTCCCTTAATTTGTGGTCTTTTCTTAGGGAGGGGGGGGGGGGGAGGGAGGGAGTAGCAAATTACTCTGTTTTGAATTACTTATGAAAAAATAAATTTCACATAACAGAATGTTCATAATCAAAATATTTCATAAAAAACTTCAACTACCATTTTTTTAATAATGTAAAAATTGATAATTGAAATTCTTGCACAAAGCTACAGATCCATACTAGATGCTATAAAAGGCACTTAAATAAAATCCTGTTATTTAGCAAAAATGTGCAACTATCAACTAGAGATATCAAAAACAAAATGTTACAAATAAATCTATTACAAATCATGAAAATTATTCAAATCATTATTCATACCAACATTTCAAAAATAAAGACCAAATCAAAAAAAAAGTTACAAATGTGTACACGTATCTAAACCCCCGACAAAACTAACTTGTTCACTAAAAACAAACATTATACATATTTAGCCTTCATTCATATAAAAGAAAATTATGATACCTCTCAGTTAATGGAATGTCCAGTGCTTCTTGAGTTGTTGAATTCACACTAAAAGAATACTTGTCTGTCTAATATATAATACAGATTTTGTTATTTTAAAATCTGCCATCTCCATTCTATACCTTTCATGTAACAATATTAATTAGTAGTAGTAGTATTAATTATTATAATTAATTATAATTAATTGGCTCTATTAACAAATATTACAATCATAGTTCTTCCTCCAGTAACAGAGAAGTACCAAAAATATTTTGGGGGAAAAAAATACAAATGTATATGAGCATTTTAACCCCTTAACAAAACAAACTTCTTTACTAAAAACAAATAAATTTTTAAATGTTTAGATATTTAAGTTTATTTATAAAGGTTTAAAAATATTTAATGCAAACAAAGCCATTCCTAAATTTAAAAGTTTGAATATTTAAATTCATTTTCCCCACACACACACACACATTTAAAATTGTACATGTTTTAATAGTATAGATAAAAATAAACAATTTAATTAAATAAAAAAAAATGAAATGCAACCATAAAGTGAAATAATTATATTTTTATATTAATTTTAAAAATTCAATAATGAAACAAAGCTATGTAATTTAAATTTCTTTATTAAATTCATTTAAAATTATGGAGAATTTAAATGTAGCTGTACGACTATGCATGTAAGAAAAGTGAAGTTATTTTTGTTGGGGCTAGACACTTGTGCACTATTACACACCCACCACAAGTAAAGTGCTCTGGAATTTGGAGCCAGCCCAATTGTCAGATGCAATCTTTACGTGCCAAATTTTACTGTCATTCTTTAATTAAAATTTATTTCAAAGTATCTTGAGAATCTAAAGTTTATAAAAACAAATGTGGATTAAATAATTTTATGGTTATAAATACATCTTCAAGAAACATGCACATGCATTATTTAATGTCCAATTCAGTTTTTAATTGCTTATATCAAGTTATCTTAATATGTTAAATTTGAAGTAACTCAAAAATCCAAAGTTCATATTAGATCACAAATATGCATGTGTGCACTTGATAAGGAGTTTTTAAAATGCGACATTGTTCATATAAACAATGTAATGTTCTATCTTTAAACATAAATGTTAATTTAATATATTTAATAATTCTAGAAATATAAGAAAATTTTGCAATATGCAATCACATACTGTACATTGACACAGTTAATTTTTCATTTTTTTAAATCTCAACCATTTTCATATTTATGTAATATGTATATATATATATATTACATTGAAGTTCTGGAGACAAATTTGCTTTTACACTACACTCACTCTCTCTTTTTTCTTCACAAAACATATATAGTAAAAATATGATTAATCTTTTTAAATCTTAATAAACTAAATACAAGTATCTGTAATAATAAAAGAAGATGTGTGTCTGTTTGCAGAAACATAGCAGAAATCATAATCAGAACATAACAGAAAACTTAAGCCACCTACAGCTACAAAATTTAATAGTGATACATCAGGTTACGTCCAGGGATACAGCACAGCAATTTTTTTAAAAATTGAATTAGTTTCTTTAGTTATTTAATTTTGAAGTGCCGTTTTGAATGCAGTTTTTGAACAAACTAGTTGCTTAAGTGATCGAAAATATTATTGCAGAGTTTCCATCTTAACGCAATCGGAAAAATCGAAGAATTTTCTTTCAAAAAAGCTTTGAATGGTATGTGTATTACTAATAGATGAATTTTTAAAGAACATATACTTCACCAGTTTTGAATTAATCGATTTTAAAATACGGATATAGAAAAATCCCCTGACAATATGATATTCATAATTTAACAAAAGCTAAACTGAATACTACTACACACTGCTCCAAAGCAAAAATTAAGTTTCTGGGGTCTATCATTCAATAATTATGATTTTTATAATGCATGATCTCATAATTATTAAAATGTGCTATAGTAGATGAACGGAGCCCCATTTTTCGACTTTGAATGAGACATAGTGTTTTTCCTTTGATCATTTCATGGAGCATTCATGCAACGGGTGACTATGTCTTTTGAAAATTTGAAGGAGTGAATACAATTAATCTAGGCAGCCGCATGTGCATCTATGCAATGCACAACTATGCCTTTTGAAAAATTCAATGTAATCAATCTCTGCTTAAAATCCCAAGCAACGCCAGGTACATTTTCTAGTTTATAATAATTACATTAAACGTAGTACGTTTTGTACTCACAGAAGTCTATGGGGAGAATTCCAAAAGCAAATTTATGGCATATAGCAAGTTTTATAGCTGCAATTGCAGGTATCAACTATTCTATTGTAAAGAATGCATGAACAGCACAAAACCAGTCCATGGATGCTGATGTCTACAACAGAAGCACAGTCCTATGTGTTTTAATAAATTTTAGAAATATTTCTAATTTAACAAATTTTGAGAAACCACAAGACCTTCCCCCATTAAAATGGGGGAAGGTCACATTTATGTTTTATAAAAACAGAAGGCAAATATCTTTAAAAAAAACCTACATAAGTCATAGCACTTTTTCTATACATTAAAACTTTCAAACCCAAACAAGAAAATTTCCATTTGCTGTAAAAGACCAGGGTAGATAACAACATGTTTGATTTTCGAAAAGGACTCTTTCGGGACCACATTCTTTTCCTCCCCATTTTGTTTTAAACTTAATAGTATGTTTACAACCAGATTTTTTCTGAGCATTTGCTCCAGTTCACTTATGAGTGGAGTGGTGTTGAGAAATAAAACATCTATTCAATCACCTTCCTTATAAATATGAGTAGCAATGGGGCTGTAATGACTATTTAAATTAATAAAAGCCAATAAAATTATTAACCACTCCTTGGACAAACCCCACCATGCAGATGTAAAGAAAAATGAAGTCCTTTTATGCCTCACCCCTCTACACTGACATGAATTCTATAGACCTTTTTCAGTGAGTGCAGTGGGGTGAGATATAAAAGGCATCAGTCTTCCACTATGCTAGTTGACTCTGGTAGGTTTAGTCTTTAAAGGGTAACACAGATAAAAACAAAACTGAAAATGTAGGAAAATTCAAGCTGAATAGGATGACAATTAAATATGAATACTGGTAGAGTCCAATAATCAGAAATATTAACTATTGCTTAAAGATTTGGAGTACCCTAAGGAGCAGATAAAATGCTATTTAGGAGCAGGTTTATAAGGTTTAGGGGCAACACTTCAGAAAATTTCAAACAAAAGCTGCATTCTATTTTCTACCTTGTATTATACAATTCTTCATTCATGTAATATACTATGCACATTAAAAAAGAAATAAAATATGTATCCAACAAAGTTTAAAAAAAAAAAAAACACAAATAACATTTTTCCTGTATACTTAATTTAGACTTATTAAAACATCCGAATACTTACTGTAATTATACTATGCAAATATTTCAAAATGCAGACAACTTAATGTAAGTACTAAAAATTATAATGTTAATCATAAAAATGCAACATACAGAATTTTTTTATAATTAGGTACAACAATTCTGCTACAATTATGACTATGAATCTTTAAAACAAGGTTTTTCTGCAGGATGGGAGCAAAAAAAAACTGTTTTAGACCTCCTTTGACATTAAATATTTCATAAATATTTTTTTTTTTTTATTCCTTTCTAAGAGCAAGAATTTTGATAACTATTAAGGGTAAGCTATATTTTTTAATAACCAAATCGCCAAATGTGATTTTAAATCACCAAAGAAATTTTCAATTGCGATATTTTGTTTGTACTAATAAAAAATTTTATTTTATAAGTTATCAAATTAAAAAATTATTTCTCTTAGCATAGCACCCAACCAACTGCAAATGTACAACTTAAATGTTAAATTATGGGGTTTATATACAGGGTGTCCAGTGCTTTTGGTGCCCAATGGCTATTTTCTCACCTGTTAGTTACAGAGATACACTTCCAATTGCAAAAATGTTTTAAATTTCAAAATCTATTATCTTAGAAACAGTTTAAATTAATAAATGCATTTTGGAAAGAAATACGAAATATAAATTTTTATACAGTCCCCCGGTCCTACCAATTATATTTAGAAAAATCATACTCATACAATTTTATGCAAAATAAAAAAGAAATCATCCTTTTATGACCAAAATTGACCGACTTATAGCTGTTTAAAGTTGGAGCACTTTTTGTGCTGAGAAATGGTCAATATAGTCCCTGATTGGTTAGTTGCCTGGAGAATGGTCAATACGATCCCTGATTGGTTGGTTGCCTGAAATGGGACATTTTTATGCGTGGAAAAGCGACTTAAGTCATAAAGTTTAATGTTTCATAACTCGGTGAATTTTGGTTGAGGAAATAGTCATTGGGCATCAATAGCACTGGACACCCTGTATATATATATATATATATATATATATATATATATAATAATAATAGTTTGAAAACCCAACGATAGAATAGAGAGAAGTTGCAACTCAAAAGACCCCAACATTAAAAAATGCCTAACAAATAAAAAAAGTATCAAACAGAGAATCATCAATCAAGTGGAATATAAAAGGCAAATATATATATATATATATATATATCATACATCAGGCTTCGGGAAATCGGCAAAATCTAGCCCATCCGCAAGGATGGCTATTGAAATTTTTTACCCGTCCTCCTACGAATTTTTTTTCACATTATATTCATTACTATATATGTGCTTAATACATTGCACAACAATAATAAATTAGAACCAACTGCCCCACGATGAAGTGCAATAACTGCATATTCATACACCACCCCCACAGCACTTAACCGCCATAATCAAACTCGCCAACGCCAAGTCTCTGATAAAGGACCAGACCCGGCAGAAAACCGATCTGTGGATGGGAGCAGAGGGGTAAGAGATGTAAGGAATCTCTCCTTTTTCCAATGTTTGATAACTTGAAGGAGTGGTAAATAAATAAACATATAAATCCTCTTGTCTCTAAGCAGTTTAAACCTCATTGACACATTTAATTTCTAGGGAATGTAGTCAATCAAGATTAAAATCTTCTTGGACTGAATAGATGTTTCATACCTTAACTTCAGCTGTCAGACAACTGGAACAAATGCCATGAATGAATTTCAAACGTTTTAGTTTTAAAATTGAAACCAAAGTGGAGAAGAAAAGAAAATACTTCTGGCTGAAACTAGAAGAATCCATTCCAAAAATTCAAACTTATTAAACACTCCCATCTATTACAGCAAATGAAAATTTTATAGTTTGGGTTTTAAAGAGTTAAAAGGGGATTTGGGCTTAGGCCCGGACTGGACTTGAGTGTTTTACTGTCTCAGGTCCGGTTGAGTCTTTTTTTTTTTTTTTAAATGTCCATTACGACCGGGTAGAACATATTTATTTTGAAAATTTTTTCAATGGATTTAAATTGAATGCATGAACTTATTGCATTTATTTCTGCTATGTAAAGATAAATGTTTAAGAAAACAAACTCAATTCTCTGCACAAAATTTTCACAAATTCATTTTTAACATATTTGAATACAAATCATTTCGGGCCTGCCGAGACGCTGTTATCTTCAGGCAAAGTTCATTTTAAGCATTGGTATTGTTGGTCGGGTGAAAATTCGAAATTTCGGCACATGTAGATCTCTAAAAGGAGAACAGAACATGTCACTTCGATAGTGAGTGCGCTATAGCATTTTCGTTTGGTCATCGGATTCACTGGGTGGAGTATGAGGGGAGAGAAAATAACTAGAACCTGTGGTTACAATGCAGATCTGACAGCTCGCCGAGAAAGAAGGCTCTGATAAAGTACACAATGCACACTAGCTAAGTTTATGGGTGTGAAAGGGGGGGGCGATTTGAAGGTGACGACATTTCAATTTTCATGGCATGGGAAAAGATGGCTTTCGCTATAATTTTACAACTACAATTTGTTATTTATTTTAAAAAAAAATTTACGGAATCTCTAATCTCAAGGCCATCCGAGAGGCCGGCAACTTCCGAAAACTGGCTGTCCTCGCCAAATTTTAACCCGGCGAAGATGGAAGGACGGGCGATTTCCGGAAGCCTGATATATATATATATATATATATATATAAGATTCAGAGTTTATTGAAGTTGAAAGGTATGTAAAATAAAATAAAAAATCATGATTTTTGATTTACACATTACCAGACATGATACTTGCCAAAATTTTTACCAATCACCAAAATTAAAATTTTATTTTGTAAATTCCAATAAATGTGATTGCTTGCATGAACTGCATATTCTATTAAAAGAGGCCTACTTCAGACTGCAAAATAAAATGGCTATTCATGACACAATATGATCATATTATGGCCTGTAGCCAATACACATACTGATTGATAAAAGTTTTCAGGACAGGGCCAATTGGTAAATGATAAATATTTAGAATGAAATAATATTTTAAGAAAATAAAAATGTGATAAATTTAACACAAGAAATACTGTACAAACTTATGCACATACCATAGGTGCCAACCTCCAAATATGAAAAACCGGGAGATTTTTGTAAAAAAATATGAAAAAACCGGGAGATTTTGATCAGCTCAATTTTAGACGATGCACACAGATTGGAAATGTGGAAATAATTTTCACAATTAAACGAAATATAAAGAGGATCGTGCACAAATGCCGTTTTTCGCGATACAGTTGCAAATAAGCCTTTCATTTCAGTAATAATAAGTCTAAACAATAGTTTTTCTGTATGAAATATGAAATAATTATTAAAAAATTTAACGATGTTGACAGATTGCAAAAGTGGAAATTATTTTCACATTTAAACGAAATATTTGGAGGATCGCGCACAAGTGTCATTTTTCGCGATACTGCTACAAAATAGCTTTTCATTTCATTAATAATACGTTTGAACAATAGTTTTTCTGTATAAAATATGAAATAACTATAAAAAAATTTGAGGATGGTGACAAATTGCAAAAGTTGAAATTATTTTCACAATTAAACGAAATATATGGAGGAATATAAGTGGAAATTATTTTCACAATTAAACGAAATATATGGAGGATCGCACACAAATGCAGTTTTTCGCGATACTGCTGCAAAATAGCCTTTCATTTCATTAATATTACGTTTGAACAATAGTTTTCTGTATAAAATACGAATTAATTATAAAAAAATTTAATGATGCTGACAGATTGCAAAAGTGAAAGTTATTTTCAAAATTAAACGAAATATATGGAAGATTGCGCACAAATGCCGATTTTCGCGATACTGCTGCAAAATAGCCTTTCATTTCATTAATATTATGGTTGAATAATATTTAATATTATGTTTTTCTGTATAAAATACAAAATAATTATAAAAAAAATTGACAATGCTGACAGATTGCGAAAGTGGAAAAATAGTTTCATAATAAAACGAAACATAAGAAGGATGGCACACAAAACGTCGTTTTTAGCGATACTGCTGCAAAAAAAGATTTTCATTTCATTAATAATACGTTTGAACAATAGTTTTGTATATAAAACAAAATAATTTAATAACATTTTAGTCGATGCAAATGTGTTTTTCCCACATTAATCAGATAATCATTGGTCATCTCTCTCATGACACCGTGGGAGTAATCGCCGTTTGCGAGCGACGATTACGTGATAGCTGGGAAACGGATTTTTAGACGAAAGGAAGGGAAAACTTCGATTTCAAAATTTGTGACTTCGTTTCTCATTTCATGATATTTTCGGAATATTCGTGATCTATTTCCTATTCTTTTACTTTTGTAACCTGTTGATACAAATACAAAAATACAAACGTCAATCGCGATCCATTCCTACACCGTGGTAGCAGAAAACTGCAGCGCGGAAAACAATTGAAAGTCACAATTTGCATTCGCGTGATTTCTGCCTAGAAAGGGGGAAAATAAGGGCAGCTAAGTGAAAACTGGGACATTATGCGACTTACCCAGGAGACCGGGAGATATAGCGAAAAACCGGGAGTCTCCCGGTAAAACCGGAAGAGTTGGCAGCTATGATATATATAATGAATATGCAGTATTCCTTCTTATTAGCTTTCAACATATAGAAAATGGGGAAAATAAAGAATTTTTATATGACTGAATATCTAATACCTGCCAATTTTGTGCCTCTTGAGCTTTAAAAAATCTATATAAATAAAATTGAAAACCTGTCTGTTTATTTGTGTATGTTTGTTTCATCATTATGAGACAATGGCTATACCAAATTTGATAAAATTTTCAAGGTAGACTTGGAATAATCCCACTTAAAATTTAGTCTATATTTTAAGTTTCTAGGACCAGTGGTTATCGAGATATTGATAAAAAAAATGCACTATTAAACTTTCCATTGACATAGCATTATGCAGATGATTTTGTTTCACAAAGTTATTTGAAAAAAATATATTGCTAAGCAATGAAATTAAACCCAATGAGTTAATACAGAAGTAAATCTCGTTTTATTTAAATAATAAAGAAATATATATAGAAATCTTACTGGAACTGCATTTTTGATTGGATTATTTCCATTACGGCCTTTAAGTTTAAAGATTAAAGGAATTATGGATATTTTCAATTTCTTACAATATGTTTTATTTTAGTGAAAGATTTTTCCAATCCATACATTGTAGTATGGATATATTAATACACAAGTATAATCTTTTAATCTAAGAAAATACAAGTAGTACAGGTATATCTTCTAATCTACAAGAATATACACAGTACAAGTATATCTTCTAATACAATTTAGTACTTTTATTTTGACATTTATTGATTCCATTTCATATTTTCTTTGAATTTGTTTACAAACAGGATCAGGATGCTTTCTTTATTCTTCAGATCTGCCTGTGAAGATAATTTTGTATAGTGAGAACAAAGATTCTTAAACTTCTTTTTAGGAGCATTAATTTACATATTTTAATAGAATGTTTTAAATAAGAATGCCATTTAGAATGCTATAGTTTGCACATGATTGTGAATTTTAAGTTTCTTTATATTGTATATTCCGTACGAAGAACAGGTACACTGCTAGTGATAAATAAAATACATATTTTTATAGTAATTTTTAGAATATAATCGATTATACATATTTTTCAGCAAAAAAGTATTTTTTCCATAATATTAAATCAGGCATTGCTCTGGGATTTTTTTGCCTTTAGTCACAAATCAGCTATTTTTATTCTTTATTGGCCACTTTTTAAAACTTGTAGCCACAGATTTTATTTGTATGATTTTTGCTGATATTGTTTTCTTATTTTTTGTTATAAATTAAACTGATACTTCCTTACAATAATTTGAAAAAGAAATTGAAATTTCCTGATGATATTTTAACAAATTCATTTTGTGCAGTTCGGAAAATATTAAGAAAAAAATCTTGTACGACATGTAGTAAAAAAAAAATCACTTTCTTTAGCTACACAAAGTTCTGCCACTTTTAGCCACTCAGATTTTTGTATCGCAAATGGCAAATTTGGCGATAGGAAACATGATGCCTGTAACGTAGTTTTGACTTCATAAAAATGCAAATTTCTCATTTCTGTCACTATCCCCCAGTGATGAATTAAGTTTTCATCTCCTAATGACATTAGTAAAAATCATAATTATGGAAATAAATGGTTGAAGCTTAATAAATTATGACTTTAAAAAATATATATATATAAAAATTTTAACAATATTATTTTACAAATTTGCTGATACACAATTGTCCCTAAGAATTGGTGGCATTATGATGTCATAAGAAAAATCATCTTTTTAATTCAACAGATGGCTAGAGCAGTGATTTAATTTTAAATCAATCGAATATTTAGCATTTTGTTCCACATCTGTTTGAAATTTTGGAGCTTTGCTATTAATAGGCGAGTGAAAAATACAATTTTATTACTCATTTTTAATAATCATATTTTCCACCTGTTATTTCTGACAAGCATTTAAATCTAAGAATTTAGGCATTAACTATTAATATGAATGAAAAATTTAAAATACTCCATTTCCTGTTAGCAAATACAAGCAATATATGTATAGTGTATACTTTGTTTCTCAATGTTAGTTTCGATATTTTTGCAGAACAAAAACAAACCCAAATGTAATTTTGACACAGAAACATAATAAATATGCATCAAAATTCCTAATCAGCTCTCATCAATTAAAAATGCTAAAAGATATTTCAAAGAGCTCATTCCAAACAAGTTTTTAGAAATTATAAGTTATTTTTTATTTTATTTTTTTTTAACCTGAAAATTGACAATCAGATATTCAGCCACTATTTTAAAAGCATTGGGTATTAAATTTTCATAGAGTAACAGTCATTTTTACAGCTCAACCTTGTACAAAATACATAATATGATTTGACAAGAAATTCCTATATAAAGATTCAAGACTTATCAAAGCTAATTCTTTAAGTTGTAACACAAAATGTACACAAATAACATCTATACTTGTGGCAGGGATAACTTGGACACATTGTAGATGCTATGGCCAACTAATTACCAGAGCTGTGGAGTTGGGAGTAGGTAGCCATTTAGGGTGGAATTGGAAAAAATACACAGACTTCAACTCCTAAATAAAACTATTTAAAAATAATTTTATTTTGGAATATTTAAATTTTTAATGGATTTTTAAAATAATATTTAGGTAATAAATTAAAAAACATCAAATGTTAACGAATTAAAAAACTATGCATATAAAAACACTAATTGATATTTATGTCAGTATCGGAGTCAGATATTAGAAAACGAAAGGAGTCGGACCCTGCTAACTGCTAAGTTTTGTCTTTATACCCATTATGTATTAGAAAACGAAAGGAGTCGAACCCTGCTAACTGCTAAGTTTTGTCTTTATACCCATTATGTGTACACTGACTAGTTTGTTTCTATTAGCAATATTCTTTTGAATATCAATTTAGAATACTTTTCTTATTGAAAAATATGAATAAAATTTTGAATATTTATTTTTAAAATCTATTGATTTGAATTCAGACCATAAGTTTAATTTAAAAAAATTATAGTTTTCAATTACTAATGGTGTTTATCAGATGGACTATATACCTTAGTAGAGGCTTACTCTTACAGGTTTTCTTATACTTCCGTAGTGTTAAGTTAGCTTTGCTGCAAGTATAGTACAAAAACAAATCAATTATACTTTTAATGGAAATTTTGAACTTTACTTAAACTTTGCATTAATTTTGATTTAGACTCATGCATGTGAACAATAGGTAAAATTTGTCCAGTTGCAGATTTATGAGCTCCTATTAAAAACACAGAATCATTTAATGGATCTTCTTCATCCTTCAACAAATTTTGAATCCCTTTTTGCTGTAAAATGTCATAAATGTTTAAGCCAAACTGATTACAAGTTTTACTTAATATACTAAATGCTTCGTGGTTAAAAGATGCTTGTTCTAAATTATGCACATGATCTTCTGGGGCAGGATGGTCTACTACATTGCTGATAGTATCTTGTCTTGAAGTACTACTTGAAGCAGAACTCCTTCTTGTAAGTTGCAACCACTCCTGTAGCTTTCTACTTTTTTTCTTCTTAGTTCTTAAGTTGTAAGATGTTTTATTCCCATGAAGAATGTTCATATTGCTAGAATGAAGTTGATCTTCAATTTTCTTTGCTAATTGGACATATTCAGAAGCACCTTCATGATGTTCAGTAATTAAATTGCAGAAAGCTGAATCACACGCATCAATAGGTGTTAGATTAGAAGAGTTTTTTTTTCGCCTAAGATTATATGATGATTCCACGCAAACATTCCTATTTTCACTAATGTTAGGAGAAATTGCCAAGCTATTTTCTTTACTACCAATAGACTTTTCAAGTCTATCATCAGTTAGATTTAAATCTTCTGCATTGTCAGAACACCCATGGGATGGGTTTAACAAACTGGAAGTACTATAGGTGTTTGTAGGTAATTGTGATGAATTGGGTGCTTTTGAAACTTGAACACTGTTTACATTTACATCTGATCTTTGTAACATAGGACTTAATTCATTTTTTTTACAAATAGATGTATTACCACTCTTTAATAACCAACCATCTAACGTCTTTTGTTTCTTTGGGGATTCTTTGTTAGAATGATCGTCTGAATGCGCATTTTCAACGTCGATCTTCTTTGGTGCATTTTTCAGATTTTCGAGTAAAAAATTCAGACTTAATTTATGAGGACTACACCCAGATGATTTATTACTTTCGGGGGTAGCACCTTCATTTAAACCAAGAACCTCGAAGAATTTCAATTTCTCCGTTTCAGACAAATTTTCAAACGTCTTAAGAGCTTCCATTAGTGGTTTGTTAGAAAATGTAATAAAAACTATGAATCGTAAACTATGTGCCATAACTTTTATTACACAATAGAATCACAATACAAAACAAGGCGATAAACATCATTATTTTACTTATGATTGGAAAAGGGAAAAAAATACATGAAATCATAAGTAAATATGAAAATTCTCATCTGTAATAAACAAAAGTCATATCCCCGCGAAGCGAATTTTCGTTCGTCATTTCCAAGTTAACTTTACGAAGCGTTAGAGACAGAAGCCGCTCCACTCGCGCAAAGTATGCTGGGATCGTTTGGCGAATGCGGCGAGATTTAAGGTATAACAAAATTGGCGCACTATCGCCCATATGGCGTGTAAAGTTTTATTGTAAGATAGCAGATATGCACGCCGTCGGTCAGTTCATTCAAAGGTGGGCGGAATGGGCGCATTTTCGCCTTGGCCATTCCTTTCACAGTTCTGCAGTTTCAGTTGGCTGATAAGATGCGCTTTCTGATAAGATTGTAATCACTTTTAAGAAAAATATCTGAATATCGGCCCAGTCCAGGCCGAAACGCTATGTATTCAAATGTTTTAAAAGCCTGAATTTGTGAATTTTATGTACAAAAATTAAGATTAAAGTTAACTTATTTTTAAACATTATCTTTACATAACTGAAATCATCCTGCGCTATTTGATAAGATTGTAATCACTTTTAAGAAAAATATTTTAAAATTTTGTCAAATATTTTATTTTATGACGTTGTAATTCAGAGATTGACTGCGAAATAGCACTGTAATACATAATATAAAATATTCGCTGAACCTGCTTAAATACCTGAACCGCTGAACCTGCTTACCACTGTCACCTCCGAGACCCACCGCCACCTTCGTGAACTAAAGAGGCCTTCCAACTCCCTCATGACGTCACCAAAAAAGGTGCTAGAAAATTGTTCTCTCTAATGTAAAGCCGTCACTTTCCAGATCTAAAGTTATTCACGATGGTGACGTATAAAGCTTATAGAGAGATATGGAGTGCTTGTGAAAAGAGGTTATTCGGGGTAGAGCGGGGTTCTAGAAGTACGTATGGGCGGATATTGATACAGGGTTCTACCAACAAGCATGGGTGGGATCACATCCTCTTACATCACATTCCTGCCACATATATTGAGACGGGATGTCCAAGTAACTACTTGCTAAAGACCTCCGTGTCGTCGCCCCTACTGTGCACGACTGAAGGCTCCTATATATAGGAGCCTTAGGGCCGATCCCACCAACGTCTGTTAAAATAGTGCTAATGTCTGATTAACTAATCAGTCACTAAATTTAACGGCCCAATAAAGGATGCTTAAAAACCATCGCGTCCCACCAAGCTATTCGACTGTTAAAAATGTTCCGATTAGTTAATCAATGATTAAACCGATTTCTAGATGATACGAGCTCTCTGATTGGTCCGTTATTTCTATCTCGAAAATACAACTTCAACTTCTGCATGTTTACGTTCTTACTTCTCGTAAGGGAGCAATTTATTTATTTTCGTGTTATATCAAATTTGTTCTGCAGGAATAATATAAATATCATTCACGTTTACACAAATATATATACATTATGAGAAAAGATTTTGTTATAATTTAGCGGGAATTCTTTCCTTTTTAAGGAAATACGTATTTGAAATTAATGCATATATTTCTAATTTGAGAAGTTACCCGATTAAAAAAAATCTCTTTTTAATTGTATTACGATCAGTATATATAGTTTCTTTAATTCGCACTATAAATACTATTTCAATGTGGCAGATTTGTATGAATGGTACTGCCAAAAATGTAGAGAAATGCGTGTGTGTGGAATGGAAACAACCATAAAAGTAATTTCATAACTTGGGTTGGGAACCAGTGATTATATTATTATATATATATGATTATTATTATATATGATTGATATATATTATATATTGATATTATATATATTGATATATATATTATTATTATATATGATTATGAACCAGTGGAAACATAATTTGATATAACACATATGCTCTGCTATGTGACACAATGGTGCTATTAGATCATGATGCAAATCCATAAAAAAGTAATGCACAAAATTGATAGAAAAATATATTTCTAATAACAAACTTAAAAGTATATTATGCTTTTGTTTCATATATAACCCTACAATAGGATAGGTATGAATTAAATAAGCCCTATCCAAGAGCCAGGTAGTGCATCAGTTAATTTGGATGAGCAAAATACATACTAGCAGGGTTGTAAAGTCAGTAACTCGAACCGTGGACTTCAACTCCTATTTTTTTTTCTACTGTCTGACACAGACTCCTCCTATTTTCTAATATCTGACTCCAATACTGATATAAATAGCAATTAGTTTCATATTTTTTATATCAATAGTTTTTTAATTGTTAAACGTTGGATGTTTTCTTAATATATTGCCTAAAAATCTCTCTATATTAAATAAAAAGTAGCTGACGCCACCATTGTTTGACAAATTTCTCATTTCTCGAGATTCTTTGCTTCGTACTGCAAAAACTATTGCATATAAAAATATGAAATTTGGTACACTTGTTGAAAAAGCTTTGGGAAATATGCTGAAATAAATTATTTTTTGATATATATTGTAGTTTAAGAAATATTTAATATCGAAGTCAAAGGCAAAATATTTGAGCTGCGAGTTCACGTCCTGGATAGATTAACTATAGCAAGACCACAAATGTTTGCAGGCAGGTACCTACATAGGTGAATTTTTCCCCTTCTTTTAATTTTGATGTAGTTTTTGAAATATTTTACTTTTTATGCACTTCTGAAGTGAACTTTTTTTTTTCGTATCGGCACGTCTAGTGATTTCTCTGTCTTGTACCGTAAAAATTATAGTATACCAAAATATGAAATTTGAATTTGTATACCAAAATTTGAAAAATATGAATTAATGTGATATACTATCTAAAGTTTTGATCTGAAATTTTTTATGTACACACAAGTTTTCAGTTTGACTTAACGTACAGGGTTTTTTAAAAAAAAAGAGAGGGATTGGGAGCAGGCGTTTGATGCTCAAATAGATTTAAAATGTTTTATTAAATTGATTTCAATTGGATTTTAAGAACAGGTATCATATTATCCTTTTTTCTGCGATTTTTACCTTGGTGACATAGAAATGCCACTAAGTCTGTTGTACAGCATGTCTGCCATAACTGAAATGCATAAAAATATAAAATTAATATTGATTTAATACAATTATAGAAATTTTGATTAAATAAAAGAAGAGCAGCCATATTGGTTATTTTATATGCGAGTTTCACTCGCCCACTAAAAAAACATCACAGAAAGCAGTTCTACTGGCAGTCGGAGATTGCAAGTAGCAACAGGTATTCCGTGGCACATAAAGTACAATTAGGTACATACAGTGGATGTAATATGAAAATTTTAAAAACATTAAAATGACAAATATACAAAAGGAAGCAAATGTCAACAACTTAATTTTTTAAATACAATGTAAACCCATTGTGATATTTTGAATTCATTCCTCACTATGTATACAAAATATAAAATTAACTGCAAAATTGAAAAATAAAAATCCTATTAGCCACCTCCATTGTGGTCAAAGTCAGCCTACCACACACTAGCTATAATAAATATTTTTTTTATTAAAAGATTTAATTTAACTTATTGGGCATCTACTGTTATTTGAAATATGTATTTTCAAAAATATGTATATAAATAAGAATATTTAAAAGTATGTATAAAAATACGTATAAAAATTGTAAAATAAAATACTCCTTGCACAGGCGTAGTTAATTTCCAGCATGAACTATAACTTAGAATTTAATATTCTAAACTATATAATAATGCGAATTACTAGACGAGATCGTATTTATCTAAACTAGCATCTCTGTGCACAGGCGCAGGTCTCTGAAGCCCCTATTGGTTCTCTGAAGCTCCTTAGCAATCACTTAAAGATCAGGGCAGTACACTACCTGAAGAATTATACAGTGTATTGAAAATTCGTATAGAGGAAAGGCATAGTGAACTAGAAAAGATTTTAAGGTATTTACATAATTATAACGACTTTAAAAATGAAAATGAAGAAAAAAAGCTAACAAAGTCAAATTTAATTAAGTTCGTCGTAAATTTCCACGAAAACATTTATGAAAAGTAAACACAAACCTATCCAGAGAAATTCGTTGAAGATGATATTGATGTTAATATCGGAAAAGAATTGTCTCTCGAGAAGAAATTATAATTATCTATAAATAAAAAAATTGCCACAAACAATAATACAAAAGTAATAAAAGAAATAGATTTATCCAAAACCGTCAGACGACAGACCGAGTTGTTAGAAGGTGAAGAACTTCGAGGCGAATATTTAGAGAAAGTATATCGCTCATTATTAACAGTAACACCAACCAGTTTGGATGCAGAAAGAACATTTTCAACTGCAGGTAATTTATGCACAAAAATACGTTTCAGGCTCAATAACAGTTCAATAGATGCAATATGTTTTTTACGATCACATTTCAAAAATATGCAGTTAATAAATTAGTTATTTTTGTTAATAAATATTATATATTAGACTACACAACAAGATTTTTATGTGATATTTACTGTTCTTAATAATAATACTATATATTTTGTTCCTTTAATATGTTATAATACTATAAATATTTTCTGTTACTAATGTTATAAATTATTATTTTACTGCTCTTATAAATAATATTTGATTATAACATTTGTTCCTTTATTTTATATTTGTACATAACAAAATTGTTTATATTTTTATAGTTTATGCATTTTTTGTTTAAAACTAATAAATATAGCGAAAAAACAACTGTGTTTTTGTACTTTTTTTTGAAAAATTCCTAATACCGGCATTCCGGTATAACATTTAAAAAAATACCGAATACCGGTATTGTATTTTTGGTCCGGTATTGCAATCACTAATTATGATGTTGCACGATGCGGAAATAGTTGTTAGAATGGAATGTTCTCTAAATCAAAGTAGGGATTGCCAGAATCCCACCAAATAATCGGCAAAAATGAAAATGGGATAATACGACATCTGTACCAGATTTTTATTCAAAGAAGAAGGGTTTTGCACCTTACAATTTTCAGAAATGAACCGTAATAAATTCGATTCCATTGTAATGATTATACAGGACATTCATAATAAATAAACTGATTTTTTAAATTACTTATTAAGCAGAATACATGTGGTTTCATTAGTATAAAATAAAGCAAAAGTTTGTTGTTGTTGAAACCCAGACCGTCCGACCTACCAGAAAGGTGTAAGGTAACTGTTTGGACGGTCGGGAAGTGCCACCCAATTTAGACCGGAACCCAGTGGGGGAGGCATCCACAGGGACCGTACCCTCCTTCCCCTACCACCAACCTCTCGGAAGGACTTTCGGACCCACATGTTTAACGTGATCGTACTCCGCATGAACACGACGGCAGTTTTGGCAGTGGCTGGAATCGAACCCGGGCCTACCGAGTGCAACTCCAGCGCGCTAACCAATGGGCTACCGTGCCCCAAGCAAAAGTTTGTGAAGTATTTATCACTATACTTTAGAAATGTTTCCGAAAATGCCTTGAAATTATGATACAGTGTAAACTGATTATACTGAACTAGGGTTATAATGAGCACTTGTTTATAATGTACTAAATTCAAAGTCTTTATGAATATTCTATATACATTTTGTGATTAGGCTCCATTTTAAGTGAGCTCATATATAAGAAAACTTCGGTTATCTAAATTTATAAGAAAACTTAACCAAAAATTACTTCGAATTGAATTCATGGATAAAGCATTTTAAAATGGTTACAAATAGCAAAATATAAATATAAAATTATTTGAAAACTGCAAATTACATGTAATTTCAAATAAATATCCTTATTTGAAGCCAATAAAACTCACAAATGTATATAAATAAGGAAAAATATTTAAATTACATCAGAATACTACAAAAATAGCTTTAAAGTAAAATCTCATTAAAAATACAGCATAAAACAAATTTCAACGATATCAATCAGTTCAGCGATACATGACGAAGGCGGTGATTTTAATCTCTTTGTGTTTTGTCTTAACTTGTGTGAAGAAAACTGATTTACGAATAAACAAACTTTGTTACATTTTAATTAACGAACTGAAATAAAATTAAGGGTTTTTTACATTGAACTTCTCATACATCAAACAGGGGTCCAGCATAATATTTCAAGTTTGACGGAGATCTATTTATAAAATTTTAAAGTTTTTTCACATTAATTGAAACTTAGTATGAACTGTTTTGTATAAAATGAGCAACAGTACATTGAAATGTATATATATACAGTATCCACTCTGTATAAATAATTCTGTTTACAGTTAAATCTTGCTATACGACTAGACTCAAAATCAATAATTTACAGGTTACAATTATATCGTAACCTTTTACGTAATATGTAACTTCCCAATCACAATCTGCATTTCAAAAGGCTGATATTGCAGCATTTCTATGACAAACATTTATATTCATCATAGAAAAAATTTCTGAAAATTCTATACATAGCAGGATTAGAAATTTTAGCTCAGAATTTACTCGCCAAAAGATTCTTTTACTTATCAGTACCATATAAATAACATTGCATAACGTTTTCTATTTCTTATACATTGAAGAAATAAACCCATATGTAGATTTTTTTGCTATTCAGATGAAAACGTCTACTTCTCATTTACAAATGAAAATTTTGCACCCTGTACATTGTATAATCAAACTTCATTTGAAGCGAACTAATGTTTAAGAAAACTTCACGATAAAATACTATGAACTAAATTCTTATATATCACATTTTAAAATGTTTCCAAATAACAAAATATGAAAAAATTATTTAAAAATTGTGAGTTCAATGTAATTTTAAATAAACATCCATTTTTGGTGATGATAAAACTAATAGAAATGTATATAAATTAAGAAATTATTTAAATAAAAACAATATGCTATAGTAAAACTGTAAAGTAAAACTGTCACTAAAATTACAATATGTAAAAAATTTGTAATGGTATCAACCAGTTTGGAAAAAGCTCCTTCTTTAAAATAAAAAAAAACAAAGCATCCATGTCGAGAAAAGCAAAGAGACAGACATAAAAACCTTCTTGCCCTTGGTGTAATTGCTATATCTTTTTACCCTGAAAAATTTGATGTTTCTTGTTTCCGAAACCGGTTGATACTGATACTATTTGCTATATGCTGTAATTGTAAAGAAGCTTTTACGTTAAGGATAAAAGCATATGTGATTTGTAGACTATCCGGCAAGTTATGCCTACAAGTTATGACCACATAATAAAGGTAACCGGGGAAAGTTTTTGGTCAATCTGGTTATAATCGTATTGTCACTGAAGTGAATTTTCAAACGGCAGTGGTTATAAACAAGATCCCCAAAACTTGTGTTACCTTACCAGTAAAATAAACTATCCTTTTGCTGCCATGAAAAAGTTTGAATTGTGGGAACATTCAAATATAATTATTCAAATTAATCAGATTTTACTGTATTAAAACATGAGCTTGACATCCAGGGGGAAGTCAGTAGAATGCAAATTTGTAAAACGTAAAGAAGAGTTTCATTTAACCAATATTATGAACTATTTATTACCAGTTATAAATCATCTTTGCGCAAGTACTGCTTAAACAAAATCAAATTTTTATGTTGTTTTATAATATTGTGTTTAGGCGAACAATCATTGTTCATTGTTCAAACTATTGAAGTACATGGTGTAAATAAATCAAGCTATTGCTACATCAATACCGTTGTACATCAATTAAAAGATAAAATATTGGGGCAAATATCTGGTGTATATAACAGAAAACAAAAGTACTTCAAAAATCACTTCACATTTGTTATATATCTATTAAAGCATTTTAATGTATAACACTTACCAAACTTGACAGCAAAAAAAAAATTCATTTATTTTATGACATAAAAACCGAGCTGAAGGTATATACGCAACAATTTTACAAATTGTCTAGGGAGCAAAGTTGATCAAAATCCAACAAAAATATTTAACATATGGTACAGTGGTGAATTCTAGTCTAGAAAGCAGGTCATTCAAAAGTGCATATTACATTCCAATCCCTGTGTTCCCAATTGTAGTATTGCACCACAATACTCAAGGGATATAATGACAATAATAGTAATGATAATAATGTTATTGCTATTGTGTTATATATTTTAACCTAGAGAAGGGTTTTTGTCGATACATTTGGTATAGTAGTGCCATACCAAATTCAACGACAGTATTCGCTACTGATAAGATAACGTCATTTATTGACTTATATAGGTAAATAAAGTTATTTTTAAAACAATTGTAGTGTGTTAAAATTTGAAAGTGAATTTTGATCACTTATTTTTTATATTAGTTATTAATTTGTGAAGACACATTTTACTTTATTTCCTATATAACATAGAAATTAAGTAAAGAATATGACTTTCCGCACAATCAATATATTTAAACTAGAACACAATATAAAATGAAATGCAAGGTAAATAAATATACGTATGTTTTTTTTTCTTTTTTGCTGCATTTTATATTGCTATCCAGCTTATTATTAACATAGAAATTATCCTATCCTATTTTCAAAGATTTCTTTTACTAGTGTTGTCATTAGAATCATTTATAAAAAAATTAACATTTCGTGGAATAGAGACTTTTGCACGAACAATTTTAAATATGTTAAACTTTTAATATATAAAATATGTGTGATACAAAATGTCTTGCTCAAAAGAGAGAACTCAATAAAAGTTAATTCAGGAGAAATTATCACAGCATACAATGGCAAGATACTTTAAAATGCTATATTGAAATTTGAAAAAGGTCCTTTCTATAAGGTACCAACTAAACATAGAAGCAAGTCCATGGAAGCATTCCAATTCAGACAGGAAATATTAAAAAGAAACATCAGACATTTAATGGAAATGCAATTTTTATCTTTGGGAAATACAATAGGGATTACCATTCACACCATTCTGAATACATATACATTTAAATCTAATAACTAATTATTGATAAATTCATTTATACCCATACATAAATTATGTTTGTTACAGACAATGCTTATTTTTCAGTTTGCCTTTGAAAATAAACAGTACAGCATGCATAACTTCAAGTAAATTGAAGTTTTGAAAATATAATTTCTGAGATTATATGCAAATAAGTGTAAAAATGTTATTCTAAACAAGAAAAAATTATGGACAACATATGAAATTTTTAAATCAGACCATATAGGACAATTTCTATAACTGGTTCAACAATAAAACAGCCTATCTGATATAATAAACAGATCGGCCGAAATATTGCAGTACAAGTTTAATTCTCTTTCAAGACTTGAAATTCTGTAATTTTAGCATAATTCAAAAGCGTACATTATGGTTTAAGAAGTTAAGAAACTTGCATCATAATATAAACAAAATATATGCATTACATACCTATTGTAAATACTCCCAAGTGCCTTTCAAACTTTCACTGACTTCCGATAAATAAGCGAAATCGGCTTTATTTTCCCCTATGTTGTAAAAACTTTCAAACACTCTTCTTTCAGAAAAGAAATATAAAATAATTCCATCTTAAATAAAATTTCATCTGGAAATATCGAACGATACAGAAATTGCCGCCATCTTGTTCGACTTTTAATCAACTGTTAAATATTTAAGTGGCCAAAATCGGCCACTTAAATTAACAGCACTTTAGTGAGCTCTTTAACGCCGTGAAAGTGTTGGTGGGACGCAAAACAGTGCTAATCAACCGTTAAACCTTTGCTATATTTTAACGGTTGTTGGTGGGATCGGCCCTTACTGAAGGTGCAGCTAATGTTAAAGGCCCAGACCATACAGCCAACCCAGGGGTTTGTGGCAATTAAGTGTATGGCCGGAGGTGCAGCTAATGTGACGTAACACAAATACGTAGCGAGATATGTCAATCAATAAGAGATATAAACTGGATATAATTTTATAGTATGGAGTATAAAAGCTGGATATAATTTTTTAAACAATTTAAAATTATTTGATGTATTTCAGAAAGAGGATTTTCATTAATAGCCATTTATTATCTAAAACACGAAGATTTAATTTTTATGTCCTTATCGTTTTACGGATGGATATCTTTTTCTATTTACGTATGTATAATTATCGAAATTCATTCAAACTACGATTCGTATTTGAGCACATAATGTAATTTTTAACATATTTCAGCAAGCTGGGTATTTTTCTTTGGATTAGATGGATTTTAAAACATTTGACTCATTGTAAATTCATTTTTAAAATCATTTTAATCATCAGTATTATTTTGTGTAGACTTCGAGTTCCTCTTACTTTCAAGTTTTCTGCAACATATTTAATTGCTTGCAAACATAAATATTAAATATTTTATTTTGTTTTAAATGTTTTCTTGCCATAATTGCAAATGACAATTAGTAAATGGTATTGCATGATTCATGTATGTACTTACAATATTTCACAATTATCAAATATTTCACCCACTGCATTTTAATAAACAATGGCCCACACTCCAAAATATTTAGTATAATATACCATTTATATAATATACCAAAATATTTAGTATAATATAATATATATATATATATATATATATTTGTAATATATCACTTAAAGTAAATATTGGTAAATATATCACTTAAAGCATTGATAATCTAAATTACTTTATAGGAATGCTGTTGTGAATCTCAGATTTGATTTAAACTTTTATGTCAGCTTAGCTTTATATGTTCATGGATGCATTTACCTTATCTGCAATGAGAGCAGGGTGCAAAAAAAGCGGTATCATATCGCAAATTGCGATAGAAAAATTGTGTTTTGCTATGTAAAAATAAATTTGAATCGCATTTTGAGACTTTATTTTAAAAATCACAACAAATGATTCATAACAGTAAAAAAAAAATCTTTCCATATATATGCATAGCTCCTGTAATGTTCATGTTTTTCTCTTATATTTGAAACCCTGCATAGGTACATTTTTTAAGAACTAGTGAAATAATAGTTGTGAACTGCAAGTCAAAATATTGAAACTGCTATAGAAATGAAATTTTGATTAGCAGTTTGCTAATCAAAAATATTCCCTTATTTTGCACCCTTCTTCCTCTTCAACGCAGACCGTCCGACCTACTAATAAGGTGTAAGATATCTATTTGGACGACCAGAAAGTGCCACCGCCACCCAATTTAGACCGGAACCCATTGGGAACACATCCACAGGGAACACACCCTCCTTCCTCTACCACCAACCTCTCGGATGGACTTACGGATCCACATGTTTAACATGATCGTACTCTGTATGAATACGGCGGCAGTTTTGGCAGTGACAGGAATCAAACCCGGTCCGTCCAAGTGCAATTCCCACGAGCTAACAACTGGGCTGTCGCGCCCTTTATTTTGCACCCTGAATTTTGCTGCCTGATTCAAACTTTGGAAATACTTTTATAGGCAAAGTTCTCTCAAGAGTTTAAAACAAATTAGAAGCCGACTGCATGGTAGCACTTAATATATCAGTCCCCATAGAAATTCACATTATTGTGGCATACAGCAAAGCAAGTTTTCTTTCTGCCATTGCAGGTATTAATTATTCCATGTTGATAACATGCTTCTTTAAAACAAAATATAAATATCCCTTACTTCATATTACGAATGAGTACTTAGAATGTTAATGATATTGTGCACAAATATTTATTCAGAAATTATTTAAAAATTGTGCCTTGTGTACAGGGATAACTAAAATGTGTAAATCGATGAAAGTAAGAATGTCAAATGCTTTTTTTTTAAACTACACTAAAAATTTACGTGCACAATGATTTGAAAAAAAAATTATATGCATCCTAAGATTGTTATTTAAAAACATCATATCAATTTCATACTAAACCTTTTCAGACATAGTTAGAGGTGTGTATCAGTAAATTTTCCATTTTTATTCCATTTTAATAGATTTGAAAATTAATTCTTTTTACACTGCTTTTTAAAAAGCAAGTAACTTTACAAGTCTTTGATTATTTAGATTTTTTAATTTTGAGGAAGATGGTTCAGTCATGATAACAGTCATGTAAAAATAATTTGTGGAGACTGAAAAACGGAGTCCAAAATTTGCAAATATGAAGTTTCGTGATATATATTTTAGCTAAGACTGCCGGATTATCAGCTGTCGAAATGATGTAAGAAATAAAAAAATTAATTTAAAACAAAATATTGAGCAATAAATATTTTTTTTCCAAAAGCATTAGACAAAATGGTCACTGTACAGTACGTTGTTGTTGTTGAAACCCAGACCGTCCGACCTACCAGAAAGGTGTAAGGTAACTGTTTGGACGGTCGGGAAGTGCCACCCAATTTAGACCGGAACCCAGTGGGGGAGGCATCCACAGGGACCGTACCCTCCTTCCCCTACCACCAACCTCTCGGAAGGACTTTCGGACCCACATGTTTAACGTGATCGTACTCCGCATGAACACGGCGGCAGTTTTGGCAATGGCTGGAATCGAACCCGGGCCAACCGAGTGCAACTCCAGCGCGCTAACCAATGGGCTACCGCGCCCACTGTACAGTACGTGTGTAGAAAGCCCAGACCACACGACCAACCCATAGGCTAATGGTAGCTTTCTGTGTGGCCGGGTACAGTACGTGTGTGAAAAACATTTAAATTAATTTATATATTATAAAGTAAACTTCTATAAACAGAAATTTGCATACAAAAGCATTTAGTCTATTACAATAAACATACCTTAGTACAGCTGAATAGACCTGAACATAGCCGCCGTCAGATATTTTGGGCATATACAACAAATGTCCACCCCTTCGTATTTTACAAGTTATTGATCTATTTTTACAAATGGTTTAGGCAAAAAGGGGTCCGGTTTGTGGAACAGTCCAGTTGTTAGTTCACGGGGATTGCACTAGGATCACCCAAGTTTGATTCCCAGCTCTGTCCAAACTGTTTATGTGTTCATGCGGTGTACGGGAATGTTAAATATGTGGGACTGTAAGTTCTTCCGAAGTATACAGTCCCTGTGGATGCTGTCCCCATTGCTTTCTAGTCTAAATTGGATGTGACTTCCCGGTCATTTAAACAGCTACCTTACACCTTTGAGTAGGTCAGATGATGTGGGGGAAAAAATGAAGCCTCCCAAGCTCCTATGCAAAGAATTCTTATTCCTTACCTATCAGTGCCTCTCTACTAGGCTGCGGTTTGAGAGGTATGGAATACTATTTTAAATCATGTTTCAGTAATAACTGAATTACAATTAAAATAAATTAATCACATTAACAAATTTATTGAAGTGAAATCCCGGTTTTGCAATACAATCATTATATGCAGGAAAACAAAATACAAGGAAAACGCCATTTTAATTAGAATATGAAAATCAAGGAAAATATATAAGAAAATAAATAGACCATTTATCAAGCTTTACTTTTTCATTTGATAAAAATTTAATCAAGAACAATTCCAAATATATATTCCTATATTTCACTCAAGATTGATTTGGATTCCATAAGAATTTTTTACATTGATCTTAATACATAGACTTGTAAATTTCTCTATTGTAAACAACTACTTCTGATTTATACAAAAAAATTGAAGCAAATAATAAATAAATATCAAAGAATGTAATGTGAAATTGAATAAATTAAAACATCAGGATATTTGAAGTCAAATTTCCTATTAACTATTAAGAAAACAGCCACTTCTTTATAGCTTGGATATGTCTATCAAAGCCTTTCTGTAGCTTTAGTATAAATTGTGTGCATATTTTCTTTAAGTTCCATTTCCAATGGAATATCGTCTGATGTGGGTAGACAGAGAAAGATTCGATACTCCTGAAAATCCCGCTTGACGCTGAGCTTTACTAGACAAAGTAAACATTCATTGTTTATTTACAAATTATTTGGATAAACGCTATCTCCCTTGTCAACCATAAAACCAAAATAAATAAAATATTTCTACAAAATTAACTCTTTATAAAAACTAGCATGTTACATATATAAACGTACAAAGTTACCGAATTGATTTTTAAATGAAATTATAAAATCAGTGGTGTGCAGCGATATTTTGCTTTAGGCAAGCACAACATTTAATTCTGGTATATAAAAATAATAGAAAAGGTATATTACAGTCAACCCTTCTATATCATGATACTCTCATAATGCAGATTCTATATAATGTGGAGCAAAAATTGCGACAGCCCTGTCATAAGGCAATATTCATAAAACGCGATAGTCTTAGAAAGCGGTTTCTCTATAATACCCACCAGTTTAAGCAGTCTCCCTATAGCATGATTACACTTTTACGGTTCGAAATTAATGGGGAATTCTCCTGTTTTTTCATCCACGTATCCATCCATATTTCAACTTCATTTACCAAGGAAATCCTCTGTAAAATAAATTAATACATTCATCTCAAATGCATTGGTAGATGAAAATATGGGTAAAGAATGGGTTTCAAATTTCAATTTAAATGATGTGAAAAGGGAACTGGGTTTCTGTAAACAATTAGAGAATTACTTTATTGAAAATGATCCTTCATCAGTACGAAGTGCAAATTTTAAAAAATAATTACAAAATTGTTTAGCTCCCTTCAGAGAGATTTTGATCACTAACTAATATTTAACAGAGGTGATGAATATTAATAGAATTTTTGTTGGAAAAAGTTATTAAGTTTATATTCCACATTGTTTTTAATTTCCTCATAAAGTCTTAATAAAATTAATTCGAAATATGTAAAATATGTTTGGCTTACTTTTGTATCTATAAACTTATATTTCATAACCATATTCACCATAACATGGTATTCTAAAAATACAATTTTATATAACGTAGAATGAATCAGTCTGATTTATATGTTCTGAGTTCCACTTAATGCGGCTTTCGTATAATACAGTACGAATTGTTTTGAGTTTCTTATAACGCAGTATGCTGTTTCCATATAACATGGTACGAACTAATCTGATGTGCACTAATCTGAGTTTCACAATATAAAGCGGTATGAATTAACACTAGAACGACTGAAGCAGTCATTTTGACTGCATAACTACTTTGAGAAACGATTCCTCCAAAACGACTAATCGCAGCACATTGAAATTTTATGACTTTTCTTATTTTCTTTGCAAAAAATGTGTCGAAGAAACATCCTAAATTCTGTAACTATGACCAAAATTTCATTCGAAAATTTGGCTGTCTTCCAAACATTTGACTGCATTTGAAATCAATAGGCTTCTAGTGTTCACCCATTGTAATTTTTATACAAAAATATAATTTATGGTATAAAAAAATATAAACTTTATACCAAATTTTGTTCAACATGCTCCATTTGTTTGTGAGATATCTTTATTCATACACACACACATCACTTTAAAAACAATTTATTCGATTTCACGAATGCTTAAAACACGCTCTTCCGTCAAAAACTTTAATTTTACAGTAAACTTTAATTTTTGACTCCGTCACAACACTTTCCTTATATATTATACTATGCACATAGAGAAAGTAAATAAAAAGCAAATGGATAAAAATTTCATTTATTTTCAAACAATATAAAAACATACAGAGCATACAAAAAAGTTTACTGTAGTATTACATTAATAGAGCACAACAAAATGTTCCAAACATAATCACAAAAAACTATAATATCAAATATAAAAAATACTCACAGGAAAAGCGCACAAGGCGGCTTTCATGCATTTTTGATGAACCAGCGGCTATCTTAGACATATGATTGTAACACATCACTCAATAAGTCTCCGGTCTGACACATATATGGCAACACTGTTGACAGACCCATATGATTTCTAGATAGTACCAACCTTCAAACGACACATGTCAAAATTTCATGACATTCTGACAATTAATTTATAGGTTACAGTGACCCTAGTTTTGTAATTTTCAAAACTATGGAGATAAAAAAGAATTTTGTGTGTTAATTAAACATTGCTTTTTCATGGGGAAAAATGCTGTTGAAGCCAAACAGTGGCTTGATAAGCGTTATGGAGATTTTGCACCAGGGAAATCAACTATTATTGACTGAAATGCTGAATTTAAACGCGGTCGTACAAACACCGATGATGCTGAACGCTCTGGTCGCTCAAAATCGACAGTTGTTCCGAAAAACATAAAAAAAGTCCACAAAATAATTTTGAAGGACCGTAAAGTGAAGTTGCGTGAGATAGCTGACACCTTATAGATATCAAAAGGTAGTGTGTTTACAATTTTACACGAAAATTTAAGCATGCGTAAGTTGCTTTCGAAGTGGGTGCCGCGTTTGCTCACACCGGACCAAAAACAACAACGCGTCGACGATTCAGAGCGCTGTTTGGAGCTGTTCAAGCGAGATAAGAAGGATTTCTTGCGTCGGTATGCGACAATGGATGAAACATGGATCCATTACTCCACACCTGAATAAAAAAGATCGATTTCGATTCAAAAATTTGGCTCAAATGGAGAAGTGATTGCCGAAACTGAGGCCTATATTGAGAGCAAAGACAAATCGTTCTACAAAAAAGGCATCGGAATGATAGAGGAGCTTTGGAATGAATGTATCACTCTTGAAAGAGAATATGTTGATGAATAAAGTGGAATTTCTAAAAAGAAAATTGTTTTTCTTAGTTAGACCGGAGACTTATTCAGTGATGAAGTATGTAATGCATTGCAAATTGTATTAAAATATGATTCTGTGCGAAGCACAATAGGCTCATGTAGGTATTAGATACATTCTTGTGAAGAGTAAAGAAAGATCAAGCTGTGAAACAAAAGTTGCTTTATTGCACTAGGCCAAATGACTGCTTAGCGGGGCAAGCAGTCCAAGTTTACAAATCATATAACATAACTACAATGGAATTTCAATACATTTCATGAACTGGAGTACCATTTTGGTTTGTTCTGGTACATTTCAGCTCCTGATTTGAAAGCATGCCGTACCTCTCCTGTATATTATTCACGCCTTCTGTGAAGTGACAAATTTGCAAACTCGTGCTATAAAGTATCATTTCATTCCGAAAATATGAATTTTAATTATAATTCCATTCAATCAAAGCATTATTTTAACGCTGCATGCCGTATTTAACGCTGCATGCCGTATTATCAAAGTTGTACATATTATCAAACTTACTAAACTTATCCTTGAAACTAGTTTTTTAACGCAAATAATTTAATTTCTTATTACAAAGGAGGAATACTAATGGATAAAAAGTGAAAAGCACCAGAAATGCAGCAGATTTCTCTAATAATTGCTTTAATTAATTTTAAATTTCAACAGATTCATAGTTACTAGTAAAAGCGTGAAGTTTGAACCTGAGAGACTGCTACCAGTCCTTAACAAAATAGTAAAACAATTTTATGAATATTGAAGATCATTAAATATTTATATAACAAAAAATAAAATTTCCAAAAATTTTTATTTTAGTGTTCCTCTTAGTGACATTATACACTTAGTGCTCCTTTTAGTGACACTTCTCTAACGAGCACTAAATACAGGTCCATAAGCTTTGTGGTGCTCGTGAACAACATGCTCAGGATCTCTGTTCTATGGGAACTAAAAAATTCAGTCCAACCACGTTACCAACTTCAAATTTCAATCATATTTAATTTGAGTTACATAAAAATATTTAATGAAATACGAACAAAATGTAAAAACTTCTGGATCTTCAATAGTAAGAAGTTATTAGAAATGCAATTTATTAAATCAGCTTTAACTTTCTTGAAATTCAGAAACATATAAATTCAATCAACTTTAGCCATCATAGTAGGAGTTCAAAAATTATATTTAATTGTTTGAGAAGTATCTCGTTTTCCACATTTGGCATTATTTCGCTCTATAAAATAAGTATGTCAAAAGGGCTTTTAACACCAAATTTAGTGTAGCTTCTGTAAACATGCAATTTTGCATACATATATGAAGATACTCAGTTTTTATGTATAACTACCAAATTATCATACTGGATATAAATATAAAGAGTATCATTTATTCGACAGGATGAGCATGTTCTTAAAGGTTGTAACTAAAAGAACACGGAAAGGTTTACCAACATTTATAAAAAGCATAAGGCCGGATTCAGACTGATCCGTTCGTACGTTGCCCATCCGTTGGGAGCTGTACGTCAACCAATCACAGGCTCGAACGCACGACCGTGCGTTCATCCGTTGAACATGGTTCAAGTTCATGTTTCACGGATGCGTTGGTCACGTGATGCGTTACCTTCTGAAAAGACACCAATGAAAAGGCTTCTCTTGATAAACAAGATGGCTGTCACTTCGATCACAGGATTTCCAAATGCAAGAATGATTTCGGATATACCTCAGACTATATGAAAAATATTCTGATTGGTGAGTTATTATTTGTTTATTTAAAAGAAATATGGGAAGTTTACTCTTAAATCTATGCCAGTTTGACGATCATTAGATAAATTACTTGTGTGATCACTTGTTCATTTGAACGTGTGGTCATAAAATTTTATTTTAATGTATACCGATCGCCTAATTTACTAATTTGGAACTGTACAATGACCCGACTTGATCCAATTTAAAAATGTGATTAAAGTAATCTCCCCACATCTAATGTTCAATGTAAACTAGTACGCTCTCAATGAATGGATATTTGAGTAAAATTTATTGTAAATATTTTATAGAAACATAGCATTTAATCGCACTCAGTTATTCATCATGACCATACCAAATATTTCTATCCCTTCCGGACTTTATCGGTATTTCAAGTTTTGCGATGTCATACATTTTCACATAGTTAAGAAATCTGTCAGGATGTGTAGTATGTGATGCTATTTATAAATTGTTGAAATTCCCTTTAGATATAACAGTTTTTCAATAAATTATAATTAAATCCGAAAATAATGATTTAAATAATTATTTGTATAATGTGTTTAGTATGTTTTTGAGTCCTAAGTATAATGTGTGTTGTTTTTTAAACATTCCATATTCTGTATCCTTATGTGAATAAAGTAAACAACCCAAACCATATTTTGTTGCAGACTTCGCATATAGTATATTTGTTATGTGGCATGCAAATTTGGGAATCTTATACACTTTTGTAATTTTTTTTATTGTACAATTTATTTTGGTATTTATATTAGCATTTATCAACTTCAACACAGGGTCCTCGTCCTAGCTATGAATGTTCTGATAATATATACTATTGAGACTACTTAACACGAAAGTGAAATATTGGTTAACACGATATGCAGGCTGTACCAATATATTTGTTTCATGCAAAATAATAGTTAAGATGCAATGGTGAATTTATATACCGACGAATACCAGGGACCTCGCTTCAGAGGAGAGCCTCATTTTGAACGAAAAATAAAAGTAAAATATCTTTAAGAAAAAAAAAAATTTCTTAAAGATTTTCAATAGTGAAGAAGGAAATAAGGACGAACTCGAAAATGAATCCCAAAAAGTGGATTTAAAGTGTTTGTATTCGTATCTATGTGGAGAAAACATAATTCAAGCATTTCCAAATGTTGAAATAGTACTTCATACTTATCTGCGTTTGATGATCTCCAACGCTAGTGGGGAAAGGTCATTCTCTAAATTAAAACTAATCAAAAACAACTTAAGAAATGTAATGACTGAAAAGGGGTCATCAAATCATTTGTCAATTCTTAGCATTGAAAACTACCTTGTTAAAACGTTAGATTTTACTTATTGATACTTTGTTGCATCAAAAGCCAGAAAATGTCCAATTTAAAGTACCATAAAAAGTTTTAACTCTTTTCTTAGTATTGTGCTGTAATATCAATATTTACCGCACAGTTTAACAAATAAAAATGTATAATATTTAAACACTTGTATCGTTTAATATTTTCATAAAATATTACTATTCTCATCTTAATTTAATTTCTGTTCAAACTTTTGGGTGCAAATATTTCAAGTATGTTTATTAGATGAAAAAAAAAAAGCGTAGCAGGATTTGTATAGAACGAGATTCAACGTGTTTATTTTTAAGTACTTTTTTTTTCTAAACTGGTTTTTAGAGTATGTGTGTGTGTGGGGGGGGAGGGGGGCTCTTCAGAAAAGATTGCCGGGGCCACATTCTCCCATGATTCGCCACTGTTAATATGAAATGTATGTTCTCTTTTATCCAGTGCCAATGCACTTCTGTGTAACAGGCGGTTTGTACTTACTCGCATTTTATGTGCAAATCCCAGAGATCTTGAAAATAGTGACTTTTAGATTTTGCAATTGTAAATCAATATTTGTGTAACAACATTTTGTCCATTACATCTGTAAACAACATCTTAATCGCTGATATGTTATGTATATATTTATGTTAATTTTTTTACATAATTGTCTATAAATTTTATTGTAATTATTAGTTTTTTTTTGTTTTGTTTTTTCAAGAAAAAAATGCCAAAAGAGTTAAAAGCACAGCTATTATATTTATATAATACTGGTATGTGAAAAAACTTTTGGCGAGTAATCACTGAGCTGAAATTTCTGAATTATTCACTCGTTATTAGTAGAATTTTATAGCTTATTATGTGCAGCATTACAATTAGATTTGTTATATTTTCATTTTGCTAACTTGTTTGAATACAGAAGAAATCTATTTAGCAATATTCTTCAAGGTTCGTGTGGTATTCAAGTTCAAGTCTGATATTTATTACCATGAATATTTATCTACAGCTAGATACCATAATTTAAAAATATTCATTCTAATAGTTAAGGACAAGCAGTTTTGATGTGTTTTTTTTTTACCAAGGGTTATAAAGTGATACTAATTCTGATTTAATTTGTTACAGGAATTTAAAGTGTCTAGAAAGATATATTTCTTGAAGGACTGAAAAATCTACAGCTGGTGCACACATCCTCTGCTCTGATCCCTTAAGATTGTTGTTGTTGAAACCCAGACCGTCCGACCTACCAGAAAGGTGTAAGGTAACTGTTTGGACGGCCGGGAAGTGCCACCCAATTTAGACCGGAACCCAGTGGGGGAGGCATCCACAGGGACCGTACCCTCCTTCCCCTACCACCAACCTCTCGGAAGGACTTTCGGACCCACATGTTTAACGTGATCGTACTCCGCATGAACACGGCGGCAGTTTTGGCAGTGGCTGGAATCGAACCCGGGCCTACCGAGTGCAACTCCAGCGCGTTAACCAATGGGCTACCGCGCCCCCTCCCTTAAGATTGTGAAGAAGTTAAGGTATGTTTTTGTCACATTAATTTCAGTGCTTGACATTTACTATTCCTAGTTAATATACTGTAAATTAGAAATTCCTTAATTGGTGATTAAAAAGTGTAAAGTGGATGAATTTAAGTAAACATTAGATGTTGCTGTGCTGTTAAAAGTTAAATACTTGTATATAGAACTTTGTGGGGTAAACTGTTCCATATTTATAATATATGCTAAGTAAGTTTTTATAATGACAAACACATCTAACATATAAATACAATCTTGCTGTAGTCATTTTAATTCATAATCTGCAATTTGAATCCTCGTGATTTGTTTATCAGTCTCTAACACACACATGTGGGTTAGTCATTTCATTTTCAAGGACTTTCCAATGATCATTCGGAAACACCTGACCTGTGCATGCAAGCAGCTCACTGAGTAAAGAAATATTATCAAAAAATTAAATTTAGCATTTTTAAAATTAAAGTTTTGAAAATTAAAATTAAAATTTTCATTACAATAATCAATCTGGTCAACTAAAATTTCTTAGAATAAATGCTAATTTTATTCTGATTTCCAGTTTTATATAAGCAAGCTAAACAATTTGAAATCAACTGTAAAAGTTACTGGTTTTAGATTTAAATTGTATCTTGTGAAAATAACCTGTTTCAAATTAAATTATAACTATCGTGAAAAGGATCAAATTGAATTTAAACTGCATTCATTGTAGGACCAATTTTAATATGATTCATATATTGCACATGTAATACATAACCCATTTGTCTTAAAAAGTTACTGCTAGTTTGGGACACCACCACAGTATGCATCAACATATCAAGTGCATTTATTGCCCACGCAGAAGGTGTTTACTTAGGCACATAAGCAGGCTATGATGCCAAGTAGTAGCACATGCCACACTGTAGCAGGCATATATTTTTTAATATGCGTAAGCTGCATTTTAATATTTTCTTTGTTAGCACAGCCTATTCCACTGAATAGTGGGTGCATGTATTTAGTTTGCATAGGTCACATTTTATTTTTAGGTAGTGTAGTATAGCAACTTATATCTAGATAAAATAGTGCTCACATATTATTTGTTTATAAAAGTTATTGCTAAAATAGTGACTGTTATAGATAACAATTTTTAATTTTTCAATTCATTAGTTTTTTAATTGGTAAACATTTAATGATTTTTTAAAACTATTTTAACTAATGAAATAATTTAATATTCCAAGATAAAATTACTTTTATATAGTTTAATTTAGGAGTCAGAGTCGGTATATTTTTACTAACTCCGACTGCACAGCCCTGAGTGTTCTCAATGATCAGTTTGTAAACATATGATGAAAATATTGCATAAAAGGAAGAATTGCTAATGACCATTATATATATAGAAACATGACATGTGAAATATGCCATGCTAATGGGGATTAAGATTTAGCAACTTGTTGGCACTAAAGTTAAAGCTTCATATCATTTCAATATTTTAGAAGCATTTTCATTGTCCATGAAATATTATTTTTTGAAAATGTTTCATATAAGCTAAGATAGCTACACTATTTTCAATCTGCTTCTCCTGCATAAAAGTCATATTTGGTTGTAGAAAATTGCATTTTTGTATAACTAGCTGACAGCCAGCGGTTACTTTTTTTTATCAGGTACGACTAACGATAGAACTGAAAGCCTCACTTTTTTATGATCAAAATCTACTGCTTTATGGTATACATTAATCCAAATGCAGAAATTTCAAATAGAATTTTAAAGTTTAAAAAAAAAAGTATTCATAACAAAAAAAAAATGAAGACATGGGTTGCCCATGTGTGATTTATGTCAGGCCTTTGTTGATATTCTATTCATTTAATTTTGTAAAATAGTTGAAAATGATATTTCTTTAAAACTATACATTTTATTTTTTACAGGTTTTTCTGAATTCAAGTATGGACTAGAAAATTTAAAGAAAGTTTGACTGGATCTAGTTTTGTTTTAAAAAAATATTCATATTTGTTGAACATAATCTTTTATAAAATATTTTATTTCTTATATCTAAAAATTTTAGCTGTATACTTCTGAAAAATAAACAAATTAAATTTATGTATTTGATTTTATTGTTAATTAGTATGTTTTGAATTTCTCCATTGGGATTTAATGTTGGAACAAAAATATTGTAAGTATTTAGTTCTTACTCCAAAAGGGTACATGAGTAATTATGATGCACAGTTTTTCGGAGGGGTGTGCTGGCCCCAATATGTGTTCTGTCTGGTGAAAAATATTGAATAAGACAAGTCCAATATTCAGCTTCACTGTTCTTATTAAAATGTTCTCTGCAGAAGCGAAGCTGAATATTCGACTCGTTTTTAACTATCTTATAACAATGGCTATTCATATTACCATTGTTGTAAGCAAACTGTCACCTAACTAAAAGGGCTTGCAGATATTTAAAATATGGAAACTAATATGGTTACACATAAACGAAGAAATATCTCTATGATAAAAATATTTATCAGACTGCTGCAAGACCCAATAAGTTCAACACTTTTCTGTATAGAGGGAAAATATTTTAGCAATGGGCAGTTGATCAACAAATTTGGAATTCTAATTCAGATATGTTTTCAAAACTGGATTCGCAGTTAGTTATATTGGATTTTAGTTTAGATTCAAATGTGGATTTCAGTTAATTTGCTAAAAAAAAAAATTTACTAAATATGTGGATATACTGAATAATAATAAAATATTTTAGCAATATTTTAGCTGGAAAATATTTTAGCAATGGGCAGTTGATCAACAAATTTGGAATTCTAATTCAGATATGTTTTCAAAACTAGATTCGCAGTTCGTTATATTGGATTTTAGTTTAGATTCAAATGTGGATTTCGGTTAATTTGCTAAAAAAAAAAAATTTACTAAATATGTGGAAATACTGAATATACTGAATAATAATAAAATATTTTAGCAATGGGCAGTTGATCAACAAATTTGGAATTCTAATTCAGATATGTTTTCAAAACTGGATTCGCAGTTAGTTATATTGGATTTTAGTTTAGATTCAAATGTGGATTTCGGTTAATTTGCTAAAAAAAAAAAAAAAAATTTCTAAATATGTGGAAATACTAAATATACTGAAATATTCTATTAGATCTATTATAAGAAACATCTGTTCTTCATTTCCATTCAATTAATGTTAATGCATTAATAAAAAATAATTATTTTTCTCCTTTAATGATAATTCATTTCTTTGTTTTCTTTTTTCATTATTCAGTATTTTTCTGGTTTGAGTGGAAGTAAAAACAATATCTGAAAAAATTTATACAAGCACATCTTGCATCATTGATTTTCAATGGTTATAAGCTAGTTTTATTATATTGATGTAAAAAATATAACATTACAGGTTTGAAAGTTGAAAAAGCATTATTAAAATCATATTAATAAAATCAAAATGTGTTTTTGTGAGCATGTCAACTACTGAACTCAGCTTTGAAATTTTAAATGTAAAAATTATCACAACTCAAATTCTAACAAAATGAGCACATTTTATTTTTTTAACTAAATGTTTATTCTGGAAGTCCTATTGGATTAAATTTTTTTTATTGTTAAATATAATTTGCATATTATTTTGATGTCGATGTGAAAAACAAAACTGGCGAAGTAGCCACAAAGAGGAACTACTGAGAAAACCTATAAGATGGCCTGATGGAGCTGTACCATCAATGATGTGAATTTCATTTATATTTATAAATACTATTTATTTAAACTATATATATATATATATTGATATTGCAACAAACAGTTTGTTACCAGCTGCTATATACTCTTGGCTGGTCTGGGTTTTCAACAAGCCTGTTTTGATTGCTCTCAAACCAACATAATTTTAAAATACACGACAATGTGGATTATTCCTTTTATCTATTTTGTATTCTCCATGAAGTAATGTGAAATACTCCGTAAAATCCTACTTGAAATTGAGTGAGGTTATCAAACATTTTTGCTATTGGCTGGTATTATAAAGTTGTTGGCCTGAAAGCATTCTAAACTGATTAAAAAAATAGAAAAAAAAGAAAAATTATAAATGCAAGTGGAAATGTTAAAAGTTCCAATATTATGGGAAAATAGTTTTATTTATAAAGGTAAGCTGATTTTACTGCTAAAATATATCGGAAAGCTTAATGGTGCTTTATTGGCAATTTTTATCACTCAGATTTCCTTCTTTTTACTTTGACGAATATGTTAGGTAAAAATATATATTATAAGAAAGAAGTTACTGCAATCTTTTTAAAATGTCAATTTCTTCTTCCATAAACTTCAGCTTACCAAATTTAATCTGTTAAAGCAATTTAATATTTCAAAGATCGAATAATGATAAGAAGCAAAAAGAATTTGTAGTAATGTGCATTGTTTTATTGAAGATATTAGCTAGGAAGAGCATTGGTTTATGTGAGAGAAATAAGCATTTGTCTTGTCAGATTATATTTATACTTCACACAAAATGCTGACATCTGGTTTAATAATTTTTTAGCACTATTCTCATTAACTATGAGTCAGTTGTTTATTAATCATATTTGTCTATTTCAATATTTGCTGACAGTTGCAGAATATAATTGTGAAGTCAGTTAAATCTAAATCATGTTAATATTTGATTGTTCCACATCAGAAAACAGGATTAGCTTAAGTTGGATTAGATATGAAATTAATTTACTGCTTAAAAAAGTAGATTAAATTTTTTGTGTTTGGATAATACTTGTCACCATCTAAGTAGTAAAACTTAAAATACCAAGAAAGTCTAGGTATTTTGTAAATAGTAATACCTTGGTAGCCAAACAATACTTTAACAAACACTGATGAATATACAAAAGACACAAAATATAATGTAAAAAAAATATGCATAGCAGAATGGGCACGAAATTGTCATTAAGAAGCACCCCAAATTTGCAAAATGGTAAATCTACTAACATATGCACTAAAACCCCGGAGTAGTGCATAAGGTTCATGAAGCCTGTTAGCCAAAAATTATAAAATTTGGAAAGCAAAATAACATTTATATTTAAGGTAAGTATTGTTCAACTTTACTTCTAAAAATGTAACATATCTGGTAAAGATCTCATAAACTAGGTGATTTTTCACAGCCAACATACTATTAAAAATCTGAGTTCTTTTATAAGAAAATGAATGGAAATTCAAAAGATTTTATTTTTACAATTATATATATATAAACCCAAGGCTGTTTATTTAAATTTATACTGAAAGATATTAATTCTGAAGATGCAATAGATGCTAATATATCAATCCTCAATTGTTGGTAAATTGGTGTATTTCAAAATTACTAAATAATTAAGATTTTTGCATTATTGGCGGAGAGAGACTTCCACAAATAAATAATCTCATAAATATATTAAACGAGAATTGTGGTCAAAAATACACAGTAAATACAAATAAGCTCAATTCAAGAATTTACCAAAATAGGATTTCATTTGAAAAATCCCTAAATAGAGAATTTGAAGAAACAGATTTACATATATACTGGGATATGGCCATATCCCAGAAAATATGAGATTGTATCCTTCACCCGGCCCAGGGGAGCGGACACCACTCGAACGGGAAGCCCGATACTTCCAGTAATTTTTTTAAGCTGGAGAAGACATGAAATATTCACAAGGGGAACTGAAATATGAAGCCCTCCATAAAGTTTGTAGGGGGGCATAATTTGGGGGGACATGCCGGCCTTGTCCAAAGAAATTTACAAATTTAGAACACGTTCCCGGCCCGAGGACCATTAAGTCACGGCCGAAATGCTTTTTATTCAAATGTGTTTGTACAAAGAACTAAGACAAAAGTTTTTCAAACATTTATATTTACATATAGCTAAATTCAACACAATAATCTCATGCACTCTATTAAAATTCACTTAAATTTTTGTCAAATTTAAATACGCCCAGCCCGACTTTTTAAATACTGAGCCCGACCCGACTCACGGAACAAATCGGGCCTGCGCTAATTGACCAGACCTCAATATGAATATATTATCATAGAACAATATGAAAATCAATCGAACAGCTGCTGTCAAATAGTAAACAAATCCTAACCAATCAAGTTGAGCCGCACAAAGATTTCTTCTTTCCCACACCATTTGCACCCCCATCGCCTCATACAGCGTGGAAAAAGAGGAAAATCCCTTGTGCTCGAGAACTCCATGCGTTGACGGATTAGTGTGATTCAATGCTCTACGTTGCTCCTCTGACGGATAGCCAACGCAACGGACGAACGCGTCAGTATGAATCCGGCCTAACTCTTTAGCGATCATTTAATTTTCTATTACTCTCAATAGTAGATTGGGGGGAGGGGGGCTGCAGAAATGAACACCAAATTGTGTAAATTAAAATATATACCTTAATTTTACATTACATTCTAATTTAGACATTTGTACGACTTCACTTACTGCTATCGAGCTTAACATATAGTTGATCATATAGTCAGTGCTTTTGATATGTATATCAAATACACCTTTTAAAAATACAATATTTCTTTTAGTTCTCCAATTAACACTCTGCATGGTGATAATTTGTAGTTTTAAAATGGCTTGAAAAGGCAAGTTTTTGATTTAGCTGTGTTTGTGTTACTGGCAAAAATTGGACTGTAATTATACCAGTTTACTTAAGTTTTAGTGCAATTTAAGAAATACAATAATTCCGAAAGTACAATGACAACAATTATGTATGTAAATTGTTTCTGAATAAATAACTACTATGCTTTAGCTGAATAACTAGTATGCTACCCCTTTAGATCTTAGTTATTTTCTATAGAAATATAAATGTATTTTTACACATTTCAGGTTCAAAATAATAGTTTATGAAGCAAAATCATGCATTTCTTTCTCATTAATTTTTAGCATGTTCATTGTAATCATCTTAAATGTAAATATATCTAAATACAATAGTATTTGAAGGATATCAGAGTAAAATATATGCATATTTATATAAAGCGTCCACACAAATAATAAATAATTGTGGAAAAAATCAAAATTCAACACAGTCTGTTTCTCGTACTTTTCATTTCGAATATTAAGTAGTATGATTTTTGGAAATTGAACTTTTGTAAAATACGTAAATGAGTCATTTACTATTTTTAATGAGTTATTAAAAATTTATGTCATTTAAAATGACAAATTTTTAATTTCATTTAAATTCCCACTAAAATGTTTTAGGTCTATATCATCAAGTTGTATTTGGTTGACTATATTCATATATCAATAGCGACCTCTTTTTACTAATAAACAGAAATCAGTTTGTTGCAAGGGCCCTATCAATGTTCGTAAGAACGGTTTGTTGCAAGGGCCCTATCAGTGTTCGTAAGAACGGTTTTGCGCTCCGCAACTATTCAAACCATAACTTTTATTACTGAAATGTAAAGATACACAGAATGGTGCTGGACAAAATTATGATTTCATCGCAGCATAACACATTTAAATCAACAAATTCTGTTACTTTTATTCTAAAACATGCAATCGAAACTTCACATATCAGAGGAAAAACTGAATACAATACTTTATATAATACAAGTGATTTCTAATGCCAATACTACAATGACTTCTATGACAATACTACATTTTTACATGCAATTAATTTGTTATACTTTACAAAAACAGCTACTACCCTAACTGATTTCTGAGATGCAGATATCTTTTAGGATTCCTAGCTAAAAAAACACTTAGAAAAGTTCGCCGAGATATCAGAAACAGCATAACTCATCTAGTGCTCATTTAGCCTTTTTGTGACATACAAACTCCTTTTAAAAGCATTATATAAAATAAAAATACAATCATACACTATATATTGTTGGAAAAAATCAAAACTTCACGATTCCCGTCCCAGGTAACACACATACGGTATTATAACCGTTGATAAACCGTTTATACGTTATATTTTCGTATGTGTTATACGATAAACGGTAATACATCGGTTATAATACCGTTATGAGTAAACGGTATATAAAAATACCGTATATCATACGTATGAATTACCGTGTATGAACATACCGTATGTAGAAATACCGTTTTAAATACGTATGTATTACTGTTTATTTTACATTAAAATAACCGTTTTTATTACGTTAAAAATACCAATTTATCATACGTAAAAATAACCATTAACGCTCCCCTCTCGCTCAAATCCTCTTTCAGCTTTGTTCTCGAACCCTTTTCCCAAAGGCATTTTTATGTATTACCGTTTAAAATACATTATAAATACCGTTTATCATACGTTATAAATACCGTTTATATTACATTAAAATTACCATTTTTCATACGTAAAAATAACCATTAACGCTCCCCCTTGCTCAAATCCTCTTTCAGCTTTGTTCTCGAACCCTTTTCCCCAAGGCATTTTCATGTATCCCTTCTTGTTTATCTTCACCCTCCCAAGTTCTAACCCCGCCGTGACGTCACGCAGTTCTGGAAGCTTCCAGAACGGACTCATTTCTACCTCAGGGGACGAAGCCATAAGCTTTGTGCATCTGGCAACACTGAGTGCAGTAATCATTCTTTACGTTTCCCGCCATGGTTTGTAGCACAGAAAGGTTTGTATCTTGAACTTTATTTTCCCGTGTTAGGTTAGTGTTAGGTTAACATGTTGCTTAATTTATATAACTTATTTAATTATATTTAGCTTTAACTTTTATTTTATTTTATATATCTTCCTAGCTTTGTTGTATGTATGCACATATTGCTTTAAAAGCAAACGGGAAAAGTGCATGTTTTCAGCATCGTGGTATGATGTGCATCCATGCTCGCATTTAATACTATCTAAGCGGAGATTAAATGAAAACGTGGTCCGAGATTGCATTTGTTGTCATGCATGCATGTTTATTTCAAATATTGTAAAATCAGAAATTATTCTTTTACATGTTTTTATGTATTTTAAACTTAAAGATGGTATAACTTAAATTTTAAACTTAACTTAGATTTTAAACTTAAAGATGGTAATAGGCTGCAACCTGAAAATGCAGAACGCTTAATTTTCCTGTACCGTAACTTACCTCTAACTTTGATTACAAAGAATAATTAGTTTGTTTTTAAACAATATTTCATATGGTGTAAAACTTAAGAAATTAAAATACTGCCAAATTGAATATTCATCCAAGGGTCATTCCGTGTCAAATCAACCAATGATCTGAACCTTGACATCATGGAAAATGATAATTTTTGGTACAATAGTAGTACCAGTGAAGCTGACAAAAACTGTAAATATTAGATTTTTTGGGCTCTTAGTTTTCAGTTATTGACTTTCTTAAAAGCGAAATTTGGCAAAAAAAAAAAGTATTTGACCTAGAGATCTCAAATTGGTGTCATTTTTTTTTTCTTTTAATGGGTCTTAATTTGATATGACTATGCTATTCTCTAAAAACAATTTCTCTTTTAGTTTGTAATTATTTTAGAAACTCCAATTTTAAAAAAGAGTTAAATACCATAATCATGTTGTATATCAAATTAAGGTCCATCGAAAACAAAAGACTGCACTAATTTGAACTCTTGGTCAAATAGTTTTTGATCTACCACTGTTTAAAGATTTCAAAACTTTACCAGATTTGGCTTTTTTAAAAAAGTGAATAACTGAAAATCTAAAAGCGCAAAAAATATGAAATTTTACGGTGTTTTTAAACTTTACTGGTACTATCACTGTACCAAAAATGATCGATTTTTTAGATATCAAGGTTCAAACCATTAAGTGATTTGACACAAAATGACATACATTTAGTACATAACTCATTAGCCAGTTTTTTCATACATTCAGCCCACATATGTTCTCAATTTTTACAATTTGCTACACACTTAATATTCAGGATGGCCACTCAACCGGGAAAAGTCAGGGAATTTTGTGAAAATTCTGTTTTTTTTTTTTTTTTTTTTAAATACTAGTTGTCCTTATAAAAACAGGACTGCCCAGTTTGTATGCCATTTTCGAAAAATTTCGCCAAGTATTATGCTGTACTCGTAACTTCTAAATAAAGGCTGCCATGTGTCCATTTGATTCCGTATAAAAACAAAAATGCAGAGTTTGTGCTCCATTTTGGACAACTGTTGCCAAGAATATTATATACATTTTACAATATTTTTTCTATTTTAATGACATTCTTTTGACATTGCTGAATTGACATTAATTATTCAATGGCTGTAGCTTGTTACAGTGTAGTTTTTGCATATCTTTAATGTCTGTCATTGTGAACAATTTGCAATGCCCATATTTAAGGACATCAGTTTAGACTATTTCTTTTTATTTCTTCAGGGAAAAAAAACATTAAATTCTTTTAAATATTTCAGTAGTTCAATTTTGCTGCATTTACATGTATTTTTTATTAAAAATGTCAAAATTTATTTGTAAAAACAAAAAATGTGTATTTTTTTCTCCTGATTTAATATAACTTTTTTTTTAATAGTGGAGTAATTGTTAAGATTCTTTAATCAAATTTATAACTAAATAGGGATGTGCACGCATTTTATGTTAAAATTACTGGTCTGGAATTTCTTTTCAATTCACCTGGAAAAGTCAGGGAATTTCAATGTGTCTGAAGAGTGGCCACCCTGATATTTCACATGCCACTCAATATAATTTTATATTTACAATTATAATTACAAAACGTTCAAGAACTTTTAAAATAAGTTCTTCTCCAAACTGAGTGAAGATAATTTCATTTCTTCCTTGCTCAAGAGTACAAACTCTCCCAGTTGCAGTAACAGGCTCTACTTTTTGCAAAATGGTCTCACCTGGCACATTCAATACGTCACTCGGTTGAGGATGAAAGTAAGAAAAGGTCCCTTAGGATGTAGGAAGCTTACTTTATAGTCGCTCGTAACATTATTCTTCTCAAGAATACATGCAAGCCACAAAGATCCTTTATAGACTATATAGTGCCAAATCCAGATTCAATTTTTACTAAATTAGTTTGTGTAATATAGTCGAATGCTGTCACACGTTCAGTAAACCGGTGTTCACTACAGTAATAATGCTTAACAAGAAGCCAATTTTCAGAAATTGGGTAAAAAGAATGAAGTTTTTGAGTACAGCACAGTTGATGAGTATGAAGAAGTTAAAGAAATACTGTCGCCACAGTTGAATGACTTTAAGGCAATCATGGGTACTCAAAAACTTCATTCTTTCTACCCAATTTCTGAAAATATACTTCATGTTAAGCATAATTACTGTAGTGAACACCAATTTACTGAACGTGTGACAGCATTAGACTATATTACACCAACTAATTAAGCAAAAATTGAATCTGGATTTGTCACTATACTCTATAAAGGATCTTGGTAGCTTGCATGTATTCTTGAAAAGACGAGCGACTATATAGTTAGCTTCCTACATCCTAAAGGACCTTCTTCTTTCTTTTATCCTCAACCAAGTGACGTATTGAATATTTGAATGTGCTAGGTGAGACCATTTCGCAAAAAGTAGAGCCTGATACTGCAACTGGGAGAGTTTGTACTCTTGAGCAAGGAAGAGATGAAATTGTCTTCACTTGTTTGGAGAAGTACTTATTTTAAAAGTTCTTGAAAAGTAACGTTTTGTAACTGATTGTAAATACAAAATTAAATTTTGAGTGACATATGTGAAATATTAAGTGTGTAGCAAATTGTTAAAATTGAAAAGAACATATGTGGGCTGAATGTTTGAAACAACTGGTTAATGAGTTATGTACTAAGTATATGTTATTCCGTGTCAAATCAATTAATGGTTTGAACCTTGATACCTCAGAAATCGATCATTTTTGGTACAGTGATAGTACCAGTAAAGTTTACAAAAACTGTAAAATTTCAGATTTTGGGGGCTTTTAGATTTTCAGTTATTTACTTTTATTAAAGACATTAAGGGACTATTTGTGTGCCAAATTTCATAGTCGGTCGTTAAGGGGTTCCTATGGAAATTAAATTTTTTGTAATTTAGCTAATTTCACTTATAGTTTAATACAAAAAAAAAATAATTTTCATAGGAACCCATTGGCTTCCCATTATGAAACTTGGCATACAAGTAGTCCATAAAGCATATATTTTTTTTTTTTCAAAAAAATTAAAAGGGGTGTTTTTGAGATTTAAAAAAAAAAATTTTGAAGCTTTTCAAAAAATTCAAATTTGAAATAGCATAGTCATGTTATATATCAAATTAAGACTCATTAAAAGCAAAAGAAAATAACACTAATTTAAGCTCTCTAGGTTAAATAGTAAGTCTCATTTATAAGCATTTAAAAAACGATATTTCGGTATAATTTTTTTAAATACATGATTTGGAAGAATTAAAAAAATATATATACTAGGAAGAAATTTTAAAATAATATGCTACTTAGGACAAATTTTAAAAAAAAGTTGATACTGGGGTGAAATGTTAAAAAACACAATACTAAATTAAAATAATTTGATACTTTTAAGAAAATAAAAAAAAATACCTGGAAGAAGTTAAAAAAGCCTTATACTTAAAAGAAAATAAACATGATACGTACAAGAAATAAAAATACAATTCTGGGAATTTTTTTAAAAACATTAAACACAATATTATATTTCATAATGTAGTAGATTATAATTTTTGCAATTTTTAGAAATAATTGTGAAACAGTTTGTGTTCTGTGTATCTAGAAACATGTTCTACTTGGGCTCTGTGCCCTTACTCACTGTTTTCACTCTTAAAAATCATCACAGTTGCATGATACCACCATTGATCAGAGATGTGTAGTTTTAGCATGCTAAATTAAAATTTAAAATAGCCTATAATTGTAATTTAAAATAGCCTATAAACTTAATTACAATATTATTAATATTGTTTTTTTTTATATATTTTTAGTATTGAAGTTTACTTTTAAAAAATTAACTCTTTAAAAATTGCAAAAATGTTTTAAGTATTATGTGTTTTAATATATCCCAAAATTTTATTCTGTATTTTTAAGTTATTTTCAATTTAAAATAGCTTATCTTTTAGATTTAAAATTATATTTCATAATGTAGTAGATTATAATTTTTGCAATATTTAGAAATAATTAGAATTAAAAATATATTTAAATATAAACTGAAAATAAAGGAAAAAAACATTTTTGCATTAAAATTATTGTATTAACAATATATAATATAAATTAAAATAAAAATTTTATTACATATGAACAGAGTGATTCTATAGTATTGTGAATTTTGCATATATGACACATTTGATATATCGTATCTTTGTAAAAATATGATTTAGATGAATGTATTTTAAATTTTAAAGATACTGTTTCAGATTGTGTTGATTTCAAATTTATAAATTCAAGTACATTATTGAAATCAACACAATCTGAAAATTTGACATCTATTATAAAAATATATTCACCTGACTCAATATGTTTGTTTTACAAAGATGCATAAAACTTTGTAAATATCATGTCTGCAACATGCACTATTCTGTAGAGTTGTCCAATGTGTGATAAATATGTATATAAACACGTAATAAATACGTGTAGAAACACAATATAAACACGTACTAAATACGTGTAGAAACACAATATAAACATGTAATAAATACATGTAGAAACACAATATAAATATGTATGGGAATACATTATAAATGCGTATGGGAACGCATAAATACATATGGGAACACGTTATAAACATGTATGTGGATATACGTAAGAAACACGTATGTGAATATACGTAATATACACGTATATGATATGTAATAAACATGTATCTGGATACGTAATAATAACGTATGTGGATATACGTAATATACACGTATGTGATGCGTAATTAACATGTATCTGGATACGTAATAATAACACATGTGGATATACATAATAATAACGTATGTGGATACGTAATAATAATGTATGTGGGTATACGTAATAATAACGTATGTGGATATACGTAATAATAACGTATATGGATACGTAATAAACACGTATGTGCATATACGTAATAATAACGTATGTGAATATACGTAATATTAACGTATAAGGATACGTAATAATAATGTATAAGGATACGTAATAATAACCTTTTTTATAACGGTTGGTATACCGTATTCTAACGTACCATTTTTGCGTAATAATTACGTATGGCCTGACACGTAAAGATTACGTATTGCTTGATACGTAAGAATTACGTATTTGTGCTACCTGGGGTGAACGGACGTTTATGCAAATTTAATATGAACGACTCTTCCGTTCACCGGCGTGAACCGTGACGTTTTCCAACATGCCTCCATTTGGTGCGCAACTCCGTAAACTTCATAGCGAGGTCAAGTCTATGATTCGAACTCACACCCAGCAACACTGGCGTACTCACCTTGAGGGACTCAAACCCACGAATCACAGTCTCTGGCGAACAGCTAAAAACATGAGAACCACGAGAACAACAATTCCGCCCATTAATGGCCAACACTCTCTCGCCCAGACTACGGAGGAAAAAGCTAATGATATTGCTGACAGCTTGGAACTCCAATTTTCACCATACGAAGACCCTAACTTCAGCCATCTTTACACAGGCACTTTACACGATTTCCAACAGACCAATCAGAATGCACTTAATGCACAAGCACCAAACGACCTTGATCCCATACACCTGGCTGAAGTTCATCACATTATACACAGCTTCAAAGTGAAGAAATCACCCGGCTCTGATAAAATCAGCAACAGAATGCTGAAAAACCTTCCCCTTTCTTATGAGTACTGGCTCACCGTGCTCATCTGCATCATATCTTGGATCTTCGCTACTTTCTCCAGAGTTGGAAGACTGCTGACGTCATCCCTCTGATCAAAATTAACCAAAATCCTAATTTAGCAGAAAGCTACAGACCAATTAGTCTTCTATCAAGCCTTTCCAAAATTTTTGAGTTAGTGTTGCTTAGACGTTTGACTAGTTTCTGCAGATCGAAAGATATTTTAATTCCTGAACAGCACGGCTTCCGATCTGATTTTTCCACGCATTCCCAACTCATGCGTGTAGTAGAAACTATTCACAAAAACTCTACCAACAAGCAGTTTACCAGCATAGTATTTTTCAACATAAGCAAGGCTTTTGATAAAGCGTTTATCCCAGGTCTGCTAACCAAGCTGGTCCGACTTGGTATTTTGACACAACTTCTGGCTCTCATCAACTCGTATCTTGCTAATCGTTCTTTCCGCGTGCGAGTTGAACGATCTTATTAAACTTTCATTGTAAACTTCTAATTATCTCTGACTGCATCTGCAAATTGCAAATCTTAAACTTATAATTCAATTACTTCTTAATCCTAACCTTGTATTTTAATAATTTTAAATTCTTAATTAATCTCAAATTTGTACTTCAAGTTGTATCTTAAAATCTCTAAACTTTGGACATCTCATTCACCAATACGTTGGAGGTTTTCTATTGGCTCGCTCGTATCCCTGGCCCCGTCCTCCCCCTCTCTTACAGCTTACAGCCATAGCTCAGCACTCATATGGCTATCATAATCTTAGCTCAAATACTAATGCTAGAACGCCCCATGGAGGAACAGCAATATACATTGAAAGAAATATTCCCGATGAGAAACTAAACAACATAAATCTTCAAGGTATAGAAAATACTGGTATAAAAATTAAAATTAATAATACTTAGTTAGTCTTTTTAGTTAGCCTTGAACCGTAGAAGCAGTTCTTCAAAATTTTGAGTGCATCGTGGATTGCCTAGAGGAGGAAATTTCAAGAGATGCAGCCATTGGAAACGACATTATGAGCGCCCAGTCGTTGATAAATTGGATGTTTTTTCTAAATTTGTTGTGGTGGCATTCTGTGCTCGAAATAATCAACCTTGCAAAAGTGCAACTACAAAGAAAGGAAATAGACTTAATGACGGCTCAGCCCAAATTGAGAACTTTGAGGAGTGAAAATGCATACATTAATTTTATCGCGAAAGCGAATTGGGGGGAAATGGGCTGGGAACATGATGATTTTCCAGTTGTAAGAAAACAGCGAATTAAATAAATGTCTGGTGAAATACCTGCTAGCTGCCTTTTGGAGACGCCCGACAAACATTGAGCCTGTTATTACGAGGCTTTCGACACTGTGGGGCAAATTACAAGAACGTGCGACCGGCTTCAAAGAGATCAAAGATGTTTTTGGGGTTTTGATGCCGGAAAAGTTAAAAGTGATGAATTAGGATGATCTTGAAACCAGTGTATGCATTTTAATAGAGATATACTCTGATTTCTTTACGGCTGATCTCAAATATGAGTTGATCAGTTTTGCTGATTTGTATTTTTCCCGAGATCGTGATTTCTTTAATAACAGTCCTCTACAGTATTTAGAATTCATTACTGAAAAAAAAAATTGTTGTACAGCATTCCAGAGTGCTGTGCGTTATTTAGATTATTTCTAACACTGCCAGTCAGCACAGTGAGCGCCAAACGAGTGATGAGTTTTCTAAAAAGAATTAAAGAGTATCGTCGTGCTACTATCACGGAAGAAACCCTCAATGACTATAGCATATTTTACATCGAAAGATCAGTTGCCAATAAAATAGATTTAGATTCTACGATAGAAAAATTCACCGAACAGAAGACAAGACGATGATTTACAACCATTTAAGATACATTACAACCATTAAGATACACCCTATCATGCACGAGCATGCATTTCATAATCAATCTAATCAGAGCAAGTTAGAAGTTAATTGTATATCTGGTTAACACTACAGAAAATAGAATATAACTCTACTATAGTGTGCTAACTTTTCATTGAGTCAATAATAAAAATATAGCATAAAAATTTACACTAAATTGCAGCACTGCAATCGTAAACCCTATATTTTCTCACCTCGTTGCTTTGATATCTAAGTACAGTTACAATGGAAATTTTATTCTTATTATTTTTTTTTTTAGTTTTGCAATTAATATTGTTGCTACACATGTCGAGGATCAATGGAAGCGGAGTGTGAAATCTGTGCAGTAATTGACTGCTCACATCAATTATGTTATAGATTTGACTTCTATTCCTTAACGTAGAATCATTTCTAGAGAATGCGCTCGATGCGTCATCTAGCGGAAGGTATAATTGATTGGAAATAAATTTTTATGAAGTTGACCCATTATACTTTCTGAGCACTGTAACTGTACTAAGAAACGGGAAAAAATATGCATTCCCTCGTATAGTTCAATAAAACAAGTATTTAAAAAATTGACTCGATGAAATGTCCCTTGGGACGTTTGCCGCCTGGGCCTTTTTCCTTAAATCCGCCACTGCCTGCAATACATGGTAATGTATACGGAAAGTATTGGAATCATGTTGAAAATCGCAACTTGAGTTTTCGACGGATCTACACGTTTTGAGACCTCTAAAACACGAAAACACCATTTTCGGCGTGACGTGTGTGGGTGTGTGTCTGTCTGTCTGAGTAATGTATGAATCCCTTCTAACTCAAAAACTAATATTGACCACAATTCATAAAATTTTATAGATAAGCCATTTGTGGGTGACCCTGGTGCTGATTATATTTTGGTACTATTCGGGGATAAAAGAACCTGCCCTTTTTTACAAAATGGCCCGCAAAAATCGCATGTATTCACTCTAGCTAATAGCTGATAGACCAAAATTCACAAAATGTGGTAGATAAGTCACTTGTGAGTTACCCTGGTGCTGATTAGATTTTGGTACGATTCGGGAAAAAAAAGAACCTGTCTTTTTTTGCGAAATGGCCCTCAAAAATCGTATGTATCCACTTTAGCCGAGAAACCAATTGATCAAATTTCACAAAATGTGGTGGATAAGTTGCTTGAAGGTTATCGTGGTGCTGGTTAGATTTTGGTACGATTATAAAGATAAAACGAATGTACCTTCTTTTGCGAAATGGCCCGCAAAAATCGCTAAGATCTAAAATAAAGTCCTATAAATGTATGAGTTAAATGCATGTTTTATACGAAGTTTTTGACGGCAGAAAGGATAAAACCAACTCCATTACTCCAAGATGAGCCATTCTTGAGATATATTTAAGATCGTTTTTAAATTTGGTAATTAAAGACGTTTTTCACTGTAATAAAAATAATATTTAATGAAATTTCTTAAAATTTAGTAATTACGTCCTTTCAGGGTTATTTTGATTTTGGCATGATTAGGAAAAATATAACAGACCCTTTTCTACGATGTGGCCCGTAAAGTTCATGAAGGGAAAGAAATGACTAAATTTGCTGAAATACACTACGTGACAGTGAAATGAGACACCAAGAAAAAGTGGGTAGAAAAATATGCAGATTGCAGGGTAGACGCAGCTCACAGAGTTATGTAAATGATGTAAAATGCGCAGCCGTCCCGCGCACGTTGAATAAGATATAAGGGAAGGAATCTGCAGAATCGACAATAGTCTGCCAGAGAAATCATTTTGCAATTTTTTTTTGTCTCAGAAGAAACGTGTAGTAGCAGAGAATACCAGGCCGCTGCCAACCGAGGCAGTTCCAGAAGACAGACGATTTCACAAGGGGTATGGTGATCGGACTAAAAAGGGCAGGTTCGACCATATGTCAAATCTCAGATGATAGCCACCTGCACCGGCTGTGGCGAAGATGGTTGGAACAAGGAAATGTAGCACGTTTGAAGGGTGCCGGACCGGTACGGTCAGAGCGGCGTCAGCACGCGTGGATCGACGTATCAGCCGGCAAGCGTTGGAGGCCCCGCAGGCCACTTTTGATGCTCCCATATCGACCAGGACCATTATTCGCCGACGACCTGCACTCATGGAAGACTGCTATTGTCCCAACAGCACAGACGTCTTCGTTAGTAAAGGTGTCAAGATAGAGCCACGTGGATGGCGGAATGGTACAAGGTTGAGTTCTCAAAAGTCACGCTTCTGTTTTAGCAATAGCAGTCGCTGTGCACGAGTCTGGAGCCGAAGTGGTGACAGGTCCAATCCGGCTGCATCTGTGGAAAGCCACACCGCGACATCATGGTTTGGGACGTCATCGCCTACAATAGCAGGAAATCTGTGGTCCGTATTGAGGGTACTAGGACGGCCCAACGATACGTGAATGACGTGCTACGGCCGGTGACACTACCCTTCTTTCAGGGGTGCCCAATGCCATTTACCAGCAGAATAACGCCCGACCACAGCACGCATCAGCCAACATGCTCTGCAAGGTACCAAGGGGCTTCCCTGGCCAACAGTCTCCACTGATTTGTCACCAATCGAACACGTCTGGGAAGTGATTGGACGTCGCTTGCGTGTGCTGCCATGTTTAGAAGACGAACCCTGGCAAATGGTTGACAAGGAATGGGCAGCCATCCCTCAGGACACCATCCTCACGTTCATTGACTCTATACCTAGACGAGTTGCTGCTTGTATCGCCGCCCACGGTGGTCCTACAACCTACTGATCAGGTAGTGTTATCGCTCAGTGTATAGGTGTATCATGTTGCAATAAACATCACTTATTGTTCGTTGTTGTCTCTCTGCCGATTTTCATCACTTTCTGCCTACTCCTTCTTGGTGTCTCATTTTCATTGTCACGCATTTTATATTAAGTACTTGTTCATGCATTTTTTACAACATAGCGTATAAGACTAATACCATGACTCTAGGATAAACCGTTCTTGGTTTTTTTTTTTTTAAATTTTGAAAAGCGTTTGAAGTGCATTAAGTTGCCGAATGAAACAAACATGCATCAAAACTGCAAATTCAATATTATATCAGAAAAATATCCATGTTATTTTCTGCATGATGAAATAAAAAATAAGAATATGAATTTGTAGGGAAAGTCATGTACTGCCCACATCCGATTTTTATTTCTTCTACAATACATGGTAATATATACGGTAAATATTGGAATCGTGTCGAAAATTGCAACTCAAATTTTCGATGGATATATACATTTTGGGACCTTCAGAGCGCGAAAAAAATTATTTTCAGCATGACGTCTGTGTATCTGTCTGTGCAATGTGTGTATCCACTCTAACTCAAAAACTAAATGACCAAATTTCATAAATTTTTATTGGTAAGTCACTTGAGGGTTACCCTGGTGCTCATTACATTTTGGCACAATTCGGGTCTACACGTTTTGGAACTTCTAGAACAGGAAAACACTATTTTTAGCATGACGTCTGTGTGTCTGTCTGTGCAGATTTTGTATCCACTCTAACTGATAAATTAATTGATCGAATTTCATAAAATTTGGTAGGTAAGTTCCTTGTAGGTGACCCTGGTGCTGATTAGATTTTGGTACGATTCGGGATAAAAGAACCTACCTTTTCTTGCGAAATGGCCCACAAAAATCGCATGTATCCACTCTAGTTAAAAAAACTAATTGACCGAATTTCATAAAATTTGGTAGACTTGTGTGTTACCTTAGTGCTATTTGGGAAAAAAAACCCTGCCCTTTTTTGTGAAATGGGCCGCACAAATTGTCAAAATCTAAAATGAAAAAACTACGTATGCTGAAATGTAACAATTAAATACTTGTATTAAACGTAATTTTTGACGATAAAAAGAATAAGGCCAACCCTATTACTCTAGGTCTAGCCTTTCTCGAGATATTTTAGTTTTTTTTTTCGAATTTTTGCTACGTCGTCTTTGAAAACATGTTCAGCCGTTAAATGAATATAAAAATCTGATGTGGGCAGCACATGACTTTCCCTGCAGACTTATATTCACGCTCTCTTTATTTCTTCAATAATTTATTAAATTGAGTTTAACTGTATAAAGTAATATCCATAATTATTTTAAATTATACTCAATTTTCGTTTTCATTTGGTAACTGGACTTATTACTTTCCTTATATACATAATGTATAAGGAAAGTATTGTGACGGGGTCGAAAATTCGAATTCGAGTTTTCGACGGGAGAGCACGTTTCAAGCATCCCTGATCACGAATCAAACATTTTTGAAGTGATGTCTGTGTGTGTGTGTGTCAGTGGGTCTGTGGAGACGATAACTGACGAACGAATGGACCGATTCGAACCAAATTTGGTACAAAAATCACAATCCGTAAACACTGGAAGCCTATTGTTTTTATACGTAATCGAATGTTCAGAACCCCCCTAAATTTTCGAGTGAAATTTTGAAAAAATCGTCAAAAAATCAAAACTGCTAATAAAGTTACGCAAATAGACATTTCTTATGTAATTTTTCATTAGAAAACGATTGGCATAAATTTTAGAACGCTAACACGAACCGTTCTCGAGATATTGTACATTTTTCAAAAAAATTATGAAAAAGTAACATAAAAAAAATTCCTATTGATAAACATGTTCACTTTTCATATGTAATACCATGCGATAAATTGAGTGATATCATTCTCGTGGATCTAGCTCGTTCCATTCATGAAAAAATATACTTTACATAATACTTTTGTATTTGAACGCCAATAGTCATTTATCAGCTGTAAGAATAACTTTTTTCTTAGTGCATAACGCTTGGCGAGATTTTGGCGACGAATTTGGGCGGAATGTCGCCAACTTGGCGACTTTTTTGAAATGTTGCCAAATTAATGAAAATCTCGCCAAATGGATAAAAATGATGCTAAATCAATGAAAATGACGACCAATTGTCGAAAATTCAATATCTTGGAAAGAATATTAGTATCTACTATAAGAAAAACCTAATTTTTTACTGTAAAAGTAGTAAATTCATTTCATTATATAAGGAAAGTCATGTGTTGCCCACATCAGATTTTTTTTAAAGGTGGCGTAGCGAAAATGCAAAAAACTAAGATATCTAGAAAATGGCTAATCCTAGAGTAATGGGATAGATTTTATTCTTTTCGTCGTAAAATTTACGTATAAAATAAGTATTTAATTGATATATTTGAGCATACGTAGTTTTTAGTTTTAGATTTAACGACTTTTGCGGGTGATTTTGCAAAAAAAGCAGGTTCTTTTTTCCGAATCGTATCAAACTCTAATCAGCACCAGGTTAGCCTACAAGTGATTTATCTACTAAATTTTGTGAAATTTGGTCTATTAGTTTTTCAGCTAGAGTGGATACGAGCAATTTTTGCGGGCCGTTTCGCAAAAAGAGGCAGGTTCACACCAAATCTAATCAGCACAAGGGTCACTCACAAGGAACTTACCTACTAAATTTCATGAAATTCGGTCAATTAGTTTTTCAGTTAGAGTGGATACAAAATCTGCACAGACACATACACGTCATGCTAAAAAGTGTTTTCCTGTTCTAGAGGTCCCAAAATGTGTACACCCATCAAAAACTCGAGTTGCGATTTTCGGCACGATTCCAATACTTTGCCTATTCATTACCATGTATTGGAGAGAAAGTAAAAATTGAAATTAAACTGCGAATTCAGTGTCATTTCAAATACACTACCCGACACAGAAAATACACCATGAAAAAGCGAATAGTGTGATGATAAAGGACACGTGAACAGTGATGGCATAAGTGATATTATTTCCGGAAGGATAATAAAGTAATGGTATAGACAGGGTGATCAATAGGCAGTAGGACCACCTCTTGCGGCAATACAAGCAGCAACCCTTCGAAGAATAGATGTAATGAACATGTGGATAGTTTCTTGGGATGGATGACCATATGCCTTCAACCATCCTCAACAGGTCGTTCTCTGTTTAATGCGGGGCAGGGCAGTAAAACGAGGGCCAATAACATTCCATAAGTGCTCAATGAGTGAGAGATCTAGACATTGCGCGTTATCTTGCTGGAAAACAGCATTTTGCAACCCCTGAAGGAAGAGCAGTACAACCAGCTTCAGAACCTGATTCACACATCATCGTGCCATCATAGTGCTTCTGATACGAACCAGAGGTGACTGGCTATCGAAGCACTCCAAACCATCATTGTCAGGCAGTATGGTGTTCAACAGTTGCAGCAGGATTGGATCTGTTTCCAGGTTGCCTTCAGACTCTCATACAGTGACTGTCATTCGACAAACAGAACCAAGACTTGTCGCTGAACACTACTTTGTCCCTTCAGTCGTCCAAGAGGCTAGCACCCGACACCATTGCAATCCCTCAAGTCGGCATGTTGTCGTCAATGTCAGTCTTCGTAAAGGACGGTTTGAGTGCAAGCCGCTTTCAGCCAATCATCGAGAAACTGTTCTTGCTTGTAAACACAGCAGTATGGGTGTGAGTGTCTTGAATCATTGCTCTAAGACATTTGAAAATTTGATATAGATTTATGAACTCTTATTTAAAAGCTTAAATTTTGGAACAATTTTACAATGCCTACAATTCAAAAGAAAACTCAAATGATTTAAGAACGTTTGTCTTTTTAAATGCAAATCGCAAAAACGATTGAATTTAGTAGCCATGGAAAAATGGAATTACTTATTGATTTCTTTATGCTTTTGTTTAAGTTTTCTTACTTAATAAAAGAAAATGCCTATGTGTGCAATCTGTAGTACGAAATTTAAAGTGTATGTTATATGATTATGAAATTTGGTACAGAGGTACTTCTTGATGTACACATGTACACCTCAGTGTTATTTTTTTAAAATTAGATTTTTGATAATTTTATGTTTTAGCCTGATTTAAGATGATTTTGGCCGATATGCACACAAACTGATTCATAGTAACCTAAAATATTGTCACAGAGTTTCAATCTTGACACCACCAGAAAGAGAAAAAAAATATCTTTCAAACAAACTTTGATTGGAGTCCCTATGACAAATAGACAAATTTTAATGAATTTTTGAAAAACATACTCTTTTCATGCATTTAAAATCTCTAATTTTTATATTGCAATATATATTAAAATTGATGCTCCATTCAACGTTCATTTTCGTTCAACAGCTGCTTAAAATATATTTGACACCCTAGACAAAAAATAAATAAATACATCAACAAATCCCTTGATTAATTATAAATTTATTTATCCGAGGCATGTTTTTGATATGTTTAATGGATCTAGTAGTCTTCGGACCCAACTGAAGTTTGATGGTCAAAAGTACAGGGAAATGGACCAGACTCATTTGTTTAGGGGAGTGGATATTTTGGGATTCGGTGAGAGGGTCTGTGTGTTTCCCGTTGTAATGAGCAGTGTGTTAAATATATGGTCAATTGTAATTCTCGAACATTTTGCTTTTACGAAGAATGCGTGCAATTTTCAAAATGTAGCCATTTGAAATTGTGTTGAAATATATTACTCAAGGAGTTGGCACTTATTTAACTATTCATACATAGTGGATGTTTAGATTTTTTGCTATTTAGAAAATATGGATTGATTAGGTGCTTATTTAAGGCGAGCATGTGCTTGCGTGTTTTGTAATTTAAGCATGTGCTCATGCAGCAGGTGACTAAGCTTTTTAAATAATTTAATGAATTAATTCCAGCTATAAATCCCAGACAACACTGGGTACAGTTTCTAGTCCATAATTTAAAACTAAAATAGAGAAATTAAATTAAGTTCATTTAATAATAGGTCTAATTCGTTCACTTAATACATATTAATTTTATGTGGAATTGTGTAATTTTTTTTAAAACTCAAAGGCCACAATATAATTCTAAAATAGTCTGATGTGCTTTCTAGGGGAAAACATAAAGTCTTTCTGGAAAATTTATCAAACTCATTCAATAATTAGTTCATTTTCAATGGAAATATAAATGTTCAAAGGTCAAGAAATTTTATATTATAGGGGAAAAAAGGGGAGAATTTTTCCATGATAAGTATTTTTGAATTTTTGCTAGGCACCATCTCAGACCAACCCAGTCACTTTTTGAAAAAGTACTCCAGTACATATCATGTATTGACTTACTACATGGACAGGTCTACTGTAGTCCTTTTAATGCCTGATATGACCGCTCATTGAAAAATTTCATGATTAAGTATTTCTTTTCATTCCAAAACTATTTGGTTCCTTCTCTCAATGGTTGCTCTTGGCAAGCTATGCCATGGAAACGTATTTCCTGTAATAGACTTTTGGGCTCAGTCACATAGCCTATCACAATGTGTTTAAGACTGAAAAAAAAAAAAAAGAAGTCTTTACATAAAAATATTTATCTTCAATAAAAGGTTAATGGCCATCAAATTTCATTATTGTAGGATGTTTTGTTTGTGTGATGTCATATTATAAAAATTGATTTTATCTAAACACATTGTTTTTCTCTCAAATATGATTTTTTAAAACTAAACTGAGGTTACAGATGACATTCAAAGTTCAATGAAGAACTTTCTTCAGACTTTAAGTTAGTATTAAGATTGAAACTGCAAAGCTATAAGCAAGTCACTCTAAGGTGCATAAGGGTTTGTCAGAAAGTATCTGTATTAAATTTCATATTTGCATGCCCTTTGGCTTTCCTACTACAGCATATCGACAGACATTTTTTTTAAAAATAAAGAAATCCTAAATATTATCATTAATTATAAGCCAATATTTCATAAAATTATCGATAAAATATTACTTACACGTAAAAAAAAAATTTAAACTTTATAATTACTTTAAAATTGACAAAAATAATTAAGGATGCAAGTACAATATGTGCTATTCATTAAAAGTTCTGTAAGCAAAGTACTTCATACTGAATGTATAGTAAATTTGTTTAATTTGATTAATTGTTGAAATTTGTTTAATTTCAATGCCCACATTCTTTTACACCTTTGTTTTCAAATATAATTATTGCAACCTCTTTTAATTTTTGCTGTATAGTAATACCCAGACTTATGCTTTTCCAACTTACGTGAATTCGCAGTTAAACTATTGACTGTTTCCCCTCCGCTCCCAACTCTTATCCATCACCTCTGGCTCTTCCACCAAGGGATCTTGCCATAAAAAGACCGATATTTCTTGTTATGAAGAGATTTCACACAAGAAGAAAAAGTTTATATCTCACAAGAGACGACTGTGGTACACTTCATGAAGCCATCTCCTTTAACTCACTTATTTTTTTAACACGTATAGAATGAAATAGCTTTAATTACCAATAAATTAGCATTTTATTTGTAGATTTGCTATCATAAAATTGATTATCTCAGGTGAGTATATATAGATTTATATGGAAATGTTTACCCTGATTTACTCAATGCCAGAACCACCCATGGGTATTAATGTAACTTCAGGGTATTAATGTATATATAGTATGGTTTGTAATACAGTACGCGACCTCTTATCCGGCATTCCAATATCCGGACTCTCCCAAAACCGGAATACGGCAAAATAATGCCAAATTCTGCGCCAACAAGTGATTATTTGCTAAATATTGCGCCAAATAGCGATTTTTTGTTTAAAATCCCGCCAAATGCTTTTTTGCTTTAATTAGCTATATCAATAAAAAAAAGATGCATTGAAACCTACTATTTTAGAGGGTTTGAAATAGGACGCGCAAACCGCGCATGAAATTCAAAATTCCCGTGCGCACTCGCCATCACTGATTCTTCTTAAATTTCGGAAACGAACGCAAGGAATTCTCGCGATAGCGAATGAAAATATTCCGTGGATCATGTTTTTTCCGAGAAGTTCCACAATTCCTCTTTTCCGGAAAACATCGGAAGTAGCACCATTTTCCCCAAAAATTTCCGAAGCGGCTGCATACGGCCGTCACCCCCGATAGTAGCTCTCGGAGGTGACGATCCGGCACGGACGAGACCGTCACATTGACGGCGAGACGCGTCATTCCATTCTTCACTAGTTTCGATAGGAGCCGCGACTTGTTCGTAACTAACTCCTGTATAGTATAATACAGGAGTTAGTTGCAGCAAGGTGCTTTTTTAATGGCGTTTCATTTTTTTCTGGGTGTATAGGGCAGAGCACACTAGGCACAAAGGTTTCGATTTTTCCGAATTCGTTACATTTTCTTTTCTGCGTTTTGTTCCGGGACTTTGATTTTCGGTAAAAGTATTCCAACTTTTTCACTAGAAATATCCCGATATCGCTAAAGAAATCCTACGCTCTTCAAACGCGACGTGCCGCGCATAATTCACATTATTTTGCACAATTTAATAAACATTTATTGGAAAAGATGAAAAAAAAAGAGTCATCAGCGCATTTACGAGATGATAGAAAGTACGTTTAAGTAAGGAATTCCCGAAATTAATGAGAGTTAACTTTTGCCGAAATGCAGAGAAAAGTATAGCAGCTATAAAATGTCATTCAGAGCCTTCTGATTGATCTCTTTAAATACTTAACCTTAGCAATAAACTTGTCATTTTCTCGGGAAAGTCCTTTTTTTTTTCATCTCCGTGGAAATATACACATCTTCAATATTTTAAAAAACGTTGATGAAATTCCAAGATCAAAATCATTTTCAATTAAATCCTATTATTTGGATGAAAATGGCTATTTTGGACCGAAAATTGACGCTAGCAAAAAGTTCCATTGCAGTATATTTATGGGGTTTTAACATGTTATATTTATTAATTAGTAATTTATAAAAGACAGTTTAAAAATATCGCGATATTTGTTTTATTTAAACACGATCGCCGGTATATTTCGTTTTATTTTTAAATATTTTCCATTTTTTCAATCTGCTTCCATCCACTAATATTTTTATATTTTTTGTGCTTTTTATGCTAGGATATTAGGCTTTTTATGCTAGGATATAGATTTTATGCTTTTAAACATATTGTTGGTGAAAATGAGATATATGTTTAGGATAACGAAATTAAAAATTTTTTTATTTATTCAGGCATTTAGAATTATAAAGGCTTATTAGAAACACATTTGAAGAGCATAAATTAGAATTTGATATATTTGCACTCATATTTGAATCTCTCATTTCAATTAAAAATGAACATCCTTCTCATCTTAATTTTATTAAAAGTACTTTAAAATATTTTAAAACATATGAACAAAGGTGCTTCTGCCAAAATATTAGATGAATATGGTGAGGGCCCACTTTAGTTGAAATGTTAAAAAAAAAAAAAAAGACTTCTGATAACTACCCTGAATAATCAACTTTTTTCAGATAGTTTTTTCTTTCAAAATTTTTCTTAATCACTAAATTTGATACTATAATTACATGTAATTTGCATTTTAGTTAACTCATATAGATTGTAAAAAAGCTTTTTTTAATACATTTATGTTTTTAAAATGAATTATAATTTTCTATAACAACATTTGAGACCATTCCAGTAAGTTTTAGAAAAAGTGTTCCGAATTACGGAAAAACCCCTTATCCAGAATGCCTGAAGTCCCAAGCATTCCAGATAATAGATCCTGTACTGTATCACTGAAAAAATGTCAGATTTTTTAACACTCATTACTTTTTTAAAACAATCAGGAAACAAAAATTAGATAATTTTACCACCTTTCCCTAAAATGAAAAATTTAGTTTTTCTTAATTTTGATATATCAGACTTTTTGATATCCCAATAGAATGTTTTTATTATATATGAATTTTCACCTCGGGTCATTCCATTTTAATTTAGCAAATTTTCAAAAAAGTTGAAGCATCATCATTTTTGATTTTGACGAAAATTTGCATGTACCTTCCTCCTACCTCCTAGACCTCAAATATACATATTTTTTATTTTTAAAAATATACCCTTTGATATATAGCCAATTTTTGTCATGGCCGACAAGAAAAAAGTGGTATTTTGAAGCTTTCTCTTATGAGCTATAACTTTTTTCCTATCAAAGCTGTAGAGCTCAACTATAGCTCACTAGAAAGTTAAGAAAAAGCTTTTTTTATGTAATATGAACAAATTTCAGTTTTAAGCCAAATCCTATTTTCTCAAGATCAAAGTTTACGGATCAAAACTCATTTTTTACCACTTTTGGAAATTTAAAAATCCATGAAGGCTTGGAATAACCAGTTCATTTTTTTTTCTTAAATACATGTCTATGGTTACTTATTGTATAAAATTTTTTAACTTGTTACTCTGAATCCATCATAAGATATGATCCCCCCAAATAGTCAAATTGTCTGAAAGATCCAGTTTTCAAGGCCAAAAAAATATATGTGGGGGGAGGGGTAAATGTTTTTTTACTCATGCAATCTAAAGTACTTTTACCAATTTTCAATCAAAAATAAAATTAATTTGTTACATACAGGGTTTAGGAGCTATAAGGGTCTTAATTTTCAAAGAATTGCGCTGAAACGGCACAATTTTTGCAATACATTTTAATCCTAGTTTTAATTAAAAGAAATTTTATGTAATGATTATTGGTTTTAAAGGGCGAAAATAGTTCAAAAAGACAAAATGTTAAAGAATATATTTAATTCTTTTACATTTAAACTAATAGGGGTTTTAACAGGAATGCAGAATATATCTGAATATCAGAACAATGCTTTTCCCCCAAAATGAAAAAAAACTTTTAAATTATAATATTCAAAATTAAGCTAAACTATCAGAATCTAAGGGCTGATTTAAATTCATACTAAGATAGGCCAAAGTCAATTGATTAGAAATTATCTCATTGCCATTGAATCCACCATCTGCCTCATTTAAATTTAGTTTAAGGTTTTGTATGTTTTGGGTCCAGGAATTTTTTGCATCCTTACTTACGTATGTATTACATTTTAAAAGCTTTTGTTTGAAAAAAAAGGAATTGAAAAAAAAAAATGACATTCCTATGGTAGTATTCAGTAGCTTAATGGAATTATATAGACATAATTTAAAAATACATGATAATATCTAGGCTTTAATGGCTTGCTCTCTCACAGAGAAGAGTTGACAGATGTTCGCTCATGACAGGTGTAATGTTTTGTCCTCTTCTTTGAGCAGACCATAGTTCTGATGCAGTCAGGATCATCAAAACATCGTGAAATTAGGGTTCATAGGTTCAATTAAGGAAACTAAGGTTCATAGGTTCCTCACTGCACACCTGGAAAATCCTGAAATCAGATGAAAATGATGGTTACCTGGCCTGAATGATATTTCTGCTGAGTGGAATATAGCTGTGAAAAGACCGGGTTTGAGGTATTGGTAATGCTATTTTATATCTCTTTTTGAGGATCTTTTCTGTTGCACTGACATCATCACAGGAAGCATAGAAAAATGTAACTCCATGAATATGTTCAGTACAATATTTAAAAATCTGATGTGAGCAGCACATGACTTTCCCTGCAGATTCAAATTCATTTTGTAATTTTTTATTTCATTGTGCATTGAATTGAGTTTAATTGCAGAAAATAATATGGATAATTTTCTGATATTATATCCAATTTGTTTTTTTTTTATTGCATCTTTGTTTCGTTTGGCAACTTAATTCACTTTAAATTCTTCAGGTCCTTAAGATTCCAAAAACTACAATATCTTGACAACGGTTTATTTTACAGTCATCTGGTCAAATTTATTCGCTTAGGTGTCAAATTTTATATGTAAAACAAGTACTTAATTAATATATTTCATCAATTTTAGTCATTTATTTCAGAGTTTCACTATTTTGCACATGTAGTATTTTATTTTAGATCGAATATATTAGATTTGCGGGTCATTTTGCAAAATAAAAGGCAGATTCTTTTTTTTTTTTTTTTCGAATCGTATCAAAATCTAACAAATATCACTGTATCCTACGAGTGACTTATTTACCAAATTTTGTGTAATTTGATCAATTAGTTTGTCAGCAAGAGTGAATACATACAATTTTTGCAGGCCATTTCTCAAAAAAAAAAAAGGAAGGTTCTTTTTTTTCCGAATCGTATCAAAAACTAAGCAACACCAGGATCATACCCAACTGACTTACCTACTAAATTTTATGAAATTTAGTCGATTAGTTGAGTTAGAGTGGATATATATAATTTTTGCGGGCCATTTCATATAAAAATGCAGGTTTTTCTTTTTCAAATCATATTAAAATCTAATCAGCACCAGGGTGACCCTCAAGTGACTTACCTACAAAATTTTGTAAAATTTGATCAATTAGTTTTTCAGTTAGAGTGGATACAAGCATTTCTTGTGGGCCATTTCGCAAAAAAAGGGGGGTTGTTTATTCCGAACCATACCAAAAACTAATCAGCACCAGGATCACACCCAAGTAACTTAGCTACCAAATTTTATGAAATTCGGTCCATTAGTTTTTGAGTTAGAGTGGATACATACATTGCACAGACAGACACATAAACAGAGACACATAGAGACGTCATGCTAAAAATAGTTTTTTTTGTATTCTAGGTCTCAAAATGTGTAGATCCATCGAAAACTCAAGTTGCGGTTTTTGGCATAATTCCAATACTTTCCCTATACATTACCATGTATTGCAGGGAAAGTAAAAATATCCAATGAGTTCAGGATTTGATCATTTACAGGCCATTGCAAACTAGTCTTTCGAACTAACCTCTTGACTGTTCCCCCAATCTCATCACATGGGCCTTTTCCGTGGGATGTAGCAAAAAAACACCACTCCGCATTTAGCCCAAAGCCCTATTTGTGGTGGCTTAAATTACTGAAATTTATCCTATTTTTGTACTGTGCTTCCAAACCATCTGAGAAATAGATTAATTTTGAACTCGAAGGGTTGTTGTTGTTGAGACCCAGACCGTCCGACCTACCAGAAAGGTGTAAGGTAACTGTATGGACGGCCGGGAAGTGCCACCCAATTTGAACTCGAAGGGTGTCTGACTTCAGTTTTTTAACGAGGATCTTTTGAAAAAAATAGAGTGGGGTGGTGTTGTGACCAAGATAGTCACTTATACAGCAATAACTTTGAGTTTGGATTTCCCAGTAGATAACAAAAGGATGTAGTGTACACTGTAAACTTGATCAATGATATGCCTGGACCTCATCTTGGACAACAAAAGAAAAATTCTCAAGAACCAAAAGTTCTCTCTTATTCAGAGCTTCTTTATGTGACTTTTAAGTACTCTGCTTGTTTCTTGGCAATGAAATGGTGGATTTTTAGATGCTCAAGTTTTTCAGAAAACTTAACCAAAAATTTTTGCAGAGATAGTACACATGATATCAGCTCACTTCTGTCTGTGGACACCCACTGCCTATAAGTAACAGTAATCTTCCAAGCCGACTTGTACCATTCTTAAGACAGCATTCACAACAGGACATGAAGTACATCCAGAAAGCATGCAATTCTCATTTTCAGTGCCACAGACCACATTCTTCAGCAAATCCATGTAGCTATAATGACTTTTAATAGCTGATAGCATGAGTTTTACATTTTGGTGGTATAAACAAACACACACTGAATACGTATCAGACGCTTCTGCTAAAACACAAAGTTTTGGCCTAAGTTCCACAAATTTAGAAAATCCAATTTTCAGATCAGGGTAATTTACTTTAATATGTAGGTATAGTTCTTTCAAGTTGAACAAAATGAGCCTTTTCTGAATATTTGATTTTTCCCCATCCTCAACTCAGAAATGCAGTCTTTTTTACCAGGCATCATGCTACTACAGTCATCTCGCTAATAAAAATCCTGTATAGTTTTAATTGTGCTAGTATCAAGGATATTACTTGGCCGCATAGCTTCCACTTTTGATAAAGCTGTATGTATTTTAACCAAATCTCTAATTTTTTGAAATAGGTACCGGCTGACTCCAAATTCTGATTGAATTTTTGCATAGCTCCAAGTTAAAGGCAACAAACTTAAAATGTTTACTTTTTCCTTAATACATTCAACAGTTTTCATTCTTTTTTTGAGGTTTTCTATTAATATTTCATATTTAAACATATAAAACTTACAATAATTACATAAAATTTCTTTTAATTAAAAAGTATTACAAAAATTGTGCCGTTTCAGCGCAATTCTTTGAAAATTAAGACCCTTATAGCTCCTAAACCCTGTGAGTAACAAAATAATTTTATTTTTTGTTTGAAAGCTGGTAAGAAATACTTTAGATTGCATGAATAAAAATAATTTCACCCCTCCCCCCACATATTTTTTTTTTAGCCTTGAAAACTGGGTTTTTCAGATAATTTGACTATTTGGGGCGATCATATCTTATGAAGGGGTCAAAGTAACAAGTTAATTTTTTTTTTATACAATAAGTAACCATACATATGTGGTTTTTCAGATAATTTGACTATTTGGGGCGATCATATCTTATGAAGGGGTCAAAGTAACAAGTTAATTTTTTTTTTATACAATAAGTAACCATACATATGTATTTAAGAAAAAAAAAAGGACCGGCTATTCCAAATTCTTCATTGATTTTTAAATTTTCAAAAGTGGTAAAAAATGAGTTTTGCTCGGTAAACTTTGACATTGAGAAAATAGGGTTTTGAGCTCTGCCGCTTTGATAAGAAAAAAGTTATAGCTCATAAGAGAAAGCTCCAAAATACCACTTTTTTCTTGTCGGCCATGACAAAAATAGTCTATATATCAAAGGGTATATTTTTTAAAAATAAAAAGTATATATATTTGAGGTCTAGAATGTAGGGGGAATGCATATGCAAATTTTCATCAAAATCAAAAATTGTGGTGCACACTGCATTTGTTGAATTAAAATGGAATGACCCCCCCCCCCCCTTTTATTTAATTTTCCCATTTTTTCTAATCAAATGTAAGCATCCAGGTTATTTTTCCTGCATTCGAATTGGGTTGATGTATCTCTGAATATTGTTATACAAACATGTTTTCACTCATTATTATTTTTTCAAATTTAAGAAATAATTAACATCTGACTTCTAGAAAATCAAGAGAGCTGACAGCTATGTCATACTCAGCATGTTTAAAGAAGGAAAAAAATTAATTCAGTAAATTTATAAAATTTATTTCAAATTGAGCACTTTTGTCTTTACACTAGGGATTTTATTGTATAAATTAAGCGAAAGTTAAACCTTGTTAAACTAAAGTTAAACTTTGAAAGCAGTTCTCATAACTTACAAACCAAAGATTTGTATAATGAAAATAAAAATCATGGAAATAACTTATGAATTTGTATAGAGAAAACAACTACAGTAAAAACATTTTCAACTAAATTAATACAAAATATAAGATCACAAAAATTTTAATATACATTATCGCTTCTACTGGATCCCAAAGGAAAAAATATCAAACTATTCTGTGTGTTATGTATATACAAAGTGGAGAATGCTGACTTTACAAAATTAACACTGTCTTAAGCAAGACTTTCCAAAATAGGCCAAAGTCAAAATAAAAGAAGTGATCAATATTAGTGAATTCTAGTTAACTCTTCAACAATTTTAACTAAGTCATCAACAGTTGCATCTCTCTTCATGCCAGATCCATCATCATACTGTAAGGGAAAAAAAAAAGATTTAAGCTAATTCCAATAAAGTAATTGCATAAAAATGAATTGGGAAAACATTTTAATTGAAATATTTTATTTGGTTTAATAAAACTATTTGGAGTATCAATACATAAAAAATAGGCAATTATGCAGTGTTGGGTCCAGGTGTCATTTAACACTCCATTAAAAATGATAAAATGGGGTGGCACTGTCATAGAAGAGGTTAGTACAAGAAATAGTAATTGACAATTAGGTGGCCCAATCCAAGTCCACCAATGCATATTTAGCTGTTAACGAACTGCTAGAATAAGAAACAGATAAACATTCATCGGCAAAAATAAATAAAAATTATCGAAAATTGTTTTTTGTGCCAATGATTTTAATGATAAAAAAATTGACTGCATCTCCAATCTGATGGGTCCAAAATGATTTTGTGTGGATAATGTCTTTTAAAATAAAACTACAGTAAATTTCAATAAGTATGTTAGTTGTTTTCTGTCTCATTTGTTTCATTTATATCAGATAATATGGGCCTAAAGTAAGACAGATAATTGAAACAACTTAATCTTTCTAAATGATAAGTGAATATCAAATCTATACAAATTTGACTGCACATAATACATTTTGCAGGATTGGATATAAGTTGTATATTGAACATTGTCTGTGTAAAGTCTAATAACTTTAAATTTTCCAGTTTCTTAATGTCTACATTAAAATCCGTGGAAACCCTGTTAAATAAATGAAAAATCTATAGTAATATTAATGAAAAAAAAAATAATATTGCTTAAAACTATATAAGAGACTTACTGGGATTCCCTGGACAACCTTTTCCATCTGTTCTCTATTTAAATCCAGAAAGCTCTCAATAAGATCGCCATCAATAAATCCAGTGCAGGCTTCTTGCTTCCTCTCCGTGGAAAAGGACCGGTAGCTTTATAGAGTCAAGGAACAACATGTAACCAGAACTAACTTCACTTTAAATCAAACAGGGACCCATCAAACAATACTGCAATTGAATTAAATTCAGTTACAGTATATGCTTGTGTATAAGTTGACTGTGCCATCACATGCCACTTTGAGAAACAATCAGTAAAAATTTAAATCCACGTATAAGTTGACCCTTCCCCCAGATTTCAAAATATTTGAAAACTTATCTGCCATAAATTGCACACAAAATCAGCAATTTTTAAAAACAACTTTTTAATATAAATTAAAATTTATCTTTAGGTGAATGCTTCAAATTATAATTTGAGTTAGATTCCCCAAATAATAAATAATTTTTCTTCTCCAATATAAAATTATTTTCATATATATATAATACATACACTGGAGTTAAAAATAATTATAAAGTTATTCGTTATCAGCATAAGTTTTATCCAATAATTTTCAGCCAATAAACTAATTTTCTTTTAATGTACACATTTTTCTTAGCAATAAATGTGCAGTTAGAAGTACAGAATTTCTTTAGCATCATCATTTTCTGCTGAAAGTTATGATAGTCTAAAATTTTATTTGAAAGTTTTTCATTATGTAATCACATAGAAAGTAAGGTTTTCATTTGTCTTAAAAACATCTCTTGAACAAATAATTTCCAGGCTGCTGCTGAAAGTTATGATAGTCTAAAATTTTATTTGAAAGTTTTTCATTATGTAATCACATAGAAAGTAAGGTTTTCATTTGTCTTAAAAACATCTCTTGAACAAACAATTTCCAGGCTGATGGAGCCGAAATGGTTTTGTGTGAATTTGCATCTTGTTAAATAAAACTCCAATAAGTTAATTTGTTGTTTTCATTTGTTTTGTTTACAACAGATAATACGGGTTTATGGTAACTAAAAAAGATACACAATTAAAACAACTTAATCTAAGTTATAAGCAAATATCAGGTATACAAGTTTGATCACATGAAGTGGATTTTACACTATCTCATAACCACTATATTTGGAAAACTAAGAACCTGATATAAAATCTAATTATATATTTTTGTAGCACTTTCAAAGAGCTACAAATTATTTATTGTTCATAACTAGCACTTTTAGTTCTTAAGATTACATTACAAACTTTAAAACTTCTTCAACTTGACAAGACAATTATTCAAAAACTATAAGAGGTTTTCAAAAACAAATTACTGATCTAGATTCTGAATTTCTTACTAAACATTATTGTTACTTCCTGTTCATATCTTATCATTTACATATCAGGAGATATTTCGAGTGAAAATAAGCAAAAACTTACTTGTTAAAAAGGTTCAAATATTAAAATACTGAAATTATTTTTGTATATTCATAAATAGCACACTATTTTTGACAAAATAAGAAGAAATTGTTTATATTTTTATTAGGTTTGGAGATATAAGCAATAAGGGTTTCAATTTTTTGTAATGCTCCAATTTCAGCTGGATACCTGGACCATAGACATTATTAATGTCTAAATATTTTTATTATCAAATTTTGGTGGAAAACATTTCTCTGTAAATTGACTGACGTTATTTTACATCATTCACTAAAGATGTGTGACAACTGTGCAGATGATATCTTTCTCTGTCTATATACAGGGTGTCTAGTGCTATCGGTGCCCAACTGTTAGTCTTAGAGATATACTTCCAATTGCAAAAATGTTTTAAATTTTAAAATCTATTATCTTAGAAACAGTTTAAATCAGTAAATGCATTTCTGAAAGAAATATGAAATATAAATTTTTATACGGTCCCCCGGTCATACCAATTACAGTAATGTGATTACAAAACTCTTTTGGAGCAGCAAATTTCTGGAATTGTAGCAGTTTGTAGCAGGCAATATTTAAAAAATGTAGAAATTCGTAGCAGGCAATTATTCGAAATTGTAGTAGTTTGTAGCAAGAGATTTTTCGACATTGTAGCAGTTTGGTGCAACGTATTTTTTTATTTTAACACTTTGTCGTATATATAACAAGTAAATTCAAGGCAATGAAGTTTTAAAAATCTAATTAACAGAATATAAGTATAAACATTTTGAATTTTCAATTAACTTTTAATAAACTAAAATAGTATATAAATTACATTAATAAAAAATGCTTATTTTTTATTAAAAAAATCTATTTTCAATACATATTCTTTAATATAAAAAAACTGCAATAAATAATTTTAGTAAAGATCTATAAAACATTTTAATATTACAATAAATAATTTTACAGATCTAAATAAATTTTATTACATTAAATAATAAATTAAAATAAATAACTTAAGATCTAAATATATTTTATTGCAGTAAAATTTTTAAAAAAGATCTAACAAAATGAAATAAAATATTTTAGGGGGAAAAAATAATAATTTAGAAAAAATATATAATTTTAGGAAAGATCTACGAAATTAAAATCTTAAATAAATAATTTTTAAAAAGATGTAAAATAATTTAAGGGAAAATCTAAAGAAACGCAAAACATTTAAAATATGCGGTATTTTTCAAAAAGGATACTGGTCTTTTATATTGTGCTAAAAAAAGAAATAATGCAAGAAAAAAAAATAAAAATCATAAAATTAAAATTAAATATAGTGCAATAAAAAAATAATAATAAGAGAAATCCCCCATTAAATCAAAATGGAAATTTTATAAGTTAATCAAGCTAAAGCAAATAAATATTTCCTCAAAACATTAATAAAATATTAAAAAATTCAGTAAACTTCCATTAACATGGTGTGAAATTCCACAAGTTTTCCCCGCTATTTGCATCAAAATTCAGGTACTGCATACTGCTATTTTTAATGCCAATTTTAAAAAATAACTTTAGATTTAATTGATACTGTGAATATATGACAGTGTATAAAAGTCATTCAAAATAATTTGAAATGTTTTATACAATTTTGTTTACATATACAGTACAACTTGGAAAATAAGGACCAGTCTGGACTTTACTGTTTTCTGAATTTTCTGAATTAAAAAATTTGGATTTTTTCTATTTTTAAATTTCATAGGAAAATTTTGAAAAATCTGTATCATTGTTCTAAATGATCTAAATTACAGCATGTGACCCTTCATTTTGAAGGGTTTGAAAAAATATTTCGATTGATACGAAGTTTGATAATTTTTCCTTGTGGTGTTGGTGGTGGTGTGTGTGTGTGTGGGGGGGGGGGACTTCTTTTTTCTATTCAATACAACAGTCCCTATCATGTTCACGTAACATGGTCCAGTACTCGCCGATGCCAGCCCCCGGAAGAACTGGCTGTAGGGTATAGTGCCTAAGTCCGAACACAACAATCCCACAGTTGATCAAAACTTAAGATGTCTGAAAAGAAAGAAGTCTGATTTTGTTGGTAGATTGCACTCTTCTGAGAAATTTCTGATTCAATCCTTTCTTTCCGTTCCGAGAATTACGGAGAAGAATTACGTTTTCCGGTATTTTCATGAAATAGAGCAGTGTTGGCGCAAAATCAGTTAAAATTTGCTTTTTGTATCAGAATGGCGCAGTCTACTTTGAATGGCGCAGTTTGGTGCAATTGGTGCAGCAATCACATCACTGCAATTATATTTAGGAAAATCATCCTCATACATTTTCATGCAAAATAAAATAAAAATCTTCCATTTATGACCAAAATTCAGAGTTATGAAGCATTAAACTTTGACTTAAGTCGCTTTTTTGCGCATAAAAATGTTCGGTTTCAGGCAACAACCAATCAGGGACCGTATTGACCATTTCTCAGCATAAAAAGTGCTCAACTTTAAACAGCTATAAGTCAGTAAATTTTGGTCATAAAAGGATGATTTTTTTTTTATTTTGCATAAAATTGTATGAGGATGATTTTCCTAAATATAATTGGTAGGACCGGGGGATTGTATAAAAATTATATTTTGTATTTCTTTCAGAAATGCATTTATTGATTTAAACTGTTTCTAAGATAATAGATTTTAAACTTTAAACATTTTTGCAGTTGGAAGTATATCTCTGTGACTAACGGTTGAGGAAATAGCACTGGAAATAGCACTGGCATTGGGCACTGGCATTGGGCACTGATAGCACTGGACACCCTGTATATTCAATGTAAACATTAATGCAACAGATTACCAATAAGAGTATAACTTGAGGAGTAAATTGTAATTCTAAATGCAGGGTTGAATGCTAAATGTATTACAAAATTATGTAACCCAAAGGGCAGAATACAATTATCACTACACACTATATTATAACTTAAAATGCAAATTATAATACAAAAATCTTTATAATAACAGTGCAGTTGCAACTTAATTATATAATGTTTTAAATAAAATAATAGTGTTTACAAATGCAACCCAGATAAAATCACTCGCAAGATATATTCACAATAATGAAACATCACTGTAACTATTCCTATTTCATTAAGAAAAGAATAAAAAAATGGAATGCAATTATATATGCAAAGAAAATGATTAAATATAGAACAATAATAATAATAAAAAAAAACAGCAATTGGAGCTGTGTAAATGAAAGATCTGAATTATATGAAACAAATTGTTGTTGTTAGTTAAATTAGTAATTTCTGCTGGGGAAAAGCATGCAATCCTTTATATATTGATCATTTTTACTGCAATTGTCTTTTTCATTACATTTTATTTCCTCTTTTATTATATATAAGATAGCAATCACCTAAAATGCAACTAAGAAAAGGTTTACATAAATTCTTTAAAACAATTCCCAGATATAGTTGAAGCACTTTTAAAAGAGGATACAATGAATGGCTGATCTTGCCCACAGATTGAATAACTTTAGCCAGTTTACTTTGAACATCATTTAGGAAAGTGTAATACTCCTCTGGGAGTTGTGTAACTAATCCTGAAAAATAAAAATAATTGGCTGGAGGCATTAATTACACAAACATTCAAATTTTCAATGGCAAATATTCAATATCCAAAGTAATCTGAATAATGCATTTTTAGAATTTTCTAGGAAACCCTTAGAATGCTTAATTAAGGCTACCTTTGAGATTTTACATTCTTTAAATTATCAAGGTTAATTTTTAAAACTTTTCCACATCACAGCATCTGTCTCCATCATGCAAAAGTATGATTTAAATTTTAACTTAAAAAAAGAAAACAACAACAAAAAAAGTGAAAATTTAAAAGGAACCATTGAAAAGAACTTACCTATGGCTCCATTAACAGTTCCAAAAAGAACTGATCCCTGAGCTGGAGTGGTACTTTCCCCCGGATGTTGCATCACCAAGGATCCTGCAAATTTCAAACAAATTCCCATGAAACACAGTTATTGTATGTATGGTATATTTCCATCAATATAGAGCTTTTCAACATGACATCACATGTTTTTTATCGTCTGCTTCAAAAGCATTTGCAGGACATCACGTGATCATTTTTGGACTCAATCCATTTGATTTTGTAAGAAAAGCGTGAGATTTGAAGGACAAGTTTATAAATATGCCAAACTTTTATGCTGTTCACAATGTGGTAGTTGAGGTGGTCGAAAACCCAGGCCATTCGACTCATCCGAAGATATAGAGCAGCAAAAATGGGAGGCCGGGGTAGTTTACCGATTTTGTTTCTTTTTTTTAGAATCCCCTGTATTCCTAAATCAGGAAATCCCGGTAATATTAAATTAAAATCGAAAAGACGTGAAAAAGGGATTTCAGCTCTTAAATGATAATATTGACAACTTCAAAATTGAAGTTTTCATATCTTTGAAAATTTAATTTCTGATAAACATCTTATAATATGTAAGTTTATTCTTTTCTATTAATATAAAATAACTTATTTATTCATAAAATATCCAGTTTGAAATGTTTCTAAACCATATTGAGCGTAAGTATAGTTGGAATCGGCAATATTGTAGCTCAAGAAGATGTTATCTATTTTTGGAATCTAAATATATGGATCAATACCATTTATGTTGGAAATTTTATTTTGCTAAAACTTTGCTACTGCAAAATACATGTTAACACAATGATTAAGTCTTAGTTGTTTATCCTACATTCCCGGTTACTATGCTGTTGTCAGGGCTGAGGCCACGTGATGTTGTTGTTGTTGAGACCCAGACCGTCCGACCTACCAGAAAGGTGTAAGGTAACTGTATGGACGGCCGGGAAGTGCCACCCAATTTAGACCGGAACCCAGTGGGGGAGGCATCCACAGGGACCGTACCCTCCTTCCCCTACCACCAACCTCTCGGAAGGACTTACGGACCCACATGTTTAACGTGATCGTACTCCGCATGAACACGGCGGCATTTGTGGTAGCGTGCAAATCTAGCGCGCAAACCACGGGGATACCGCACCCGAGATGGCAAACAGCATGCGGTGTTCCGAGGTGGTCACCCACCAAGTACTAACCGCGACCAATGCTGCTTGACTTCGGTGATCTAACGAGAACCGGTGTTTTCAGCACGGTACGGCCGTTGGCGAGGCCACGTGATGTGGAATACTCTATATATGCTTTACAACTATGCACAAAACTAGTATATATTTATAAATCTTATTTACAACTGCTGGTTAAATTATTAATTTTTTGTATCTTATACCAGTCCAACTGGTTATTGCATGATATGTGTGGCAGCAAGTTCTTGCACCAGTCCAACGGAATATATAGACTAGTCTAACTTCCCATGTGAATAAAATCTCAAATTAAATAGTGAGACCTATTACATCCTGTTTTATAGTTACTAATTTCTACTTTTTTGTATTAATAATGCAAATTCATTTAAATTATTGATTTAAAATCCTTATTTTGATATTTTAAGATTTTAATGGATTGAATTAGAATCTAGCATATGCTAGAATGACAGTTTCTTTACATTGTCTAAGAAATCTGGGTAAATTATGCAATAAAAAGCAAGAAAGTGTTCAACTAATCATCCAACACCACCTATGAACCATAGTTTCGAGGTCAATGCCATTTGTCAAAACACAATACAGGCAATGAGATGTGCACTGAGCACATATCCATTTTTCAAAATGAAATTCCCTGAGTTTTCTAGGTTTCCTCAGTTGTCTTCATTACAATTCCAGGTAACATTTTAATGCTAATTTCAAAAAATTTTTTTAGATTTAATTGATATTTACCATGAATGCATGATAGTGGAGAAAAAAAAATCAAAATAATTCCAAATTTTCTATATTTGTAAACAATTTTGTTTACATATACAGTACAACTGAAAAAATCTGGATTCGCCTGGACTTTAATTTTCCAGATTATAGAATATTTGGATAAAATCCAAACTTAGTATCAACTAAATACACTATAAAACATTATATTTAGTAAAATAATAATGCAAAGTCAAGTTAACCAATTAAAAGATATAATATAAAAAAAAAAAGGAACAAAAGAACTTTTAAGAAAAAATATACATATAAAAAAAAATTGCATGGATGCATTAAAGGATGATTAGCACAATTCTATAATTTGGCAAAAAGTTGTGTGTAAAGCTTTGCATTAAGACAAAAATATTTTTTCTTTGAATTACATTACTTTATTCTTTGTAATTGTTCAAACAAACACATTACCATTAAAGAAGTGTGATCGAGAGTTCTCCCTGCTGGACCACTGTGTGGTTTAAGCTATATTTTTTTTCTCACAGAAGGATTCTATTTTTGTTTTGTTTTCCATAGTTGTGGGGAGCACATATGTGGGGATTTGGATCAAAATGAAAGGGAGAAATAATTTGGAAATTGAGTGGTGCTATCTGTAAATTTATTGTTTAGAACCTGGACAATGCTGGGCAATTCATTCTAATTTTATTAACAACTAGAATTACCCCCAGGGCCTTAAATAAGCACCCAAGTGCCTGCTACCTAATATTCAAAATCAGTACTTAATATATCAGGGCTCGACAAATCCCGGGTGCCAGGTCGCAGTGGAGACTAAAAAATTAGATGTGGCGACTAGAAATTTTGAATTAAAAATCTAAAAATTAACAACAGAAGAACTAGAATTAAAAATAAATTTTAAAAAATTGTCAGACAGAAAATTTCACTAGGATTTACTTAGATTGTTTTTCCTGTTTTTTATTATTTTTTTTAATGCAATGATAATATTATTTTTAATGCAATGATAATATTTGTTAGTAGATTAGTAGTTTTTTATTATTATTTCTAATGCAATGATATTATTATTTTTAATGCAATGATAATATTTGTTAGTAGACTATCAATAGCCAAAATGTTCGGATGGCCAAATATCGAAGGCAAACTCCCACAGAGATATCATAAAACGCACATGGTAGCGTCCTCATACATTGGCTGCCAGCAATGCACTGCCGTGAAGCCCTCGCGGAAACCTGAAAATCGTAGGGGCAGCCGCTGAGAGTTCTACTGCAGTTTTCCCATTTTTTTAAAATTTTATTTCTCTTGCACATATTTATTTATCCAGACCGGCCACTCACCCACACAGTGAGTGAGTCATGTCATAAGTGCCTGAAGATCTATGTAAGCGCCAAGTACCGAAGAAAGTATCTGGGGGATACTTTTTCACAATCGCAACAGGGCCACAACCATTGCCAGTTTGCATATTTTGAAGCGGGTTCATTTTCCTATAGTAGTATCTTATAAATTTATGCTTTGTATATTTATTTGGTGTTTTAAAATTTAAACGTAATTTACCAGATAAAACCGAAAAAACAACAAAGCAGTTATGTTTAATGAGTTTCTTTGTTCTACGTACATTGGTCAGAAATGATGGAATTAATATAAATTTTATGAACTTTTAACTTTGAGCAATGAAAAAAAATTTCATATTATAGGATTATTATTATCAACTATAAAATGTACCCGAGATGTATGATAAACATTTGTGGCATGGCTGTGCATGCACCGACACTACAGTTGTTTTATTTTATTTTTGTTATAAGCAGATTGTTAAATCGTTATTTGATTTTAGTGAATTCGCTGTGAGTTCTAGTGTAGTTTTTACCAGATTTGTATTTGAAATCATGGGAATGGTCTAGAAAATGTACTCGGCATTGTCCGGAATTTAGGATGCAAACTGATTACAATTACACTGGAACTCACAAAGAATTTTTGAAAACCAAAGAATGTTTTGACATATACAATACACCCACCTATAATAACAGGGGGGAGGGGGAAGCTGCACCGATGGTGTCAAGATAGAGACTCTATTGGAATATCCCAGCCCGGGAGCCTGATTTCAACAAGAGAAATGTATATACTTTTTAAAAATTCATGAAAATTCAACTATTAATCGTATAGATTCCATTGAAAGTTGATTTGAAAGAGAATTTTTCGATCTTTTCATTGGTGTTAAGATAGAAACTCTGAAATAATATTTTTGGTCGTCAAGGAACGCATTTGTATGAAAATTATACTAAATCATAGAAAAACTGAAAAAGTAATTTAATTGAAAAAGTAAAGTCAAATACTCCAACTTTTTTGCAAAATTGTTAATATTTGAATTTTTTTGCAGCAGCTTCCATTTTCATTAAACTTTTGTTTCAGTTGTTGCAATATTTCAGATTCTGCATTTTCTCCTAGATATGCTATTAATGGCTAGGCACTTGATTAACTGATCATTCACCCAAACATCAACTGGAATCACTATGCCTATTATGATTCGCTCCAATCCTCCCCACAAAACAAGCAACAGGGGATTTTCATATAAGATGTCTTCAACAAACATATTGACAACAAAATGCACTTACATGGGGATAAAGCTGTAAACTTTATTTTTCCCCTTAATTTTATTTATTTAAGGTAAAACTTTAGAGATTTAAACTTACCATGACGAAATACATTAACCATTTCACCTAGATGAAAATGTCCAATTTCTCGTAAATGCTGTCGTTCTTCATCTGTTGCAGCAGCACTAAAAGTAAACAAAGATGCAAATATGCATTTATTAAAATTTATACTACATGAATGCATTAAACATAAGCAATAACCCGGCCTGTTTGAATTTTCATGCAAAACAGTTCAATTCTACTTTAATGGGTCTCTAAAATATCCACTGTAAGAATGATACTACTTAAAATAACCAAGTAGATTCTTAGACCATGATACAGTAGATTCAATAAATGATCGTAATTCAAATCTGAATGCATTTTTGATTTATGCAAAACTTTTGGGTTAATCTGTAGTCAAGACCTTTTATTTAAAATAACCATAAAAATTGGTCAAGCAGATCCAAAGAACATACTGGAGACGTATGGCTTCCATAAATGAACATAATAGAAATTTAAATGTGGTGTCAATGTAGTTAAAAATAATGGACAAATCTGCAGATTGAGACCTTTTATTTAAAAAAAAATAATAAGGTTATGAAAATAGGCAAAGTAGATAGAATTCAAGAACAAATATTCTATGATATCTCAAACAAAGCTGACTATTTATGCTATATTAAAAGTACTTACATAGCATAAATAGTAAAAAAAAAATAATAAGGTTATGAAAATGGGCAAAGTAGATAGAATTCAAGAACGAATAGTCTATGATATCTTAAACAAAGTTGACTATTTATGCTAAGTTAAAAGTACTTACGAGTTCAGTTATTTTATAATAGTGAATATATTTAATTTTTTTGTTTCAGATCAAAAATGGGGAATATCACAAGAGCTGCATAGTTTAGCATCTAAAAATAATGTCATTCACTTTTAAATACAAAATTACACATAAAATAGATAGTTTTGTAAGTTTTTTAGAAGTAATTATCTTTTTATATGTTCTTTAAATCTTGTGCAAGAAAAAGTGAGGGCATTTCACTGGTCCACTCACATTTGAAATTAATATGTTCCCTTTGTTTATTAATTAAAATAATTGTACCAAATTTCATCCAATTTGCTTGAGAGATATTATGCAGTTATATGGAGACACAAAGACAGCACTTAAAATGGTTGATTCGCATTCAGGGAGGCTTTAAACGTTAGACTCATAAAAATCAGATAACTGGATTTTTAACCCCATCACAATACTTTCCTTTTACATACATTACATATTATATGAAAAGTAAAAAGGACGAAAAATGCTAGGATTCTATAGATATGCCATTTACAATATCCATAAAGAGATTTTACTTGCAAGTTTTAGATTATGATAAAATAATCTTGATTTAAGAGAGTAGGGGGCTCCGACCCTGCAACTCACTTTGTGAGTCAGGCGACTTCTCCTCCTACTCTCTTATACTCACTTCCCAAGATCTCTCTTGCAGCCTACATAATACATCCATTGGGGGAGGGGCTTGTTCGGTGATGCTAACCAACTCTGGATCTGGATTCACCAGCTCTTTAAATCTGGCCAGTGTACACGACTGCCTTTATGTTCCCTGGTCGAATATGCTCATCAACTGCCGGGGCTCGGGAGTTCCAACCCCAGTTAGTTGTTGCCCATTAGTAGTCGAAGTTAGCTTAGTAGGCTCTTGCATTACGACTGCATAGCAGATGTAAAACACACACTGGAGTTTCACCCTTTGTTCGCTAATGCTCAGTAATCCCAGGAACTCTCTTTAAGAGCTCTTACCCCCCACCCCCATCTGCATTGTGACCATGAGCGCATGTCTGGCCCCCTGCTCACATATTTACGATAATAAGACATATCTAAAGATAACGATAATGAAAATATCAAAGATAGCATCAGTATTACAGCTCAGAATATTAAATTTATTTTTTATTTTTTAAATTAACTGAGGGAGCAGGCCTCTGATTGGCAACAATTTTAAATAAATTATTTACACGACATATTTGACTATGGAGCACAAATTTTTTTCTTGATCCTAAAGAATGTCTTTGTACACAATGTTATCAGTAACTTTTATTTCCTTTAAAATGTTAATATTTTTTATGGAAATACAACATGACAAAGTAACATATAATTGGCCATGTGAAAAAATAGGGAAATCGATGAACAATCCTACTCTGATAAATGTTTGGCCTTAAGCCTTGTTTATTGTCAAAGCATAAGCTAATCAGATGAGAAACTGGTGGCGATATAGCATACATGATAGCGAGGAGTGATTTGCGGATGTATTCAGTTGAATTCTGGGTATATATCTACTATAGTGTATTTTCTATCACCAATTATGATATAACATGATAAAACTCTATTTCTCATTTTGATAACAGTTAATCATGTACCATTCAGCATGACTGAGCCGATAGTCCTTTTACTAATGTAAATCTGACAGCTCGCAATGTTGGCACTCTTATTTCCATTCTGCCAGCAGTATGCCCTTTTACTGTATGATAAGCCACTGTTGATATATCACACTTTTGTGTTAGTTGCCTCACTTCACATTAACATTTCTTTTGGCACATTCGTTCATCAGTCGTTTAGTTGATCTGGTTAGACTTCCGCTTTTTTTGAAGTTGTTCATCAGTCATCTGGTGAATTTGGTCAGAATTGTGCTGTTTTTGCAGTCATTCTTGTGACATGTTCTTTATCCTATTATATGATATTTTTTCTTTAATTTTCTCCAAATATGATTTTTCATAAATACAAATGAAACTGAATGTTGATGGACCATCATGACATGGCCATCGAGGATTATACGTTATTGTAATGAATAAATCAGGTCTTCTAACTTTTCTACAAATTGCCATTGCATTTTGGAGATCCAATATAGGTAGCAGGCAAAATGATGGCCGTACCTAATCTTACTGTGTTAGCTGCATTCAAAATGTTCCCTTTTACATGGTTGCCTAATCCTTGATAATACCCTGAACGTAAGGTTCCATGGTTGCATTTGATAAAATCCAATCGTTTACATTCTACCATTACATAACAATTTATAACATATTGCTGTGATAATCTGCACAATTCAATATAGGATTGAAAGGTTCATTGGGTCTCAAGGCTTATCTATGACTATAGTATTGAACTATTCAAATTTTCTTTCTCTTATCGCGCGCACGGACGTTATATATTATAAGACGACCAAAGATCACCTTTAGCAAACGTTGGAGGAAAGACAATTGGATCTGCATGTTGGGATGTCTGTGGAATTATAGTTGTTTCATGATTGTCATCTTGTTTAGGATAGACTCTTAGATCACACATAGGAATGCACCCATCCTTGAACACAATGATAGCAGCCAACTTTGAAGAAGTTGGTACATTGTATTTTCTACTGTCATAGAATGCATATTTCACAAATTGTAATACATATTGCTCGTCACTCATTGTCATAGCATGCAACATCTTGAACTAGTGTGAATATGGATTGATTTCTCTCAATACTGCTTTAATGCATTGAATCACTTCCGCACTACCCAAGTCTAAATGCATACGGGGTGCTCCTATTTCAAAATCTTCAATGTGAGTGCCAAAGGTTGCAAAAGCGAAAGAAGAATTGTATGCTTGTATATGCTGTCTGAAATGTTTTGCTTCCTCTGTTTGTGAGGTCAATAATTCCCTTAACTCAGCTGGATATTATTCATTGGTGACAGCATAAGTGAGCCGATCGTCTTTTTACTAATGCAAATCTGACAGTCCCGTAATGTTGGCATTCAATTTCCATTCTGCCAACGGATGGGAAAATACATAGTTACGTTTCGTAAATGTATAGTATCGTAATAAATGTTGAATTCATAATTGTTGATTCTTTCAAATAAACATAGTTTCGCAAGCATTGTTGTTATGAACAAACAGAGCGTTTCGCAAACATTATTGTTATGAACAATTACGATTCATTGTTGAAAATGCTGTTGCCATTTAAAAAAAGTAATATTTAAATAAAACTCTGAACAATTTATGTATTCTGAATTATTAAAAATTTAAATATTGATGCGTTCCACAAGCATTAATGAACAATTATGATTTATTGTTGAAAACACTTGCCATTAATAAAAATTAATACTAAAATAAAGCTCTGAACAATTTATGTATTTTGAATAGTTTTTGAGATGGCAACATCATTTTCAACAATGCAAGATTAAATTTTGAAGATGCAACAAAGAAAAGAAAATTTTTCATACAAAAGTAGTATAAAAAAATTTTCATTTCAAAATTGTATAAAAAATAGGAATTTCTATTCGATTATAACCAAAATAGGAGGCAACACATGGCAATGTAATATAAATCATCATGCCCAATTGCAAATCATTTGATACCATAGGTTCAGCGCTAGCCTTGGCAGAAAATTTCTCTATTTAAAAAGGATTTGGACAGCGGCTGCACACAGCTTTTCTTTTAATATAGAGAGATACAACAAAATTAATCTTTAAATGCAGACTAAAATTAACATGTAGCAATCAGGAAAGAGTATTTTTGGTAAAAATAAAAATTACCCTTGTTTACGTAGGTGGAAAATAAAACCAAAAGTCCATGAAGACCTCTAGATAAGAATACAGTTGCTAATAATTTAATTTAATCAAATGTGTGAAAAATATATATTCTAAATAAATACTAACCTGTCTTTCTGACAAACAAATAAATTATAGGAGTTTTCGGCACCCAGTACAGTGTCATCATCCAGAATTTCGATAGATGTCATCCAATTGGGTTGATGATCCCGAGCAATCTAATTTGGGAATACATGAATTAGAACAATAATATTTTACAAAAAATCTGCAATATTAAAACGTGATCGTGCATGTACCTATGTAGATACTATTCCGAATACTCCATTTGGCCTAGAAGACCATCTTTTTTTAAAAGAAGGTCTTGAAACTTTCGAAAATTTGAAATTTTTTTAAAATATTTGTAAAAAACCGCCAAGATTAAGGTAAAGGAAAGGTGTGTGGGAAAGTTATATATTAATTGAAAATAAAGATAAAACCTCATTCTTTTAAATTTTAGTAGATGCAAACAGATTACAAACGTGGAAAATATTTTTACAATTAAAAGAAATATCTTGTTGATCATGTGAAAATGTAGTTTTTTGCAATACTGCTGCAAAATAATTCTTTATGTCATTAATAATATATTTGAAACAGATTATATTTTCACAATTCAACAAAATATATGGAGAATCGTGTACAAATGCAGTTTGTTATGATACTGCTGCAAAATAACCAATCATTTATTTCATTAATAATACGTTTAAAAAATAGATTTTTTTATATACAACACACAATAATTATGAAAATTTTAGTCAATGCAAACAGATTGCAGATATGACAATAAATTTTACAATTAAATGAAATACACTGACGATGGTGCACAAATGCAATTTTTTGTAATATTGCTTCAAACTAACCCCTTCATTTCATTAATATGTTTGAAAAATAGCTTTTTATACACAGCACACAATAATTATGAAAAATATAGTTGATGCAAACAGATTGCAAAAATGAAAAATCTTATTCACAATTCAACAAAATATACAAAGAATTGAGTACAAATGCAGTTTTTCGCAATACTGAAGCAAAATAACACTTCATTTCAGTAATAATACATTTGAAAAATAGCTTTTGTATATACAATACACAATAATTATAAAAATTTTGGTGAATGCAGATTACAAAAGTGGAAAATATGTTTACAAATAAAAGAAATATATCGAGGATCGTGTACATGTCGCTTTTCATGATACTGCTGTAAAATAGACCATCATTTCATGAATCCTATGTTTGAAAACTAGTTTATTTCTATATAGCATTTCAGTCGGTGGAAATAAATTGCAAAAGCAGGATCAAGATAATCATGGTTATCTCCTCTCATGGAATCCCCTCTCAATAGGAATTGCCACTTACAAGTGATAATTTTGCAACTGAGGGTAAAGGAATTTTAAGATGTAAGAATGGGAAAAATATAGAACAATCATACCAAATTTGAAAAACAAGCAAACAAACAAACAAAAAAAAATCACTGTGCATTTATACATGGAATAGATTAACTTTATATTTCATATATATACAAAAGCCCAATTTACCACAGTCTGATATATACTATAGTTTCGAATATAACATAGTGAAGAATATATCTCCCAGAAGTCCACAGTTACAGTGTGGTTGAATATACCCCAATTAAGCAACATAATGCAGGGTGAAGTATGTCCCCATCAACCGAGCTCTATCGGGCTTTTATAGTGTCTTGCCATATCTTGCCTAAAGCCTAAATTTGATCTGATCAAATATTTTTACGAGTTCAGTTCTAATTGCATTTTAGGAGCAGAACCATTTAGAACACGGCTGGCTGGTAGCAGTGGGGACGATAGAAACCCAATCCCTACAAATTATGTCAAAACTAAATAGTTAGACTTAAACATTTGATTTCAAACTAGATTCTCTAAAGGTCCTATTACAGAGAAAAAATTTTCTTGCTAGAACTTCCGAGTATTCTACTCATCAATCATGATTTAGAACCTGCCTCTTGAACTTCTGATCATAGGGTTGCCAGTACTGAGACACCTATTTGCATTTAGCAAGTTTAGCACAAGGCCATACATAGGCTAGAATTTCAATTTCCTCCATAAAGCATATATACTATAGATTTGGATATAGCATAGTGAAGAATATGTCTCACAGAAGGAAAGCCCACAATCACAGTGTGGTTGAATATACCACAGTTAAGCAACATAATGCAGGATGAAGTATGTCCCCATCAACTGAGCTCTATCGGGCTTTTATAGTGTCTTGCCATATCTTGCCTAAAGCCTAAATTTGATCTGATCAAATATTTTCATGAGTTCAGTTTCAATTGCATTTTAGGAGCAGAACCATTTAGAACACGGCTGGCTGGTAGCAGTGGGGACGATAGAAACCCAATCCCTACAAATTATGTCAAAACTAAACAGTTAGACTTAAAGATTCTTTCAGACTAGATTCTCTAAAGGTCCTATCACACAGACAAATTTTTCTTGCCAGAACTTCACGTATTCCACCCATCAATCATGATTTAGAACCTTCCTCTTGAACTGCTGATCGTAGGGTTGCCAGTACTGAGACACCTATTTGCATTTAGCAAGTTTAGAATAAGGTTGTACAAAGGTTAGAATCTCAATTTCTTCCACAAAGCATTTTTAAGTGCCTTTTTTTAGTATAGTGATCTTTAATGTACCATATATTCATGTAATTAGATAAAAGTTTGTTGAATTGTCATTCCATATCTGCTGTCCACCATGGAGCTGCATTCATAGCTGCCATATTTGAAGGCAGAGCAGTCTGAAACCAAATTTGTCATCCCTTAATTGGATTGCACTTATGAGATGATTCATTTTTTTTGCGCATGAAAAAATTGGGGGCAAGTTTTCTTCCCATTAAAATGGTGTCACTGTAAGATTTCTGGAAGGAATTGCTATATGCAATAGGACCTTAACTCCGAATGTCATTCACATGAAGGTTAAATTAGTCAATTGTTATCCGAAATGATGTAAGAGCTGCATTACAGATTCCCCGTTGGACAATGGGTGTGTGTCCAATTATGCCATTGAATATCAGCCTCTCATCAAGGGAATATTATAGTAGCAGGAGAAATGGGTTGACATTTTGTCATGTGTATGGTGCTGCTATCTGATGAGAGTTGTTTAGTGCAATCATTCATTGCTATAGTGGAGAGCTGGGCACCACCACTCGTCTCATTCATATCACCTTTTACGTCAGGTAAAAATAAAATTAATATGAATACTTTAGGATTTAGCCTTAAATGTGGCTCATTAATTTTTACATTCTCATATTACAGAATATAGTAAAGCGAAAGAATTGTTTTCAGGAAAACTTTTAATTTCAGGATTTTGATGGCAATATATGTTTTAGGATCTCCTGAACATGCACGCCTTGACTATTTTTAGAGTGATGTCCATTTGTTTGTCTGTTGTCAATTTTTTGCACACACGATAGCTGCCACAAATATGAATAGACTTTCATGATACTTTTATTTGGCTTTGTTAACAAAGAAATCTAGAACTAGATAGAACTTTTGGAAATTCGAGTGAAAACTTTGAAATTTTATACTTAAATTTTAAAGCATAGCACAAAATTTGATATAATTATGTATAAAAGAGGTTATGTATAGTTCAATAATTACAAAACTTAATGGTTTTAATTATTTTAGTGAAAAATAGTCGCATGTATGTTAAAAATCAATGCATCAATGTTATAGAGAGCTGGGATCGACTAGTTCCCCTAAACCTCTATGCCAGAAAGCAAAAATATGAACATGAATAAATAAATAAATAAATAAATAAAAAGAGCAGAAATAATGTTAAAAACACAAACTAGGCCAAGATTCGGGTCAGAAAATTTAAAAGATAATTTTCAAAATGATCGACAGAATAGCCTTTTACACCGTAAACAGAAAAATACTTAACAAGAGATTAAAATGTTTAATTTAGCACAGAAACTTGGTTTTTTTTTCTTCTGTTGTACAAGTTATTTGGTTGATAAAAAAAATAGTTTGGCAAATAACAGGCATGAAATTATTTCTTTTTATGTGGTTCATTTCTTATTCTTTTAATATAAAGAATTCAGTTTGGCATGGGAAACATAAGTGTATTTTTTAAAAACAGATTTTATGACTGTGATTTGTTTTTTTTGTTGACCTAATTGGGCATTTTGTGGGTTTTTAAAGGTTATAAATAGCTAATGTATAAACATAAAAAGAATAAAAAAAAAATACCCCTACCGATACCTCTTCAAAACTTCCTTCTAACGGTTTGTACACAAGAAGTGCCATGGATCGCATGATATCACCAACCAAAATAAAATCTCCCTTAGTCTTTATAAAAAGAGCAATAATGTTATTGAAATAGCTGCACTCATTGTGTAGTTCTCTTTCAGGAGTCCATTCATAAAGACGAACAGTACTGTTGATTGCAGCTAGTAGCTTGCCATTGAAATTCATAACAGTATATGGAGCTCCTTTAATTTCTTTTTCAGCTACTTGTTGTAGTTTTCCTAAAATAGAAATGAAAATTAATAATAATAAATATTGAGTATAAGTAGTTACTAACAGAGTATGAAAATTACAAAGAATTTTGCTAACAATGTAACAATGGACTGAAACAAGTTTCAGCATATCATTCACAATAAAATTATCATATCTATAATATTTTGGAAACTTAATTGAAGCGTAGTTTCCTTAAGATCAACTTGAATCTGATTGTGTTGAAAACCCAGACCACATGACAAACCCGAAGGCTTACTGTTGCTAAATGTGTGGCCGGGAATCTGATTGTATGTGAAAGTTTCATTGACATAGTAAAACTCAGCCGATTCGAATAAAATTTTGTACATAGTTTAAACTAATCATGTTTAAGTTTTACATTATAACAAAGCCCAAATTTTACATTTCAATCTATGTACTGAGATATTTGAGGTCAAAAGTCAGATGTTAGGTCCACGGAGAAAAATAAAACTTAAAAAAAAATTACAATTAATATAATTGGAAGTTGTACAATTGTACAGATGCAGAAAAAAAAGAATTATTTAAAAATACTTCTGAAATATTTAAAAGAATTTAATGGTTTTCATTGAAGACAATAAAAAGAAATAGTCTAAACTGATGTCCTTAAATTGCAAATTGCTCACAATGACAGAGATCATTAAGATATGCAATAACTACACTATAACAAGCCACAGCCATTGAATAACTAATGTCAATTCAGCAATGTCAAAAGAATGTCATTAAAATAGAAAAAAGTCTAGTAAAATGTATATAATATACAGAGATGCCAACCTCTGAAAGGGGTCATTAGTAGAAAAATCAGCAGTTTTCAGTAAAACTGCATCGACCATCAGTAAAATTTAAGTATATTGATAATATATTTAAAACCTTAGAATAAGTTCAAAATGTAGTTTTGCTAACTTAACTGAGTTAATTACAACTGAATGGCACTATTTATGTGAAAATAATTAGGAAATTAACCTTTATAATTAACCAAAATATGAAAATAAGCTAGTTTAGTCAAGTTAATGTGCAACAATGGGAAGATGGAGATCGATGGAAAAGGATAATTTCATACTCTCGGCAACGCCCGAGGGGGGAAAAACCCGAATTTCACGATCGTACTATTTATATGAAAATAATCAAAAGATTAGACTTTTTAATCAACCAAAATATGAAAATAAGTTAGCTCAGTCAAGTTAATGTGCAACAATGGGGAGATGGAGATCGATGGAAAAGGATAATTTCATACTCTCGGCAATGCCCGAGGGGGGAAAAAAACCGAATTTCACGATCGTACTATTTATATGAAAATAATTAAAGATTAGACTTTTTAATCAACCAAAATATGAAAATAAGTTAGCTCAGTCAAGTTAATGTATAACAATAGGGAGATAGAGATCGATGGAAAAGGATAATTGCGTACTCTTGGCAACACAAGAGGGGGGGGGGGGGGGGGGGACTGAATTTCATGATCGTACTATTTATATGAAAATAATTAAAAAATTAGCCTTTATAATCAACCAAAATATGAAAATAAGCTAGTTTAGTCAAGTTAATGTGCAATAAGGGCATGGAGATGGATGGAAAAAGACAATTGTGTACTCCCAGCAAAGCCCGAAAAGGACTGAATTGTGCAATCTTATAATTTAAGCGAAATATAATTTGTTTAGTAAAATATTTCTTTATTTTTATATGCACTATAAAAATAAATTAGGTCTATTGTTCTGATATGAAATCATTATAAGAAGAAAATGGATGCAAACTGATAATTTTGGACTCTCAGCAAAGCAGAGAATATGAATTGAATGGTAGGATGCATGGATTTCAAGGGACTTTTCCGCAGTTTTGAGAATAATGTCTGTAAAACCGTAAGATGATGTAAAAATCTGTACAAACTGCAGAAAATCTGTAAAAGTTGGCATCTCTGTACTTGGCGACATTTGTCCAAAATGGTTCACAAACTCAGCATTTTTGCTTTTATACGGAATCAAATGGACACATGGCAACCTTTATTTAGAGGTGATGAGTACAGCGTAATACTTGGCGAAATTTTTCGAAAATGGCATACAAACTGGTCAGTTTTGTTTTTATATGGACAACTAGTAAAAAAAAAAAAAAAAAAAAATCCAGAATTTTCACAAAATTCCCTGACTTTTCCAAGTTTTCCCTGACCATTCTAAAATTCCCTGACTTTTTCCAGTTTTCCTGGTTGAGTGGTCATCCTGCATAACAAAAAAAAGTTATTTCCTCTCTGATAAGTATTTTCAACAGCTAGGTTAAGGTAATAATATATTTTCTATATCTACAAAAGGGCAAATATAACAAAAAATAAAAAAATTACCATCTTTCCACAAAAATATGATGAAACGACCAAGCTTCGGTTCTGATTCTTCAGCATTCACAATGCACGTACCAACTATATAGTACACATTAGGATCTTCACCAAGCTTTGTAGAAATGATACTTAATGCATATTCATTAGGTAAAAATTGGTGAGAATGAAGAACTGAAAAAAGAAAGTTTATAGCAATGAATGATGACATATTTAAAGAAAAATAAGTACATTATACCTTATTTAACTAAGAGACCAAATTAAGAACATAAAATAAAGAATGATTAAAACTTATCCTCTTTCTTATAATACATTTATGAGTAAAAATTCTTCTAATTTAATATGTACAGGGATCACACTCCTATAAGTCTCATTCATATCACCTATTGCATCAGGTAAGACTAAGATTCGTATCAGTTTTGTAGAAGGATAAATTTAGTATAATTTTCTTAGTAGACCAATGCATAACTTGTATCATTTGTAGCAATGTAAATTCATTCTAAGTATTTTCATCACAAATTTACACATATAAAAATTTTGCACTTCGTATTCATTTTTCAACGACCATAATAAATGCACTAGTTATTAGAAAATTCTGGAGCTTAGGACCTATGGATCACATAAGGAAAAACTGGGTTCCCATACCTACTAACTTTGAAACAGTAGATTTTAATGACATTATTTTTAAAAGGAAATACAAGATGAAAAAATTTGAAGTTCCCAAAAATAAAGAAATTTTTTTCTGTACAGGAATATATAAATACTTATAAAATGTTTACTATTTTATTTACTATTTATATTGTTATCCATTTAAAAATAAATCTATACTTTAGAATATACTTATATATAACAAATGCAATATTACAATTTGAAAATCTGAAGTCTTAAAAACATTTTTAGATTTAAAGCAAGCACTGCATGAGAATGCTAACTATTAAGAATCATTTTACTTTCATCATAGTTAACTGTCATAGCACTTGATTAATTATGCAAAATATTTGTTTAAAATTAACCATAACATGAAAATAAGTAACTTTAGTTTGCCTATTGTGAAATAATTAGAGGATAGGGATGTACGGAAAAATATGTTTGTGGATTCTCACATGAACAAAAAATGAAGTGCACAATCATGCTATTTATGTGAAAAATTATTTTGACCCACTAAATGTTTATTAACTTATACTTTCGCACTATAAAAAGAATCCAATGATGATACTTAAAGTGAATCCCTTAAAAATTATGGGGTAATTTACACACTATAGTGCAAAAATGTGAGTTCTGCTGAGAGGCAAACAAATCTGATTTTGTAAAACAAATGCTCATCTTCAAAGTTAGGTTTATATTTTTAATACATGTTTCTATTGAATTATGGCATGTATAAAGATAAATTAAACTGTGAAAAGAAATCACAATTGAAAGTTACATATTAAAGTTCAAATATTTCAGGCAAATGTTTAAAAATAAACATTATCTGCAGCAAAAATGAAGTCAAGATTCATGCCTATTTCACTATAAAAGTTTTATAAAAAAATAATAATTGGAAAATTAAGTTTTACATTGAGGTAATATAAAAAGAAGAAAAGATATGCATAGATATGCTTGACCTCTTTAATCATATCTATATTCCAAAGACCGGAAATTTCTAAAGAATTCAAATGTTCAGAGTTCAACTTTTTACCCCAAATTAACAGCAAACAAAGAATAATTGAGGAACATTTTAACTGTAATGTAAAGAAAAATAAAAATACAGTGATATTTATCTGGCAGAAAGGAGAGGGCATTATTCAACAACATTCCAGTCTTTCTTTCTACCCTTTTTTAATGACAGGTGAAAAGGGGCGTTTTACTTCTTTCTTTTGTACTTTAAATTCTGCTAATAAAGTGAATTTTAAGAAAAACTAATAAAAAATAATAGAAAATAAAAAAAACCTGTAATCTCTTAATATTTTGATTATATTTCCTATAATCATGATAGGAAGTGGTTTAAATTTATTATAGGCATTTAAAAAATAGAAAGACCAGATTCTGTAAAACAAGATAAAATTTTTAGGGTTGGCATAGGAGTGTGATTAATTTTTGTAGTATAATGGTATAGTACAATGATTGGATTAAATAGGGTGCTCACATTTTAAAGAATAAATTTGTATAGGAAACTTAATAATTTTATGTGAACTACAAAAAATTTAAAATAATATAATAATTCATAAACAAACAAACGCAATAATATATATATATATATATATATATATATATATATAAATATAAAATTTCATAAATACCAAAGCATGCTAAAAAAATTAAGGATACTTTGCAAATATGAATATGTAAAAAAAAAAGTAAAAAAAAAGTAAAAGTTAAGTAAAAAGGAATGACAATTGCAAAATACATTTAATTTATTGCGCAAATGTAGCTATAAATAAAATGATTTCAATAATAATAATAATAGTTTGAAAGTCCAATGATAGAAAACTGAGAAGCTACAACTCGAAAAACCTAACATTATAACAAACATACAAAATAAAAGTATAAAAGAGCAAATTTTCAATCAAATGGAAAAAAATCCAAATTTCGAGTCATCAAGTTAAAGATAATCAACAAATATCAATGGTGTGGAATCAATAAAAGAAAAACATATAGAATCCAAGCATTGATGCTATACACATGGACAAGGGCTAGGCCTAAAAAATGGAATTGTTCATTTCGCCAAAACTCTTCATCGGGTCAAAGTATTTTGTTGAAGCAAACACAAAATATATATGTTACTGAAGAAATAGATAGATTATATCTATAAACTATTTCTACTTGGACAACATACATAAAGAAGGAAAAATAAAGGAAACAAGAATACCTGGAATAAACTCTGCATATGACCAAACCAGTCGAACCCTGGAACCCAAAATGAAGAGACCAGTGTTGCCATTCGTAAAGGAAAAAGAAATGATCTACTGTTGCCAATCATAAGAAATAAATAACAGTAATGCGAAAAAGAAAGAAAAAGTAATAATATACAATAAGAGCTACAAAAAAGTGGGGCTTATAATAGTAAGACTTATGTTTAAGTGGATGTAAAAATAAAAGTATTATTAATACAAGAGAATAGTGATGTCTAGCTGATATAAGATATTATGAATTAAATTCATGAAAATCCAGCTAATCTAAACTTTTTAACTATACCATTTACTAAATAAGCGGGATATTTATATAAATTGTTGGTAATTTTTAGATTATTTATATGCATAGCATGGAATTTTTTATCAGATAATCTATAAATTCTAAAAAGCGGATTAAGTATAATATTTCTAAACAATTGAATCGAGTTGCAGGAATTAAAAGGTAAGATTTTAGAAAAGTTAAAATTAAAAAATCAATTGGTGATTGGTGGACTCTTTTCAATTGGTGATGAATTATTACTACGACGATACTCCGACGAACTGCAACTTCTGACGGTAAGTACAGAATTTTTTTTTCTAAAACTATGGCATATCTTGCGAGAGCATGAAAAGCAGATTTAGTCACTTTAGTGGATGAATTAGGACTTACTACACCAGCAAATCCAAAAATTTTGCAATTATAGAAATTAGTACTCATTTCTGAAAGTTATGACGAGGAATTCACGAAAAATATTTTGCATTCTATTACAGCTGAACGAGAACAGAAAGGAAAAATTGCTGAGCGCAAAAGGGAATTAGAGGGGAAAAAATTAGAAGTTGAAGCGACAAGCAAAAAGAAATATGATTCAGGGGTAGCCGATACGTGGAAAGCTAGCGATTTACTTAAATTGATTAACCGTTTCGAAAAAAACAGTGATATAAATGTTTACTTAACTCTGTTTGAAAGGAAAATAAATCGAGTCGAAATGCCGAAATCAGAGTGGGTTACATATTTGTTGGGTTTACTCCCATTAGAATTAGGGAATTTAATCACCCGAGAGCCAGATGAAAAGTCTAATGACTATAATTATGTAAAGAAATTGTTACTGAAAAGATTCAAACCAAATGCGGAACAGTTCCATCAAAAGTTCATATCGCATAGAAAAGTCGATTCTGCGACATGGAGTGATTTTGCTTTTAACTAAAGAAATTACTTCGAAGAATGGATAGGAAGTTTAGAAGTATCCAATTACGACGATCTCAAAGAGCTTATGATCGTAGATCAAATGAAACGAAAATTGCCTAATGAGTTACGCGAACATTTTATTGATTACCTTCCTAAGATAAAGCAAATTGATGAATTTATAAATAAGTTAGATAAATACCAAGTAGCACGATATCAGTTGAAAACGGGTTCGAAAATATCAGATGAAAAGTACAAAAAACACTTTACTAAAGAGTATGACAAAACTAAAATACGAGCGTATGTACGTGGCCATGAAAACATCGCCTTTACCAAGTGTTTCAATTGCAATGAAGTAGGTCATAAATCAATTGACTACAAGAATAAAAAAGAAGGAATCAGGTGTTTCAAATGCAAAAATTTCGGACATAAAGCTAACGCTTGTAATCCAAAAGAAGTAAACAGAACTAGTTCGTAATACCTTTAATTTTCCGAGAAAAGTGCGAAAAAGTGTTGAAATATTAGGGAGAAAAGCAGATTCTTTAATTGATACTGGAAGTGATGTTACAATGATAAAGTGGGATTTGTATGTGAAGATTGGGTCACTTACATTAACTGTTGACGATGTAACTCTAATAGGCATTAGCGCAGACAAGATAGATCCTCTAGGTTTTTTTCCCTGCAGAAATAATCATTGACAAATGTGCAATTCTTAACAAATATTTATGTTCTGAAAAATTTGTGTGATCAAGTTATTATTGGTATTGATGTAATAAATAAACTTAATTTTACTCTAACTGGAAATGGCATAGAAAATTTGGAAAAACGCGATATTCAAGTGAATTACGCACGAATTGTTCATAAAACAAAAATACCGATTGATCATAGTAAAATATCATTTGAAAAATTGAGAGAAAGGAACGGAGTCAACTTAAACATACAGAATTCATTTTGCTTACGCACTGAATCTCTTAAAGATGAATGCAGAAATAACTTCAACGAAAACTTAAATAGCGGATTTCGGAAAGAAAAGGCTAATGAACTTGCAAGGAAAAATGACGAGTTTGTAAGTTTGTTTACAAAAATAGATGTAGAAAATGATGTGGACTTAGCCCATATTTTAAATGAAGTTTATAAATGGGAAGTGATGGATATAGTGAAAGGATATAGAAAACCCCACAGTAAACTAAAAGTACCGAATTAAAAATGAACATTATTTTAACTGACGAGATACCTGTTAATCAGTGTTCACGTAGAATGCCGATCACAGAACAAAAAGTTGTTGAAAGACTAATACAGGAATGGCTAGATAGTGGTATTATTAAACCCAGTTGTTCAGATTACGCAGCTCCAGTAGTGTTATGTAAGAAAAAAGACGAATCCTTTAGATTATGTATTGATTATCATAAACTAAATAAATATTGTTTTCCTTTACCACTAATAGAAGACGCTTTAGATTGTTTAGAACATGCGGAAGTATTCACTACACTTGATCTAAAGAACACATTTTTTTATGTAGACGTGAATGAGAAAAGTACCAAATATACAGCTTTGGTTACGCATGAAGGACAATATGAATTTCTAAAAGTTCCTTTTGGCTTATCTAATAGTCCAAGTGTGTTCCAAAGATATATCTATACAGTACTCAGAGATCTTTTGAGAGATAACACTTTAGTTATTTATATGGATGATATGATTATTCCATCCCAAAACGAAACAGAAGGAATAAAGAAACTGAGACAAGTTCTGAAAGTAGCATCAGATTATGGACTAGAAATTAATTTAAAAAAATGTCAGTTTTTAAAACGAAAAATTGAATTGTGGGATTCTGGCAACCAGGACGGCAGAGGACGTCACAAGACGACAGCACCACCTAGAGATGAGACTGTATAAAGGAGTCGACGCTAGACAGATGAGGGGAAAAAACGGGCGAGAGGTTGATCGAGAAGGTACTCAGACGAGCGAGAGGCTGACTAAGGCAAGACAGAATCAAGGGCGAGACGGAGACGACTGTGAGACAGCCCGGACGAAGTGCAGGTGCTGAAAAGGAGCAGGAAAACATGATTGCTCGTGACGTTCAAAACTTTTAACCTGTAAATAGAACCCGTATGTATAACACTCATGTCTTAAGTAAAGGTGTGTGGTTATGCAGAGTGGAGTCTTTTCTTCTTGTGATGAAACCTTTAAGAAAGAAAATTGGACTGATCTTTGGAAACGACAGCAGTAAGGAAGAGGAAAGTAGCCAATAGAAAGGAATGGTCAAAAATCTTAAAGGAGGTCAAGGCCCTACAAGGGTTGTAGTACCATGATGATGATGATATACCTAAGTCTTCTACAACTATATGCCCTAAGTCTGGATTTAGAAATTTAGCATATTTGCTTACTTTACAGATACATTCATTATATACAATTGACATAGAAACTGTTATGTATCTGGCAACAACGAGATCACGGTAACCTTCCAAGCTGTGTGACGCGCGCGTGCTTGGTTTACCTTTAAAATGTTCCGCAGTTCGTTTTGTACCTGTTCGGTGTGGTTGTTGTGATGCCCGTTTGTGCCTGTGTATCTTAATGTAAATAAATGTTCTTTGCGTGTATGTAAAACGAATCGTATCGTCTCTCGGTCTACCTGGCATACATGACAAAAGAGTTGGCGACGAGGATGGGACCTTCGAACATTAATTTTGAATCTTATGATGCGTCTGTGGAAGACTGGTCCAGTTATGTGGAACGTTTAGAATCTTACTTCGTTGTTAATGGGATCGAAGATGAAATGCAAGTTCCTGCTATTTTAAGCCTTATGGGAGCAACAACGTATAAATTGTTAAAGAATCTGGCCACTCCGAACATTCCTTCGGATTTGACTTATCAAGATATCGTAAAATTACTTTCGGAACATTTGAATCCTAAACCACTAGAGATGACAGAACGGTTTCGGTTCTACAAGAGGAAGCAATTTGAAGGTGATTCCATTGCAAATTATTGTGCCGAATTACAAAAACTGTCGATACACTGTAACTTTGGGAACAATTTAAGTACGATGCTTCGTGATAAATTGGTGATGGGTCTCAAAAATGAAAATATACAGAAAAAGCTGTTAGCAGAGGATAAGTTAACATACGAAAAAGCTAAGAGCATTGCATTCGCAATGGAATCTGCTCAGAGAGATGTGTGTGAAATTCAGAATCAAATGGTATCGATAAAAAAATTACATAGTTCGCAAGATAAAACTATCAAAAAAGATTTTTCTAAATTTAAGAAATCTGAACCTACAAAGAAGTTTGATAAATCTCGGAAATGTTACAGATGTGATAGTACTCAACATTTAGCTCACGAATGTAAGCACAAGAGCACTCAGTGTAGGAATTGCTTAAAGAACGGGCATTTGGCAAAAGTCTGCCGCTCAAAACGTAACGAAACAGTTAAACAAATAGAATCTTGTTCTGAAACTGTACCAGTTAATAGCGTTAAATCACCACGACATGCAAGGGATAAGATTTTATTAGAAATTTTTGTTGAAGGGAATAAATGTTTATTTGAACTAGATACTGGAGCTGCTATTAGTTGTATGAATGTGAATGAATTTAAGAAACTTTGTCCGGATGTAGCCATTAAGCCTACCAAATTATTGCTTAGGAATTTCGATAATTCTATGATAACATCAGCTGGCCAAGCAGTGGTGCAAATTCAATACAAAGATCAAATTAATACAGAAACTATTTATTTGGTACATGCAAAAGTAAACGCAGTTTTTGATCGTGAATGGTTGAGAAATTTCCAATTAGACTGGAGTTCAATTAAAGCAGTTCGGGTTGAAAATTGTAATTCTCGAACCAATAAATTAAAAATCTTGCTTCAAAAGTATGAGAAAATTTTTTCTCCGGGTATCGGGAAACTGGAAAAGTTTTGTTGCCGTCTTCAAATGAAACCTAATTACAAACCGGTATTTTTTAAACCTCGACCAGTACCATTTGCTTTAAAAGAAAGAATAGAAACTGAACTTAATAGGTTAGTTGCAGAAGACATCATTGAGCCGGTGACATATAGTGATTGGGCTACACCAATTGTTCCTGTTATCAAACAGAATGGGAACCTACGAATCTGTGGTGATTATACGGTGACTATCAACCCGGGACTAAAAATTGAGCAGTATCCTTTACCCCGTATCGAGGACATTTTTGCTGAACTGTCAGGAGGGGAGTTCTTTACTAAAATCGACTTATCTGAGGCATACCTCCAAATGTTAGTTGATGAGCAGGATCGACATCTATTGACGATCAATACTCACAAGGGTTTGTTCCGTTACAAGAGAATGAATTATGGTATAGCCTTAGCTCCGGCAGTGTGGCAGAGAGCCATTGAACAAGTTCTATCAGGCATCGCGGGGGTACACGTATTTTTAGACGATATTACCGTAACGGGGAGAAATGATCAAGAGCATTTTGAAAGGTTAGAATTAGTACTACAGAAACTAGAAGAATATGGTCTCAGAGTAAATAAGCGGAAAAGTGAATTTTTTAAGAAATCTGTGAATTATTGTGGTCATACAATTGATAAATTCGGCCTCCACAAAACACAAGAAAAAATCGATGCAATTACGAAGGTACCAGTTCCAAAAACTGTATCTGATTTGAAGAGTTTTTTGGGTTTAGTAAATTACTACGGAAAATTTATTCCCAACTTATCTACTCGTGTCGCTCCCTTAAATAATTTACTGCGGAAAGGTACTAAATTTTTGTGGACTGCAGAATGTGAAAAAGCTTTCAAGGCATTGAAACAAGAAATTGCTTCAGACCGAATTTTATGCCATTATGATCCTAAGTTACCTCTTGTATTACAAACTGATGCATCACCAGTTGGAATAGGAGCAATTTTAAGTCACATTATGCCAGATGGTTCAGAAAAACCAGCAATGTTTGCATCAAGGTCATTGACTAAAACGGAACGTAATTATTCGCAGATAGACAAGGAAGCATTGAGTATCGTATGGGGAGTAAAGAGATTTTATCAATATTTATTTGGTCGACATTTTGATCTCGTAACCGATCATAAACCCCTAGTATCAATTTTCGCACCTAATCGTAGTTTACCATGTCTATCAGCAACACGAATGGTTCATTATGCACTTTTTCTCCAAGCATTCAGTTATACAATCAAGTATCGAAACACTAAGAATCATGGCAATGCCGATGCACTTTCACGGTTACCACTAGCAGTTGACAAGGACTGTGAGTACTTGACTGAAGCAGACGTGACAAATATTTCGCAAGTTGAATTAATGCCTGTTACAGCAACTGACATAGCTAGAGCTACTAAAACTGATAGGAAATTGTTCGAACTGTATGAAAGTTTAAAATCTGGAACTGAATTACCTGTGCCTTGGAAAGGTAGAGAATCTGAATTTTCATTGCAAAATGGTTGCATAATGTATGGTCATAGAGTATGCATTCCTGAAAAGTACCAGAATCAAGTTTTGGAAGAACTTCATGTTGGACATCCTGGAATTGTCAAAATGAAGGCCATAGCTAGAAGCTACTGCTATTGGCAAGGTATTGATGCCAGTATAGCCAATTTTGTTCAGAACTGTTCAGCTTGTATCGCAACGAGGAACGAACCAGCAAGGATAAATCGACATCCGGAATGGCCAAATGGACCTTGGCAAAGGATACACGTTGACTACGCTGGTCCTTTTATGGGGAAAATGTTTTTTGTAGTCTCTGATGCATATTCGAAGTGGATAGAAGTCATTCCGATGAAAAATATTACAGCTAGTTTTACAATTCATCATCTTCGTATTCTTTTTGCTCATTATGGAATTCCCTTAACTTTGGTTAGTGATAACGGCGCAAGTTTTACTAGTTACGAATTTCGACATTTTTTGAAACTGAATAATATTAAACATATAACTTCAGCACCGTACCATCCTGCTACGAACGGACAGGCAGAAAGAATAGTGCAGTTATTCAAAGCTTCGTTGAAATCGAGTAGAGGTGATTCTGGAGATCTAAATGTGAAATTACTAAGATTTTTATTACAGTATAGAATAACTCCACATTCTCTCACGGGAGAAACTCCGAGTGCCTTGTTTTTGAAGAGATGTATTCGCACTAGGCTTGATCTTTTTAAACCAAATTTGAGAGACAAAGTTGTTCAGAAACAGAGTTCGAGACTTGACACAGAATCTATCTTGCGTGAGTTTCAGGAAGGGGAGAAAGTAGCCGTAAGAAATTATTCCGGACCTAACAAATGGAAAATTGGAACAATTATAAACCGAGATGGAACCTTGAGTTATAGCATACAAGTTGGAAATGAAATTTGGAAGAGACACGTAGATCAAATAAGGAAATGTGGGAAGTCGATTGAATTATCCCAAGATGCTACTGAAATTCCAATTTACGATAAAGAATTGAATTTTCCAGATGAGCCAGTATCCGATGATGTTGCTGAATCGGAACCGCCTGCACCTGAAGTTGCCCCTGAACCTAAAGATGTACCTGTACCTGCCACTCCAAGTGATGATATACCACCTAAGCCTGTACCAGACGCTTCCGGAAAGCCGAAAACTGATGTGCCACTCCGACGCTCAACCCGAATCAGGAGACCTCCAAAGAGACTCGACCTGTGACTCTATATTTTGTCGGGGAGGAACTGTTATGTATCTGGCAACAACGAGATCACGGTAACCTTCCAAGCTGTGTGACGCGCGCGTGCTTGGTTTACCTTTAAAATGTTCCGCAGTTCGTTTTGTACCTGTTCGGTGTGGTTGTTGTGATGCCCGTTTGTGCCTGTGTATCTTAATGTAAATAAATGTTCTTTGCGTGTATGTAAAACGAATCGTATCGTCTCTCGGTCTACCTGGCATACATGACAGAATCATGATCTATAGAGAGAGTGTGAAATTTCATTATAATTAAATATAGATCTACCAATAGGCTTTTTGTATTTAAAAGTCTTTGAAACACTCAAATTTCCAACCGGCAATAAATGTTTGAACTTGTTAAATAGATGACCAAAATTTATAGAATTATAAATGGGATGCTTGAAAGAGATTACACAGTAAGAATTAGCAGACATCTTGTTATTATGAAATTGATTAAGTTTTAAATTTAAATACTTTAATCTTGTAATAAGCAAATCATAGAAAATATGATTAAAATGTTCATTAGCAGGATTTACTTTTAAGAAAATGGCATAAACTTTATTTAAATGTTCTTTCTTTACCGCAAAAACCCAGGATTTTATTAATTTCCATTGAAAAGGGGTATTAAATTGATTATGTAACAAATTACCTCAGCTTTATATTCAGGTTGTAAGGATTTTCCCTTTCCACATTTAAATCTTTTGAATTTGACTGATTTACTATTATTTAAATGGGGTTTCAAAAAAAGGTGATCAAAAACAGAGTATTCATTATCTACAAAATTATTTTTTACAATATTGCCATTTAGATATATTTGATTTAATCCATATGGAAAAAGAGAACAATTTGATTTAATATAGTAGTTTTCAAAATAAATCCTATCTGCTGTATTAGTTTTTATATCCAAAATATGAATATTAATATTTTCAAATCAGTGTTTAGTAAAGTGTTTATATTCTATTTTATTGGAATATTATATATTATTACTTTTTCTTGCCTTTTCACATTACTGTTACTTATTTCTTACGATTGGCAACAGTAGATCATTTCTTTTTCTTTGTGAATAGCAACACTGGTCTCTTCATTCTGGGTTCCAGGGTTTGACTGGTTCGCTCATATGCAGAGTTTATTCCCAGTATTCTTCTTTCCTTTATTTTTCCTTCTTTATGTATGTTATCCAAGTAAAAATAGTTTATAGACATAATTTATCCATTTCATCAGAAACATACATATTTTGTGTTTGCTTCGACAAAATACTTGGACCAGATGAAGAGTTTTGGCGAAGTGCACAATTCCATTTTTTAGGCCTAGCCCTTGTCCATGTGTATAGCATTAATGTTTGGATTTTATATGTTTTTCTATTATTGATTCCACACCATAGATATTTGTTGATTATCTTTAACTTGATGACTCGAAATTTGTATTCTTTTCCATTTGGTTGAAGATTTTCTGTCTTATACTTTCATTTCGTAGGTTTGTTATAAAATTAAGTTTTTAGAGTTGCAGCTTCTCACTTTTCTATCATTGGACTTTCAAACTATTATATATATATATATATATATATATATATATACAGGGTGGCCATAATTAAAGTAGAGGTGTTTAGAGCACGATAGTGAGAAAACTGTTGGGCTAAATTCAACCAAATTTGCAATTTAGACCATGGGATTTTGATTTTTAAAAGAAAAACGAGAAAGATTAATCATGCATAAAGAATTGATTAAACATTTTCCAACTTCAATGTAATGTTACATTCCTTAGTAATATTTTAAAATTATCATAATACTACATTAATTTTTTATATTTGAAAAAGTTAAGACTTCATCGAAAAAAAAATGAACTTTATTCAAATGACTGCATTGAAATATAAAATGCCTGGTTTAAACATCTCTAAAATGCGATACATTCCTCGTTAATATTTTTAAAATTATCATAATACTGCAATAATTTATTATATTTGAAAATTTCATCGAAAATAAATGAACTTTATTCAAATGACGTCATCGAAATATAAATCGCCTAACTCTCTATATAAAAGCAGTATTTCATTCAAAAACTTTTTTCCATTCCTTTCATTTATTAAAATACTACAATAATTTATTTTAATTAAAAACTTAAAACTATGGAGGTACAAGTAATTTAACTCTATACTTAAAACTTCATCAAAAAAATCGTCTGCAGCATCTTTTATGTAAAATCAATAAATGTTTCATTCATATCAGCTATATTGCAAACTCCATGAGCTAAATAATTTTGTGTTAAAGAAATGCAGCAATTCTTATACAACTAATTCTACATTTTTTGGTGTTTACATTCACCATAAGAGAAAATTAGGCTTCGCTGAAGAAATAAACAAAGTTTGATGATCATTTAAACTCAAATATATTGCAATTGTGTTGTTTCAGAATGTAGATGCACAAAATTTAAGCAAAAATAAAGCGGTTTTAGGACGGATACAACACTAAATATAAATTCAAAGGAACTTTAAAAATCACGATTTTGACGCAAGATGGTTGCCGGGCGCGGTAGCCCATTGGTTAGCGCGCTGGAGTTGCACTCGGTAGGCCCGGGTTCGATTCCAGCCACTGCCAAAACTGCCGCCATGTTCATGCGGAGTACGATCACGTTAAACATGTGGGTCCGAAAGTCCTTCCGAGAGGTTGGTGATAGGGGAAGGAGGGTACGGTCCCTGTGGATGCCTCCCCCACTGTGGATGCTTCCCCCACTGGGTTCCGGTCTAAATTGGGTGGCACTTCCCGACCGTCCAAAACAGTTACCTTACACCTTTCTGGTAGGTCGGACGGTCTGGGTTTCAACAACAACAACAAGATCGTTGCCATATGTTATTTTGAAGTGGGTCACACGATCTCTTCATATAATGGTCACGTGATATCTTCATATAAAGGGTGTAATTATTATTTTAATTTTTATTTAAAAATTACTGAATATATTTTGCTGAAATTTTTTTTATATATTTTATGGGATAATTTGAATATTTCCTAAAACTTTCACAGCAATTTGTGAATTTTAAATTCGCTTAAAAAATGTTTGAAAAATTAAGTCCCATAGGGATCAATGTATTTCATTTTTTCAACATGAGTTTAATCCAAAACTAATTGGGTGATATTATTCATTTATATTCCCATAGGTCCCATAGACCGTCTGAACAACATACTAAAATTTCATTTTGATAAAGTCATTTTTAAGGCTGTTGATGGCTTGCTAGCGGACAGACAGACAGAATGAACAAAGTCAAACACTTTTCAACTATACTGCAAAGTGTTAAAAAAAAAAAGAGTTCAGATTTTTGCCACTGCGGGCCAAAGTGGGGCTGTCCATTTTTGGAGTAAAATAGGTATAGGAAGTAGTATAGGAAGTATGGAGATCTGCTGCATTCTGCAGTAAAGAATGCTGTTCAAAGAATGTACTTTTTGGAAAATATACAAGGAAAACATATTGAATCACACATGTAAATGATGCCAATATAAAAATTAATGTCATATGTATGTAAATGTAAGATGCAAATGTAAATATAAAATGTACTAAATATGTATAAAATGTAAATGTGATGTCCTTTACAAAATGCATGTAAAATGTTAACTTTCTGTACTTCCTATGCCTATTTTACTCCAAAAATCGATTTTACAGTGCGACTTTGGCAAAAATCTAAACTATATATTCTTTCTTTTTAAAATAAAAATCCCATGGTCTAAATAGTAATTACTGCAAATTTGGTTGAGTTTAGCCAACAGTTTTCTCACTATTGGGCTCTAAACACCTCTATTTTAATTATGGCTACCCTGTATATATAATTAAACTTATAGAACAACCAATGACCTAGAAGAAATATTGTGCATGTGTGTGTGTGTATATATATACATATATATACAGAGTTTTCCCCAGGCACTTTTGGAAGGGTGCAACGCCCTGCCTGCCCTTTTTTTACCAGAAGAGCGCCCTTCTTGCCCTTTGTACGAGAAGAGCACCCTCCTTGCCCTTTTGTTAGCAGATCAGATCACCTGCTTAGCCTTTTGTTAAGAGAGCAATGCTTGTCCTCAAACGAAAATCAACCAGTTCTTGTATTATCTCAGATAAGTCCCAGTGCCCTTTCTCTGTGTTCATTTGCATAATTCACAGGGATCGACAGTAGAAGCACCAATAACAGAACACCATCAATAAGCAGTGTGGGAAGATTGTTTCTTCAATCAGGTGTTCGAACGTGCCAACAAGATGACACTTACAAGGAAACGAAGTGAATTGATAAAGCTGTTTTATCTGAACGGGGAAAATGCTGCCGAAGCAGTAAGAGTTTATCGGCGAAATCATCAGCTAAGACGAGGTCCATGTTCCATCGTTAAGCAAAATATAAACGATAACTCATAACCATAAAGATAAACGTATGATGAAAATTGGTGGCGTAAAACATTTGCAAAGAAGAGTATTGTAAAGGACCAATGACAACACAAGAGAGGAGAGGGGGAAAAACTTTTATTGGAATTACAAGTTTTCAATGTGTCCACCTTCACAGAAGATAATGCATTGCATGTGGGAGATTGTTGACAACAATGACGAACATAACATCACAGGAGGAATCTGTATAACTTCACATTTTATGGCATCTTTCAATTTTGACAAATCTCGTGTATTTGATTGGTACACCTTAGATTTCAGATAACCCCCAGAACTAGAAATCTATCGGAGTGAGGTCGTGGGATCGCGTTGGCCACAAAACTGCAAAGTTACGGGAGATGACTTAATCACCAAAGTTCTGTTGCAGCACTTGTTGAACACATGTAGCGACATTTGCAGGAGCACCATCTTGCAGCCATACAATGTCATGAACGACATTTCGCTGCTGCAATTCTGGAATTACGTAATTCTGAAACATTGTTTTATACCGAGGACCTGAGACGGAGCACGTTTGCATACCATTGGAAGTGACCTTTTCGAAGAAGTACGGACCGAGAACAAATGTGCTTGCAATGCCGAACCACACAGTCACTTTAGCTTTGTGTAAAGGTACTGATGCCACATCGTGAGGATTTTCGTCAGCCCAGTGAACGCAGTTCTTGGAGTTTACATTCCCAGTTAAGGAGAAATGTGCCTCATCCGTCCATAATATCCACAGCGGCCACCTGCTATCTTCATCATATCTGATGAGGAAAAAATTTGCAAAGTCGGCACGATGTTGCTCGTCTCCAGGTTGCAACAACTGGACGCATTGGAATCAATAAGGAAACATCCACAGAACAGAGCACAGAAGCTTGAGGACTGTGGTTTTCGGTACATCCAAATTGCGGGCAACACATCTTGCAGTACGCAATGGATTTGTAGTTATCGTATTATGCACTTCCGCAACAACTTCCAACAGGAACAGATGGTTGTCCGGATTGCGGTCTATAACATGTGCATCCAGTTTCTTCAATTTTTTTTACAAAATCATGTGTAGTTCATACGGAACATGGGCCTCGTTTTAGCTTATGATTTCGCCGATAAACTCGCACTGCTTCGGCAGCATTTTCCCTGTTCAAATAAAACAGCTTTATCAATTCACCTTGTTGTTTCCCTGTAAGTGTCACCTTGTTGGCGTGTTCGAACACCTGATTGTGAAGAGACAATCCTCCCACACTGCTTATTAAAGGTTTTCCACAAGCAATGCTTTGCACATGGTGTTCTGTGATTGGTGCTTCTACTGTCAATCCCTGTGAATTATGCAAAGTGTGTCAATGCACCTCCTCTCTGTGTTGTCATTGGTCCTTTATAATGCTTTTCTTTGCGAATGTTTTACACCACCAATTTTCATCATGCGTGTATCGTTCTATTGCCATTTATGGTTTTTCAATGCACTGATCAATTTGTGCAGGAAAAATGTGGGTGTTGCCATTCGAAAATTTCAAAATTTTTTCACTGTAACCGTGAGAGCTCTATTGTTTGAAATCATCACAATCTCGAGCACATACCTTCAAATAACAATATCTGAAATTTCGTTTCAATTGGTTGAGCGAATAAGCCGCTAGGGGTTGATCCCAGTAGGGGTCCCACTTTAAAAATAGCTGCCATCTAAGGGCAATACTATTATCTCAATTCAATACTACCTGGCTGCCATGAAACATTCATGAAACCCAATGTAAGTGACAAAAAATACAAACCCTTTGTTCCAAGCATTATTTTTATAATTTAAATTTAGAAAGTATTTTGCTTATTTTTTATTATTTCAAAATTTGTAAATCTTTCATTAACATTGAAAAATTAAAATTTCAATGATTTAAATCACTTGACATTTTGAAAACACTGTGCATCATGATTGGCAAGTAAGTATCAATTTTGGACATAAACATTGTGATGGTTATTATATTGCTAAGTACCAGATTGGAATATTTTAAAGTAATTTTTTTTTTTAATTTAAATAATTTATAGGAAAACAAAATACTTCAAACTATTTAAAACATAGAGAAGCACTTTATATTGAAATAATTAACTAAACAGAATGTAGGATCTAAGATAAATCAATTGGCTGTGGAAACGAATGGTGGTCAAAACAGTTTGATACATTATACATAATAATGATAACAATTTTATTAAACAATTAAAATGCTTAATTAACTTTAAGTTCTTTTTGTGAAGTGGAAATCTCATTGATTCTTAAGACTGAGAAATGCAAGTCTTGATTATATGAGCAAAATTTGCATGTGTATTACATTGATAATGATAGTATGTACAATTTTAAGTATAAAAATGACAACTTTTATTTCTGGTTCATAATCACTCCATGTAAAAAGGAAATTATGTTACCAATGTTGTGATAATTTTGTACTTGTTCAATACTGTGGTAATTTTGTTCTTATACTGTTTTCTGTCTTGTGAACTTATTTTTTTGTTACCATGTCAATTGGAATTTGGCAATGTTCACTCTTGCAGGGAAATCAGAGAACTCTCCAGTAGAAATCCAGAGAACTCTGTTCACTGCTGCTGTTTTGGCTTCTTTGTTGTTAAGTGGACCCACCTTGTGACATGTTATTGAAGGCAGTATCACCAGTGATCATTGGGGAAGATTTTTGTATGTTGACTGCTGCCCTGCAGATGGGGCTTTGCCAGTGTCTGCTGGGCCACAGGCATGTGCTAAGTATGGTAGAATTGCTGCTGTTACAACAAATATCTTTCCGTGTGCATTGGATGGGGTGGATTTCTTTTGTGGTTATCAATCTTGAATTATAATATTACAACTTTTAATTGTAAAAGAATAAATTGTATTGCTTTGATATAAAAAACAAACAAGAAAAACAGCCATTATTCTAGATATGTGTTTTAACAAAGCTTTCGGCAAATATATATATATATATGTGTGTATAAGTTGTAACATATATATATATATATATACATATATATATATATATATATATATATATATATATATATATATATATATATATATATATATATATATACACACATACATACAGCCATTCCATGAAAAACAGGACATAGGTTCCAAATTTTGAAATACAATAAAAACATAAGTGTTATATATCAAATTGTAGATAAAATTACATAGATTCAGATTATGTAAAAATAAAGTAGTAATTAAATGTATGGAGTATGTAAATATTAGTCACAAAAATTTTAAATAATTACTGAAACTAAATGTTTAAAAAATCAAAATCGGCAATACAATTTTCTACCACATGGTTACATGCTACATTTTTGTCACTGAGGTTCCAGATTATACTTATTTTAAGCATCATATTTGCAAAAGAAAAACTCTATCAAGGTAAGCAGAGTTTGTTAATTAATAAATTAACTTTAATGTCATTTTTCTTGTCACGCCCGTAACAAAAAGATTAATAAATAAATTTGTAGAATAAAATATTAGGCCTAACTACAATCACTTAAGGATTTACTTGATTTAGCATGTTTCTAATCATATTCAATCAACAAATTAATTTAATTAATGTATTTAGTATTTTTAATTGCTATTACGGGTGTGACATTACGGGGTTTTTTGTGTGATATAACCATTTGACCTGCTACAATGTATTTTTCCAAGCATATGATGTTAAACTTACTGAAATTATAGCCTCCTGTAGGATAGTTGTTCATATACAATAAAAAAATAAATCATAATATCACTAAAAAGCTATATATCGTAGTTGGTAGCCTGTAAGTGTTACACAAATTGTTAAAATTAAATCCATATACTTCATATTTTAATTCCAACTTTTTTAATTAGAATTTTAATAATATCAGATGTGAACAGTATAATCTGCATTAAAACATGCAATAAAATAATTACTTGGGTGTTGTAGGATATGAGAAGCTCAAAGGATAGAGTATCTAAATTCCGTGAGAAATTGAAAAATGACCCAGAGAAACTAAATTACTATTTAGAAAAGGAAAGACAGAGAGACAAGAGGCGAAGGGAAGAGAAAAGGAAAATTTTAAGTCAACCTACAAAACAAGGAAGAAGACTGCTAAATGAAAAGAGAGCGCACAATGCAGAAAGGCAACGAAAATATTGTCAAAAAAAGAAGGCAGAATTACAAAAAACTATTTCTACTGAAAAGTCTGCACAACAGAGCCCAATTGGATCTTACCAATGTAAGCAAACATTTGGTAAGGCTGTGCACAGAGCCAGAAAATCCTTGCCACAAAGTCCTCCAAGAAGATTAGCTGTGGCAACAAAAATTTTAGAAGAAATACCAGCATTAGCTAAACTTTACTGTCCTCCGAGAAACATCAACAAATAAATCAACATGCTGAAGAAACAATGAAAATAGTAACATTGTTTTATCATCGTGATGATATAAGCCAACAAGCACCTGGGAAGAGGGATACTTTATCAATAAAAGATAAAGTTACTAGCAGAAGGAAAATTCAGCAGAAACGTTACATGTACATGACAATTGGTGAAGCTTATAATCTCTTTATTGAGGAATATCCTGAAATTAAAATAAAGAAATTCAAATTCTATGAATTTCGACCACTGCATGTTCTGCCAGTGTCAGATGTGCCTCATAATGCTTGTGTTTGTAGATATCATGCAAATATGGATTTCATGATTAAGGCTATTCATGGGGCAGTAAATTCATTCCCAATTAATGGAAGTGAGCTGATCAGTTCCATAGTTTGTGATTCAAGTTCAGAACTGTGCATGGTAAATGAATGCGAGAACTGTTCTGATTCGGAAGGTGCATGTTTAGAAGCTCTAATTTCACAAAAAGATGTCTTGGAAAAAGAAATTTCATGGAAGCAATGGACGAACACCAATGAGCGCCTAAAATTAATAGAAATAAAGGAAACTGTAAAATGTTGTTTACTTCAAATAAACAAACAGTTTGTATTTTATAAGTGGCATGTGTATGTTAAAAGAACTCAGTCAGTCTATTTTGAAGAAGCTAAGGATACAATTCAAGATAGCGAGGCAGTTTTGCAAATAGACTTTGCAGAAAACTTTAGCATCACTATGCAGGATGAGATACAGAGTGCTCATTGGAATCACCAGCAAATCACTCTCTTCACATCTGTCGCATGGCTTCTAGGGGGAGAAAAGAAATGTATCGTTGTGGCGAGTGATGATTTAGTTCATGGAAAATTATCGGTGTGGGTATTCCTGAGAGCTGTTATCCCAAATTTAGCATCCAGCCATACTATAAAAACCTTGAAGGTTTTCTCAGATGGATGCGCTGCTCAATTTAAAAATAAATTTATTTTATCAAATCTTCAATTTATGGAAGAAGATTTTGGTGTTAAGGTAGAATGGAACTTTTTTGCTTCATCCCACTGCAAAGGTGCGGTCGATGGAGTAGATGCCACAGTAAAGAGTAGAGTAGATAGATGGAGTAGATGCCACAGTAAAGAGTATGGAATGGTGTAAGAACAAGAATGTATTTAGTATCTGATCTTCAGTCTTTCGTTAGCTGCACCCAGAAGCACTTAAAGGGCATTCAAGTTCTCCAGGTTACGACAGAACAAGTGCAAGCAAATGAAGACCTGCTTTCCTCATTTTGGAGTAATGCATGCCCAATTCCCCGACTGCAATCGCTTCACCATATCAAACATCAAACTATCGGATACACAATCTGGCCATTTAATTATAGCACTGACTGCAAAATCCATTGTCAGTATTATATCTACATACAGAAAAAAAGATGTCAGTACATGTCAGCCTAGGACTCTGCTTACTGTTATGTCAGAAAATGTTTCAAATACATTGAATACTATTCAGATTGGAGATTTTGTCAAAGTCACATTATTTGCAGACAAATCAAATGTGAAGAAGGAATATTATGCTGAAGTTCAAGAAATTGATTTCAAAAACACGGAGTTGCTTCTAAACTATATGCACCCTAGTGGCAATTTATGGTTTTGGCCAGAAGTAAAAGAAATTTCATGGGAAAGCATGTCCTCTGTTGTAAAAACTAGTTCTCCAAAATTAATTAACAACAGAGGGCAGTTTCACTTTGTATGAAAGTATCTTAAATATTAAAAACTCTTTAATGTTTAGCAGAACTCTGGTGTGTTAATTGTATTACTGTGTATTAATTTTAATAATACTTCTTTGAATATGCTCAAGGTTATACTGTGTATTAATTTTAATAATACTTCTAATATGCTCTTATATTGTGCATTAATTTTAATAATACTTCTAATGTACTCTTATACAATTTTCTTATTTACGTTTACCTATAACAAATATGTACATTATTACACTGAGTAACACCTGTAACATAGTGTCACACCCGTAACAAAATTTTTAAAAATTTCTTCTAGCATAATGATAAGTCTTAAGTTTATATCCTATACATAATATTAAATTACAAACCTTCCTTTTTGAGGAAAAAAATAAGTATGGTATTAATATGCTCCTAATTAGCAGAATATTGAAGAAGAATGTACTCATGTCAAAACAGAAGAAAAAATTTGTAGCACCCGTAACGGTACGATTTTTAATTTTTCAGTGTATATAAATAATAATTTAAGACATAAAAAGCTTGTTAGTAATCTTTTTTCATATGATTCTTTGTTAAAAAAAAAATAGTAAGATTCTATGATTTTTTTTCCTATATTGAAGAAAAATTAAGTACAGTATGTCATACCCGTAACAATGGAATGGCTGTATATATAATAGTTTAGATATATAATAATGTGGAGTTCTATATATATGTATATATATATATATGTGTGTGTGTGTATAGAACTCCACGGTTTCCGTAAAATACTTTAGGAATGACAGAAAACTTAAAATAAAAAAAAAATTGTAAACTTCGAGAAGACATAAAATCTACCTTCAAAAGTATGCTGATCAATGATCAGCAGGTTGTAGACATCCACTTCTTGCCCACATTCATCAACAGGTGGATTACCACTCATAGTGTGCTGGTTACCCAGTTTCAATACTGAATTAGCAGTGGTACTAGAGAAAAATAAAACATTCTAGCAAATTTTTATGTGGTCAACAAATGATTTACCTACTAAGAAACAGCTTTAATTTATATTTATTTTAATGGACAACATTTAGCTTGTGATATTAATTTATAGAATGAACATATATTTAACACACAAATTACAAATTCATTATTAATTTAACTTTTCATTTGGTAAGTTTACAATGTTTTAAATAAAGCCAATGCCAAATATTTTTGCTAGAAGTAAAAAGAAAAACAATAATTAAGATCAATTTATTCTGGCTTAATCAGACTGGTTACGTTTGATTCTTTATACAAAACTGCATACAAAAACTTCTTCAAATAAATTCATATTTATTTACAGTTAATTTATTTTATTTTAGAGTCAATTTTAATAGAACTTCTACTGTTCTAATTTGCACAGATATCTCAATAAAAGCAAAATGGCAAAGCTATCTGGCTATCTGTTAAATCAATTTTCAATTTTGGACCCTGTGGAAATATTTACTTTATACAAGTCAGTGTATATTCAAATGAATTAAAGAGATAGAAAATTATTTGATCTGTAAAATTTCTGTAAATGATTTTAAATTGATCTGTAAATGATTGCAATTTTCATTTCAGTTTAGATTATAAATTACCAAATTTCAAATTAAAAGTTTAAAACAAATTAAACTGCTTAATTTTTGCATGAATTGCAACATAAATTGTGCAGGGAAATTTTTCAATGAACTCAATGCTTTATACAGGGATGAGATTGCCAAAACAGCAAAATAGCTGAAAACAAAAATTTAAATAATTTACTTAAATTTTTGTTGTCAAATTTATGCAACAAACATTTTAAATGTTAAAACAGAGAATTTCACATAACTAAAAAAGAAAAAAAAAATAAATAAATAAAAAAAATAATGATTTAATCCCTATTATATTTAGTATAATATAAACTTGTCAATTGCATTAAAAAACAGGGTTGTTTAGATATATGGGCAAATTGCATTTTATCATTTAAACTATGCTTTTGTTGTAAAAATTAAATCATTACCATAGTTCCAAGATTTACAAACTTTAAAAAAACAACAACAAAAAAAACCATAATTTACAAAACACAAATTTTTTACAATTGGCAAGACACAAATTTATTGTTCTAAAAGAGCAATATATTTATAAAATTATCATATATTGTTATAATGTGCATTGCTTAGTGTCTACACATGAATAAAATATGGTGGCAGTATCTTATGTTAGATAAAATGTTTCTTTTGTTCTAAAATGTCTTTTCATAAAAATGTGGCAGAAAAAAATGATATAAATATTTTAATGAGTTTACTGCAAAGAATATTAAAAAATACTTCCACTGGTCATATCTTTTAAAAATAATATACTGTTGGAGTAGAATTAAAAAGATTTTAATTCAATATAAAGAAAAAAAAAATATTTTTCTGTTGTCATTTTAACTGCACTTAAGGTTCCTGTAAAAGTGTGAGCCTGGGAAAATATTCCACAATAACAATTGTTGTGCCAAGTTTTCTCGCGGTATGAAGTAAGATACTAACTTCACTCTCCCTCTGTTTTTCTTTGAGTTCAGTAACATCAACATATATAATAATGATATACACATGTCTATGTCAGTGATTTATAGACCAGGACAAAAATTTACGACTTGCTTTAGATTCCCCTTTTGTGGCAGATTTTATGCCTCCACTTCCACTCGTTGAGGAGCAATTACGATAACAGCTCTCCCGTTACACCCCCTTTTCTTGAATCATCTTCCATTCCCAGAGAAAGTCATGGGTAGAACTTTTTTTCAGAATTCCTCTTGTTGCCTGTTGAGACCCAGACCGTCCGACCTACCAGAAAGGTGTAAGGTAACTGTATGGACGGCCGGTCTCTTGTTGCCTGTGCACTTTCTCTACAAATCAGTTGCAAACAGGGAGTAAGAATGCCTAAAGGGGGTAAGAATAAAACTGAAGGAATTCCACATTCATTCAATGGACAGGGAGTGACCAATTTATCAATGTAAGATGCATCATAGTTAAATTTACAAATGAAGGGTTTTGTAGACAGGAGTGTGTAGATTTCTCAGATATTTTCTTTGAAAAGCAGAACTTTGCCTGAAGAGAAAAATTTATTTAAAAAAACATAAATAAAACTGAATTGTTTGGGAAAAAGCGGATATTTTGGGGAAAAGCAAAAAAAGTGGAATTCTGCATTTATTTAATGGGCAGGGAGTGACCAATTTATCAATATAGGATGCATCATAGTTAAATTTACAAATGAAGAGTTTTGTAGCCAGAAGGAGTGTGCAGATTTCTCAGATATTTCTTTGAAAAGCAGAACTTTGCCGAAGAGAGAAATTTATTTAAAAAAAAACATAAACAAAGAAAACTAAATTTTTCGGAAAAAAGCGGATATTTTGGGGAAAAGCAAAAAAGCGGAATTCCGCCGAAAAGCAGAAGAATCTCATGCCTATTTATGGTGCAATGGGAAATCAATCATTTTTGAATAGGAAGCAAACTAGAAATATAGGTGTACAAAATATATCAAATATTTCAAAGTGCTTAAATCTTTTTCTAACTCAAAAGTAATAATACCCCCCTCCCCCCATAAACCTTCAAACGATTTTGAAGGTAAAATCTATCTTCTATAAAATAATGTGTTGCTGCGTGTGCTGTTATAAAATAATTGTACTTATCTCAATCCCAGAACTTAACAATGGAGACTTATAAACCAGTTGGTTGGCTGGTTGATTGGGGTTTTGTGGCACAAAATCCAGAAAGACTCATAAACCAGAAAGTCTATCAAGAAACTTTGTTTCTTAGATCTGCTAGATGAACTTTAAAGAAGTCACATTTCACATAAAATTATTTCTTGAATTCCTCCAAATACTCAAGGTCATTGTAGATATAAATTAGTCACCTGTAGCTGTTTAGATAGTTCTAAAATTAGCTCAGAGTATGAAATCCCATAATTATGAAATGTAATGTAATGTAATTTTATTTGATAAGCAGTGGAGATGATGAAGGCTGGCTATCCAAGGTCAAATGAAGTTCGGGATCTGTGGTACTCTCAACAATTCAGGAACCATTTTTCATAATTTAATTTAATAGACATATTTTGCAAAATAACTAAAAATTAAGAAATCAAAGGTATTTATTTTGTCTAATTTAAACAAGTTTCTAAAATCTTTTTTGAGGTCAAACACTTGGTTAGGGGTTTTATTGTTCTGTAACAGGCGGTATTATGCTAAAATGCATAGCTGCCAACACATCAATTTTGGAAATCTTACAATTATTTTCGCAGGCTCATGATGAGCATCGACTCACGAAATGTATAATATAATTTTTTTTAAAGCACACAAAGATATATATACAAATCTAAAAAATACTTAATATTATTCTGTTTATTTACTACACTTTAAGTGATCATAAGTGGCTGATTTAGCTATTTTTAAAAATTCTTTATCAAATTTTTGTTCATAGCAATGTCCCTTTTGCATAGTTTTAATTATCAAAATATCTTCCAAGTTCTTATCAGATAAGGAACTGTTAACACTGTGATCATAAGTGGCTGATTTAGCTATTTTTAAAAATTCTTTATCAAATTTTTGTTCATAGCAATGTCCCTTTTGCATAGTTTTAATTATCAAAATATCTTCCAAGTTCTTAGATAAGGAACTGCGAAATTGAGTTCGAGTTTTTCGTACACTGCTGAATATTTGCTCACATTCTGCATTGCTGTGTGGTATTGTTAAAATACACAGCATAATGCTAGAAACTCTGCTATATTTTAATATATTATCTGCTGATGTCCATTTACCAAGAATAGCCCACTTTTAATCCATCCTCTCTTCCTTAACCACTTCTTCAAGCAAATTATCAGTTCGCAATAAGCAAAATTCAGCCTCAAGTTCATCCCTAGCTTCATCTTCAGTTTCATTTACTTTCTGAGGAAGCATTAAGGGAAATTTATTTAAAAAATAATCCATATTCAAAAAAAATTTGCAACTTCTGCATGCAGCAATACATCACTATTTATTGGAAACTTATGTCTAATATAATTGCAACAAGTAACATAATATTTTCTGATAGCTGAATAAAAACAAAGTTTTCCATCTTCCTTTAACGACTTTATAATTTTAAACGCAGCACTATCAATTGCTAAGGCATCATCATTTTTCTGATTACCATTATCCTCATACTTCACATCTATTAACCCTTTCGCGACGAGTGGCACGCCCACGCACCAGCTGCGAAGTTGCATTCAAGGACGAACGGCACGCCCACGGGCCGGAGGAAATTTTACCCTAAAGGACGACTGGCACGTATTGGTGTTTCTACGTGGAACGTTTTAGTTTGAATGTATTTGTCTCCTAGATGGCGCTAAATGCCCGTGGAAGCAACTTAAATGTATTTTGTAGATGTTTGACCTTGGCACAAGGAGAATCCAATGAATTATTTCTCCATTTGGAGCGGTGAAACACATGGTTCTGTAAAGTAAACATAGCACTTCTCGTAGCATCAACAATTTTATAATTGAGTTCCGGGTCTCGTTCTGATTTTGTCTTTTATTGATTTGGTTGTTGAATTAGAGGAATATAAGAGAGTTTTTTTTTTGAGTGGGTGGGGGAGGGGGGGGTGGTGGGGGTAAAGGAATGTGCGGCAATGAAATGATTAGGTTATTTATGTTCTCATGGAAAGGAAGGCTGGGATTTCGTTAATATATCCCATCGAAAAGGTCCAGATATGAAATAAAAATATATAAATCATCAGAATCGGAATGAGGCCATAAATGGAATTTCCTTGTGTATACTGGAAAGGACACGGGATTATCAAGCTCTGATGGTGGGTATGGAGAACGCGTTGTGAAACCACTTCTAAGTGAACTTTCAGGAAAAGGATATACTTTGTATTTGGATAAAATTTTTACCTCTCCTGTACTTGCAAAGTATTTGTTGTCTAAGAATACGCATATATGTGGTACAGTTTTAAAAAATCGGAAGGACATGCCAAAGAATTATCCATCTGTACCTAAAACATATATACACTAAAATTTTTAATATTTTGATAAAAGAAAATTTGTATAAAAAATATACATCAAATAGAACATAAGTATTTCCTTTCTTCCTGAAAATAGTAGAATGCTGTGTTGAACGGGTGATTTTTAGTGATTTTTTTTCGAGAGTTAGGCTTAGCGCTAAAAAATAGCCGTCTTTTAAGCACATTACGGAAACGAAGCACTTCGTCCTTTGGGCCACGGTAGTTTCGGAATGCTACCGTCCCGAAAGGGTTAAGGAACAACTTTTAATAGCATTTGGCTTTACAAATTCTGAAAGTAACTCTTTATACATATCCAATAATAAAGTGTTTAAAACATTAATTTTTGAAGCTTGAGACTGCAAAATTAAATTTGTCTTTTCAAAAGTTGGATTTATAAAATCTAGACTCAGGAAGCGAAATTCCTGTGATCAGGAAGGACTTGGTCAAGGAAAGAGAAGGGGAGGGCGTAGCCAATATTTTTGTAAAAGGCAGTTTTCGGCCCCTGGTCAAGTGTCTTTTAAGGAACATTCCCATGGGCATGCCTACTGGGAGCAGCAGTATCGGGCCACACCAGGAAATTCTTTGCGCAATAGCCAAAGATATGTCGGAAAAGGTGGTGGTACCTCCCGGGTTAAAAACACTGCTAGAGGGTAACCCCAGTAAGGAATTAGAGGATTCGGATCGTGAAGAAATATTCAGAGAGGAGAGCGGTCGTACAATTCAGGCCGAATTTGTACAGATATGGGACCCAGAAAATGCATTAGGGGGACAGCGTTTTGAGGCAGAGAGGGTTCAAGTGAGAGTCGAGGGGACCCTGGTGAAAGCGGTAAGCGATACGGGCAGTGAAATGGCCATCATCAGAGAGGAAATTCTGCAGGGTAGATCTTTAGAGGGTGAGCCGAAAATTTTTGTGAAAGGAACTTTTGGGGCCGCTGAAAGGGGTGCCCAGTGACAAGCGTGGCAATGGCCATAGTCGATGAAATGGGGAAAGAAAAGGTACCACAGGAAATTCGATGTGTAGTGGTCAAGGCACTTCCCACCGATTTAATATTACCACAGGAGATGATAAAGAAACTGATAGGAAAGCAGGGGGGTCGACGAGGTATCGAATACTGATACTGCGGAGAGCGAGCGGACGAAATCGATTGGGGAAAGGCATCGGAACCCAGCAAGGAAAATCACTTCCAGGGGTGCAGTTGGAGAAATTGGGTCATTCGCCTCCGCTTATCTCGTAAAGAGACGGTCACCCCTACACCCCTCTAAGGCGGAGGATTTTCACAAGAAAGGGGATGCGATATGGCATCCGAGAGACGAAAACCCAGCCCCCCACCCCATTTCGCTACTTCGGAGGAGAAGCACGGGAGTGAAGGGTTACGAACAACTGATGAGGGGGAAGGAAGAGAGCATAGGTCATCAAGCTCGCAGGAGGTTCGAGCAAGGCAGGAAAACATTCGAAGGGGCTCTGAAGTGATAGCTAAGCACCGATTTGGAGTGGGGTAGTCCTAGATATGTGGGTCAAATAGATCTCTCTTTTCTAAGCGGGCTAGACTGAACACAGGCTGAGACAGTGTTTATTTGCTTGTTTACTTTTGGTTTGTTTTGATTTTTTTTTTGTTGCCACAAACAGTGCGGTGACATGGAGTAGGTTTTGTTTTATTTTTGTTTATTGCTTCTAAACGACAGGACTAAGGTAGGAGAAATAACTTTCTCCTTTTGTTTTTGTTTTGTTCGGGGATGTCCTACGTTTTATAGCATTTTATAGTGTGTTAAAATTTTTTTTTTTGTATAGGGAGTAGAGGTTGGGTGAGCTTATGTAAATTCACTGTAGGTAGATTGAGCAGATGAATGTCAGTGTGGCATGTACTATAGGTGCATGGGTCTCTCACGTGAGGGTGAGAAGCACTGATTGGGTGAGGGTCACTTACGGACATTCAATGGCGGATATCAGTGCTCGGGTGTCCCTACAGAAGTGTGTTTTTTTTTGTGTGTGGTTCACCTACATCACAGATGCGGGACCCATAACGGGACCTAGTGACAATTGTGGTTTCTATACAATGTGATTTTCAATATGAACAAGTTCACAGTACATGGGAGTGGATGACAGTAACTATTTTGTCCAGACAGAACTTTGTTTGGGTGAAATTTGCCTATTGGGTAGGCAGAAAGTTTTACTCTTGGGGGGGGGGGGGCATGTAAGGTTCTGCTGGGAAAATATCCTGGAGACCTACATGCCAATGACCCCGCACTCTATGTGCCGTATAAGTTTGGGGAAAGGACCCCACACCAATGAAAAATCTCCCAGACTTTGCACGGAGTTTGCATCATGAATGTGTCAACACAAGGGCTTAACGCCCAAAGAACGGCAGTTTGGAGGAAATAAACATGTCGATACAGGGACATCTGAAAACATTAAAGTGTCACTTGTTGAGCTTAGTCTCAAAATTCATAGTTTCGGAGAAGACGCCACAGCCAGGGGCCAATGAACTTGATGGAGGATATATACGGCGGATTTTATTGTTCGTTATGATTATCTCGGCGAGCAGCTACGACAAACGATCGCATTTTGAATGCCCCGAGGGTTTCATCATGATCCTTCTTCGTCTCCGCAACATGTCTGTTAAGATTTTGAGCTAATGCAATTTTACTTAACATCCATTGTCAGGATGTGTCATCTTAGATCATTCGCCCATAATATTTTAATATGTAAAATTGTTTAACTGTTAAATTTAAATAAATTCTTGTTATGTTTGAAATAAGTCTGCCGTGTCAAATCCAAGTATGTCTCCTGGTTCAGTTTGCTGATTCTCACGGATTGCAACTCATGTGTAAAATCCGCTTGGGCAAATTTACTTTGTTGTAATTGGTTCACTTTCGGTCACCCCATCTTGAATATTTGGGGAGAGAGACCAACAGACAGAAGTCGTGATGAGATAATCGGTTTCAACAAGGAATGAAACAGCATTATAACAGTAAAAAGCATTTACAGTTATTATAGTTTTTTTTCTTCTTTTAATTTGACTTTTTCAATCTTTTTGTCACAGAAATCAAAAAGTGTCTTTGGAGTAGTGATTTGCTTGTCAAGGGGTCTCTGAAGATTCTCTTTTCTAGCTAGATGTTTTGTAGTTCTGCCAATACTGTCACATCCTGACTTGCCGTGACTAGTGACAAAGAAAGACCACTATGCGTTTATCTGGAAATCTCCCTAATGATGGCAGAGATTTAGAAAGTTGAACTTATTTTTGTACTGTGCTGCACAGCCATCACTAAACAGGATGTGAGGAAAATTATCTTTTATATATTTCCAAACTATTTCCTGAGTTTTGAATACCATATTCACATCATGTTTCAAATCATCAGAAACAATGCAATGAGATGAGATCATCTTCTCTCCATCAGGATTTTTATAAAGCACTATCACAGGATGCAAAGTACAAGATTCAGAAGTCCAGTGGTACCCTTGTACTTCATCTTGGATGATGAATAAAAAGTTTTCACTGAAATCTAGAAGAATAACGACAGTGTGTGATGGAAGGTTTTCTTTTAAATTTTTAAGGAAGGAAGACTTTGCTATAAAAGAATGAGGAATCAAATGTTCTATTTTATCTGTTAGATCATCAATGAACTCATCTAGTGTCGAAGTAGTTTTAATCAAGTGAGTTCGGTTTGTGGAAATCCATTGTAAAAATTCAATGGAGTCCCATCTATCAAAATCTTCACATTGAGATTCTAAGTTGCTGAAAAGATTATTTTTTGTAGGACATTTATTACAATGTCTGAGCATGCATTTCCTGTTTGGGTCCTCACAGAGTAGCAACTTCATTATGTCTTTATAAATGTCTTCTATCCGTGCCGCATGCAGTAGTAAAATGGCATTTTGGTGAATGGTACACACACATATACTGTGGGTTCCACTGGAACCACCCAGAACATACCACTTTGGCCTCATAGCATAAAATTTTGAGAATACCGGGCTACTCCTTGAAGTCTGCATACAATTCACGGAGGTTGCCTAGTATTAGCTGCTTCCTCTGATGCTCTTTTCCAATGCTAACCACATCCTTCATTCCTGGCATTATTCTAGACTGCTCGTCATATGATAAAAGTTTAGAACCTTGCTTACAGTTTCAGGTGGAAGCTTTTTTCCACCTCTAGGATCTTGCTCAGCTAAAATTACTCTTTCTTTAAAAAGCTTTTATGCCTGGCGAACTGAATAATCAGATGCACCAAATGTTTCTTGAATTTTTCTCTGTGACCATGAAAGAGAAGCAGAAATGGTTAGCACCTGGATTTGCTTCTTTCTTGAGGTGCATTTTAATGAATGTTTCATCACCTCTACAAGTTTATCCATGTCACACGCTTTCTCTTTAGTCACCATCTTTGCTTCAGTCTCTGTAGTTGGGATTTCAATCTGTAGCAATTTTTTAATTTTGGTACGAACATTTTCCTCGAAATTTTCTATCTTCCTCTTTCCATAAGATGTGTTGCAGTGCTCAGGTAAACTATGTAATTTTAAAGGCGAACAATCCACCTCAGTAAAAGACATGTTCAGCTTTTCTATAGCTTCTCCTCTCTCCAAATTGGTCTTTTCTTCAAAACTTATTCCAATATCTTCTGGTTGAATGCAACTGTCTTCAACATAACTCTCTTGATTTACATCACCATAAACAATTTGTCTACATCTACATAATTTTTCACATGGCTTTAATTTAATTCCTTTTTCCAGCAAATCTTTGGACTGCTGCAATGTAACACACACACATATAGCAAGAACTAGAACAAAACAAAACAAAAAAAGCAGATTAGATAAATTTTAAGAGAGTTTTGCTCACAAAGTTTTGTCAAAGTCACCACACAGCTTTGCTCACAAAGAAACCAGAAGTAGACTGACTGATAAGCCAAGTCTGCATTCTCTGACATGCAGCCAGTGCATATGTTTCCTGCAGCCCAATCACATGTATCTGAATATCCTGTTTAACTCAACTGCATTGCATCATCCAATTCTAGCTGACCATGATTTATCTATATACTCTAAATAATATATGAAATAATATACATTAAATAGCATATGACAAACTTCTAAACTGCAATTTGAGAAAACATCTTAAAATATCTAACATTTTTAATATTTCTGAAATGAATAAAATTATTAATTAAAACATTTAAGCCTAATTTGATGTACTAACATTTATATATAATACTCAATTTTTAATTTTTTGGAACATTTTTCTTGCTAGGTCTTATTTGTCAGCATTTAAGGTTTCTGACTCTAATTCATTTTTTGTATTCACAATTAGACAATTTTCGTAACTTCAAATACCCCAACAAGTCTGCACTTTTGAAAAAAAAAACTATAATAACCAAAATTATGTTAAATTTTAAGCTGAATAACTTTGTTCTATTAATTTTTTCTATTACGGCTATGGATTGTAGGAAGATTGTACAAAATGGCTACCCAGCAGCCATTTTTTTTCCACAATATCAAAAAAATGTAACATTTTCATTATAAGGAGTAAAAAAAACATAAATTTCATTCTTTGTCGAGAAAGAGCATGTCTTTGCAATAATTTTCAACATCAAAAACTTTTGGTTCCATCATGCCCACATGCTGAAAATTCAGGTTTTCCAAACCTAGTTTTTCCACCCAAAACATTAGGCTGCAAGTTCATTATTAATTTTTTTTTAGGTATTTATAAAATCTTTTGAGTACTGATGTATTTTTTTCTGAAATCCTTATAACTTTATTGAGCTTTGTGTAAAATTTCAAAGAGATCTGATCATTTGTTATGGAGAAAAAAAATAATATGTAAGCAAGGGTATCTTGTGTCAAGGGTCTCAAGAGTGACAGAGAACACAGATTTAATGAAATTTCGAAGTGCTATAAAATTAAAACCATTTGAGATAGAATGAAAAAATTTAAGGGGGTTTCTTTCAACCATAAGGGAAGGGTGTACAACAAGTTTCATCAAAATCCGAGTCGGTGGGTGACATGACCTCGTTGAACTGACATGGAATGACCCCATGAGAAATGGAGATATCCTAGTTACATACAACACAAAAGGCAAGAGATGCACTTATTCTTGATTCTTTGATAAATTCAAACTCTCTGCAATACTTTTCAGAAAACGTTTGAGATCAGGTATTCGTCTATGTAGACATCATTCAATTAATTAACTATATAAACTAAACGGAACTCAGCAAAAATTTAAAACAAGCATCGGGAGAAATCAACAAAACATCACATGCTCCCTCCGCAAATAGGTTTTTGCAGATAACGGGAATAGCTACCAGTGTTGCCAGGTCTTCGCCAAAACTCCCGCATACAAATTGACAAAAGCTAGTCCAATGTTAAATGTTGCCGGTTTTTGCTCAATGTCGCAGAAACCAGCTCAGTTGGGCGAAAATACCATTGAACTAAGCAAAAGCTGAAAGAAGCCCAAAAATTGCAACCTGCACGGCATCCAGAAAAGTTTTCCTCCAACTTTTCGCCAAAACTAGCTCAATTGAGAGGGAAAATCGCGAAACTGGCAATACTGCAAATACACGTCTACATTCCAGCGCTGACCAATCAGTAGCTTTAAATATGAAGAGAAAGAATGAGAAAGTCGAATGAGTCCCGAACAGAAAAGGAAAAGAGACTGGATTGGTCTATTAGTTGCCGGTGTATTTTTGTTTGTTTCCATTGGAAAACCAAAGGTAGGAGAATTTGTTAGAAATCAAAAGCCTCTCGAAATTCCCTACTTCGGTCTGAAAATGGGGAAAAAATGGAAGAAAAAATGGGAAAAACGTAATTTTTTTTAAAATCAAACTTTTGGTGGCAAAATCGTATTATCGTACCGCTCGTGATTTATCGTACTAAATACGATTAAATCGTAACAGTTGCCAGGTCTGTTATTGATTCCATTGTTGAAAAAAAAAAAAATCCTAGAAGATAAAAAGACAAATACTATTGCTTCAAATGAACATAAAATTAAAAAGGCTCCATATATAAGTTATTTACCTTATTGTAACATTCTGTGCCTGAGTACTAGCACTTCGTCGAGTAGGTGTTAGACCAGAGCTATCATGAAAATCAATTCTTGTTGTAACAACACCAAATGTTTGTGTAGCTTCTTGATAAGCTATTCGTCTGAAAAGAGAAAATTTTAGTACATGAGATTAAATGAAATAAACTCTGTATAAAGAGTATTACTTCCAAGTAAGTGAGCTTAAATTTACAGAAACAAAATAAAAATATATGGAGTGAGAAAATTCTCTTGAATTTTTCATACATTGATATTCAATATTGTTTAGAACCAATTGTATGAAGTACTAGCATGAATACCCAGGATTGGATATGCAAACTTTGAATAGGATCCACTGTGTAAATAATACATATAACACCACTCAATTAAATAAAAAGAAAATATCCCACATCTGCAAGCATAGTACCAAACAAATAAAAAAAAATTGTATTAAATTTAGAAGCTATGGGGTTTCTTAGATTTTCTGCTATAGTGCTAACAGACATATTCTTTTATTATTATAGATAGAATGTGTATTATATTAAAATTGAATAAGCTGAAAATCAGTTTTTTATTAAAAAATTTGAAGTTGTAATTTTATATTTTAAAATATGCATTTCAACCCTCCTTAAAGTTCCACTGATCAGGGGGGGGGGGGGGGGGGGGAACAGATTATAACTCCCCTACATATATATTTTTCAAATTTTGCATTGGAAAAAAGTGGGAGATCATACAACATGGTTTAGTGGAATTCCATGGTATTATTTATTTTTCTTATTTTTATGCATGAATAATATTTTGAAATGAGTAAATATATATTGTTTATATTGTCAATGCTTAAATAAATGTACAAGAATGAATAAAAAAATTGAAATATAAATATCTTTTGTTCCCAGACATATATAACATGACTTTGCATTACATGGAATTGTTACAATGTATCCTCTCAAATCATTCGTGTACTACTCTCAGGATGCAAAAATGAGCCTGAATTTTTGGATAACTATTGCTTTCATTTAAAGCACCAATAACCATATACCAGAATGATTTAAAGCTTATATAACAATAGCTATCTTACAATATCACAAAACAGCTGTCAGGTATAATAAAACAGCAATAAAATGCTCAACTAATTCACAAAATGGCAGAATCAGTTCCCAAAATACTGATGTATTTCACAATTCAATTTGGATCATATTATGTTAACTATGTCCAAAGTCCAAATGAACAATGACCTTCTTATATACTATTTATAGAAATCTACAAAAAAAAGGCAGTATCTTTGAAACTAGTGGATATTTTTTAAAAATTCCAGTGAATTTGGAAACTCGCTAAAACTCACCAAGTTGCTCATATTTAAACCATGAAAACATAGCCAAGTTTAGGCAACCCTACTGTCACGTAATAGTAATCATTTAAGCAATAGAAATGGCTTGTGTTTTTCTTTTTGTGGAGAAGCAAAGCATCGTGAAGTATTTTACACATTAGTAACAGTATTCTTATGAAATTTATTCTTACATGCACATTAGGATTATCTAAATTTTTCTTCTCCATAAAAAAACAAGCATTTAAACAACTTACCTCGGTGATTCTCCAAGAGGAACAGTTCTTATGTGCAGCTTTTGGATTTCATCAATAGTACCAATAAGTAGCGTACTATCATTAGCAAGAGCCAAACTGAAAAAGTAAAAAAAAAATCTAACCCTCTTATACTAAAATCTTTTAGTATTAAATATATTTATTCTTAATAAAATCTTAAATAACACCTGTTTATTAAAATTTGATGCACTGGATAATAAAATGAATTATCTTATCACATAACTAATTAGTACTAGTCAAATTAATATGCTAATAAAAAATTACTAGAGATGAACAATATTTGTTTTGAAACATTCCAATCAATTGTAGGACTTTAAAAATTTAAATTAAGAATGCAGAGATTTAAAGTTTTTAATGTCTTGGTTACGAGTTTGTCATCATGGCTGAAGATCTTCCCATCATAATCTTCCAAAACTTTTCTTTCTCTTATATAAATTTATAATAGCAACCCTAAAGAGAAACAAAATCTTTTATATCAGCCTGAATTTGTACCAAATTGGGTTTCATCAGTTGAGTAGTTTTAGTAATATTGCAATAATACAGTAAAAAATATGGATGTACATAATATACTGATACAAGCAACAAAAAAAAAAAGGTATTGCTTTTAAATTCCTTTAATAAACTACCAGTCATCATTTAACAGTCAACCTGTACTGAATTTGAATTGGAGTAGTATTGGAGAAAGACTAATTATACAAATTCGAGGACCAATGAATAGCCCAGCATACTTAAATATGTATTCATAATCAGCATTTTTCAAAACATTTGAATTTTCAAGATGGCCTAAAAGTGTATTAAACAGGAAAATATTTTCCTTTAGTGGTGAAAGTAAAAGTGGTTAGATCTTATGAACAATATGTCCACATTAAATTTCAAACTACTTGATATCCATGAAACAAAAGCAAAACACAATAGACAAATAAAAACAAAAAATTATGAAAAAAAAAAACAGATTTAAATGCATTAATATATTACAATGAATATTGAAAATATGTTCTTTTGTTATTATTCTTTTAAATTTTAAAAAGCCTTGCTTTCTTTTAAATTATTCAAAGTTTAAAAAGGTTTTGTTTCTATTCAATAATTTAAATTTTAAAGGGTTTCTGTTCATTCGATTTAAAATTTGAAAATATCTTATTTATTTTTAAACTAATGAACTACATAGCATTGCCTAGGTCCTAAATAAGCACCTGCTACTAAAATAATACCACCAAGTTCCTCCAAATTGCCAAATTAGTTTCATCCAAATGACCACGATATGCGAAATCCTTAGTTTAGGAGCAAAGAACACTTTTCCACATAATAGTTCCACATAACAAAATCACACACTCTCCACTAAATTAAAAAAATAAAATAATAAATAAATAAAACGAACAATGAGGAGAGATCAGGCATAGCTTAAATCTTTCTAGGTAGGCATGCACAGTAAAATCCCCTGCAAAAAAGTCGAACGTGGTAACTTTCATGAAAGATATGTTCTTTGCTTTGCAATTACTTATAGAAATCACCAAAATTAAAATTATTTGTGATATCAAAAAATATTTTTTCTTTAGAATTCCAAGATGCATGCAGAACTTTTTGCAAAACTATAGAGCAGTACTCATCTTAATTTTTCAGATAACCTAAAAAATGCAAATTTTGATGTACATTAAATAAATAAATAAATATGAAGGATTTGTCCTAAGGATTTGGTTCAAACATCATCGGAAAGAGAGTCTTTTCAATGGTACCAAGACAGAAAAAGTGATATTTTTGTTACTAAGGAACCAATTTGTGTGAAAATACTAAAACATAAAATAATTAAAAAACCAATTCGAATTAAAAAATAATAATATTGTTGTATTGGTTTTTCTTTCCTTTGAAATTATACTTTTTATATTATTTTATCTTTATTTCATTTCTAGATTCACACACAAGTTTATTTATTTATAATTATTAACTATTATTTTTCTTTAAGTTATTTACATTACATTATTCTAAGTTATTATATTTATATTTAATCATTACATTTTATTTAATATTATTTTACATTAGCCTGATCGTATAGGTTTTGACAATAAAGTTTACTTTTGATATTATTTATTTATTTTGTTTCTTTATTTACTTTAACTCAACCTTTACTATTGCTTGGTCTGTGCTCAACCATGTAAACCTTTTAAATACATCTCAACAACATAAAACCTCTAAGAAAATCCACTTACCTTTAAATAATTAAATTGCACAGCCAACAACAACTAAAGAAATCACAAACACTAATTGTTAAATTTAAAAATTAACTTTTATTAACAACAATTAAAACATCATCCTATTCCTTATAATTTAAGTTGAATGTATAGTGTTAGTACATTGCAGTAATTTATTATTCACATCTATTAAAGTTAGAATTCGATTAAAGTAAAACAAATTAAAAACCCAGGAAACAGAATCCACTCTGGTCTGAAGACCAGAGCTTGGTCTGCCTGAGGAGCTGTCCACCCAAAACTTAAAATTTGAAATAAAAGGAAAATATTAAAAATCACATTTCTTTTCATTTACATTACAGCAATACAACTTTGTTAAAAATAGACAAGTAAACTCATTTTAAACATTTTTCTTTCTAGATACTAAATCTTTCTCGGTGCTGACACTTAAACATATTATTCCCCCCTTTTTTTTTTTTTTTTTTCAAATTTAATCACTTTAAAAATTAGATGACACTGCTTGCACGCACACCGATCTCTGAACACTTGCCCTGTTCACTCAGGGCCCCCAAAGGCTTGAACACTTGATGGTACCAAAATGGTAGATATCACAAAGGCAATGTTTGCCTGCACCCGATCACTGAACATTCACAATCGATGGCACGAAAATAGGTGATAATCTGTGTTGACCATAGTACGGCGGCAATGAGGTAGATGATAGAGCAATGGATACTGCCAATGCAACTACGAGCGCTTCCCGAAGAGGGTAGTCCGTGGTTCACTGATCCAAACCACCTTTTCACTTCTTGTGTTGAAGTTGTCCAAATATGAGGCACGCCCCTGCGATGTCAGGCCATTCTGCACAAATTTAAAACATACTCCCGGCGACCGTGGGATACGGGCGCCCAAGCATTGGGGCCCCGATCCACGGATCTTTTCCGGCGAAAAAACGCACCACCTACAACAGTGCCGGTCAGCAAATCGAATCCCCGGCAACACGCTTGCCTTCCCAGGAGACGCCAAACTTGGCGAGCGAAACCCTGCGCTTCGCGCCGAGCGCTCATGCATACACTGCGGAAATAAAAACGCTGTTATGCCAAGAATCAAAAAAGGATAACTTCCGCCAAGCGGCAAGCCGCCGCGAAATGGCAACCCGCCAGCCCCACCGGATGTGCTGGCACCCTCCTCTTGCAGGTGTCCAGCCGATATCGGCGTCAAGGCCAAACTTTCCCTTAAAAAGTGCCTTTTTTCTGCAAACTCATGAATGAAGCGAAAAGAAGTTAACAGCTGAAAACGAAGATTATGAGAATTAACAAAAGATTATTTAACGTTTAAAGGCACATTGCGCACAATTTTGAATAATAAAAACATTAAAAAGATAACAAATTACGCTAAAGGGGAAATAAATCGCCGAAATATTAAAAACAACAAATAAATTTAGAATTTTGAAGGGAAAGGGGAAAAATAACGAATTTTAAGCTATTACAAATTTTGAACTATTAATTAAATTTAGAACTGTCAAATCTCGGCATAACAATATGCCGAGGTGCACTTTCCCGGGTCCTTCAGTACCTGTGTATCAAATTTCATGATCTTACAATGCTTAGATTTTCCACTTCAGACATCTTCCTCAATTATGCAAGAAATTTTATAAATATTAAAAATGCAAGAATATGCAAATGACATCACATGCTGAAAGCACTGTGCAGCAGAATTGGTGATTAAACATGTTTAGGCTATAAATACTGTGGAGGTGATATAACACATAGGAAGTACTCTAAAAAGGTGAGTTGACGAAACCAAAAAATTTAAAACTGACAAAATAGCAATTGGATTTTGAATATTCTACTATAAAATACAATACAATGCAGGATACTACAATAACAAACATATTAAACATTTCCTACTTAATATATTTAAAACTATGGGAAAACTCATTTACCTGTCAGGATAACCATCTGAATTCAGTGGACACATATGACTAACTTCCTTCAGATTGACATTTGAAAACACAAGTTTATGGTTACTAGAATATATCACAGTTGGTCGATCAGAACAAGCAAAAACATTAGTTGTTGCTAAAGAGCGAAATGTTTTAAGTACCGTTGGTTGAGTTCCTAGTGTTACCTATAAATGGAAAACATTAATGAAGAAAATGATGAAAAAGAAAACTATTATTAAATTACAGCCTTAAACATCAAAACCGATGCTTAAAAAATGTTCCCAATACATTTGGAAGCACATGTTTTGTAAAACATATCGTTAAACTGCAAAACAAAATCAATTGATCTGTGTTCAAAAACTAGTGTAATTATGCCCATATGAACAAGTGAATGTTGTACAAATTATAAAGTACAAACCATTTATCATTTGGTTAGGGATAAAATTTTCTACCTATTTACAAAGTTTAATAACATTTTGGTTCAGTCTCCATGTAAAATAAAATTATATAATTTAAACTGAGAATTAATATCGTGGTATATTTCCAAGAATCACCTTCTTTGTTTAAAGTTTGCTATTATCTATATCATGCCACATACTGCTGATCACTAAATTTGCAATTAACTACAAGCAACATTTTTTTTTTTCTTTTCTTAAAATAATAGAAAATTTCATTTTATTTTTCAGCTTATCGCAGGGGAAGTATCAGCTTTTTATAAAGGAAAAAAAAACCCATAGATATAGCAAAAATCATAAAGTAAAATCTGTGGTTACAAATTTTAAAAAGTGGCTAAAGAAATAAAAATCTCAAAGCAAGATCTATTTTGCACTTATATTAGCCTCCATTAGTACTCGCCAGGTTACCTTTTCCTCAGTAATAGGCAAAAATCGTAACTAATCAACCAATGTCCAATAGTCAACATATTTTTTTTTAAAATAGCGAAATAATGCATTTTCCTCCTGTTAAAGTTTGAAGATCGGACTGAGTAGTATTTCTTGATGTTGGAATTTTAATATCAATCATGTCTTCAACATGCATCCCCCCCCCCCCCTCCAAATTATGATATTTTTATAAATTCACTCAAACTTGACAAATAGTGTTACCAATTTTATTTATGTCTTATTTTAAAGATCATTCTTCATACTTTAAAATGGTGTTAAGATTAAAATTTGGCGATAATTTTCCTGAACGCTATAAATAGCTTGGTGTGAAATAGCTTAAAATTCTACTTTAATATTGAAAAATTAAAAAACTAATTTGAATTTATTTTTCCACAGTATATTGGGGCCTGACCTGAACTACAGAATCTTATGGCCGAATTCACTAGGTTAACGGTGCAGACAGACATTGCTTTATATTCTTAAAAGATTCATTGATAAAAAAAAATTGGCAATGCAATAAAACATTTTAATGTAACTGAAGTGTTACATGAAAAATCACATAATTGCAAAATGTTCTTACATACCCACAAATGAGAAAATTTCTCACAGATACGTTGAACTTGCAGAAAATGGACATCCTTTACCAAAATAAGTATTTGAATGGATGAACCAAAATAAGTTTTTGAATGGATCACTTGATTATTGAACTCAAATAAAATATAAGGCATGATTACTATGGTACAGATCGGTATATACAGGGTGCCCACTTATATCCGTTACACCCTCCTTAACTTCTAAATGGTGACAGCTTAGACCATAAAGTTGGTGTCTAGGTATAGTAAAGAGGCTATGCGCTACTCGATGAGACAAATTACAACACCATCTATCAGCAAATTTTGGAATTAGCGGTTCTATCTTGTAAACGGTGAAAGATACGTGAAAAAAGTTAATTAGAAAGTTGTAGAGCACTTTCGATTTAGTACGAAAAGACCTTGCGCACATTAATACTCAAAACAGAATGCAAAAAATGAACATTTGTTTGGTCACGATTTCGAAAATTGTCATGTCATAAAGAGTAGAAGAAAGAAACTGAGACACTTCCCTGTCTTCAGGATCATTTATGTACAATAGTATATTGCTCAAAATACTCTCCGTTAGCCACTATACACATTTGCACTCTGGACTGGATTTCTCGCTGCACATTGTGCAACATGGCAGGTGTTACAGACGCACAAGCATCAGTAATGCGTCGTCGAAGATCCTGCAATGTTGGCAGAGGGGTCGCATATACCTGCCCTTTTATGTGTCCCCATAAGAAGAAGTCCAATGGGGTCAAGGTGAGGGCCACTCGACGGAACCACCATACCCGCTGACTTGATTCTGGAATGTCTATTAGGTACTGCTGAACGTTTGAAATCTTATGCGGAGGTGCGCTATCATGTTGGAACCATACATTTAGGAGTTGGTGCAAAGGTAGATTCTCAACAAAGTCGGTTATTACATCCTGCAGAAGCTGCAAGTACCGTTGTCCCATTAACGTGACCCCTTGTAAAATACTGGTCCAATGAGCCTGTCATTAAAAATTCTGCAACAAACAATAATCGACCAGCGTGATGTCGAACTTCGATGGCATATCTCGAATTTTCCAGTGACCAGGTATAAACGTTCTGTCTATTAAACATTCTGTTCCTCGAAAAACATGCCTCATCCGTCCATATTATGTCTGCGGGGAATATTGGGTGGACCTCTAAGTTATTCATCACAAAGTTGCACCAAGTGTAACGTCTCTCAGCATCTCTTGGCAGCAATCCCTGCATAGGTGTGGATCGGTATGGATGAGCACCTGATTCATTCAGGATTTTCCAGACGTGGCTTTTTGAGAGGCCACAATTTTTACTGATCATTCTTGTGCTGCTCTGAGGATAGGTGAGAGCGTATGCTAGCACATCTTCAGGTTGCACTTTGCGTCCTACATTACGAGATGTACGAATATGAGGTCCGCTGGTCATGCAGCCTGTCTCCCTTAAACATTTTACAACTTACCGTAAATTAACAACATCTCACAATACTCATTACTGCCAAATTTTGCCATAACTCTCCGCTTTAACATACAACCCAGCAGAAACATCCTTTTTATAGTAGTAGTCTCTGGTGAACAGGTATGATGTTCCATCCTCATTTACATAATACATGAGATCCATGTGATTTTTATACCAGACATGGCTGAGTTGAGCTGTGTGTTTGGAGAGACGATTTTGCAAGATCAGCAGAAAGTTTCCATGGTTTGTAGAGACATTCAGTAAAACACACAACCGGTGGGGACAGAACCATGGTCCTCATGAATGCGAATCATGTGCGTTTCCCCTACGCCACAACACAGGCTCGTATTTAGTCCGTAAGGTGGTTGGTATTTTCTCGCTTCACTTCACAATCAAACAAATGTTCATTTTTTGCATTCTGTTTTGAGTATTTATGTGCGCAAGGTATCTTTTCGTACTAAATCAAGAGTGCTCTACAACTTTCTAATTGACTTTTTTCACGTATCTTTCACCGTTTACGAGATAGGATTCTACTAATTCTAAAATTTGCCGATAGATGGCATTGTAAGTTGTCTCATTGAGTAGCGCATAGCCTTTTTACAATACCTAGACACCAACTTTATGGCCTAAGCTGTCACCGTTTAGAAGTTAAGGGGGGTGTAACATATATATATATATACATATATATACACAAGGTGTCCCAAAAAGATTAAAACAAGCTTTAATCCTTTACCTGTTGGAGTAAGTGGGCAATGTAAATTGCAAAAATGTTGAAAGTAAGGTCGGAAATAAGACTATGTTAATGAAATAGTCCTCCTATTAATTTTCAGAAAGTTACACTTTTTAAATTTTTATACGACCTCCTTAGACAAATTTGGTCAATCAGAAAATTTTTATTTTTAATGCAACAAGATCATTAAAAAAAAAAAACCGCATATCGTTATCTTTAAAATCAACTGAATTATGATAATGGAAAAAATCTGACTTATGCCACTTTTCTGTACCATGTGAAAGGCTGTTTCATCAATGAAAATAGGGATAAAACAAATTGACGATGGAAATTGTTGAGATCAAAAATACGTTCAAAATTTTTTTATCACAAATGCATCTAAATAAAGCATTACACAGACAGAGATCATATAAAGCAGTGGTACTCACCAGTGTGGCCACTCTTCGGACATATTGAAATTCCCTGACTTTTCCAGGTTTTCCAGGTGAATTGAAAAGAAATTCCAGACCAGTAATTTTAACATAAAACGCGTGCACGTCCCAATTAGTTATAAATTTGATTAAAGAATCTTAACAATTTAACTCCACTACCCAAAAAAAGTTATATTAAATCAGGAGAAAAAAATACACATATTTTTTTGTTTTTACAAATAAATTTTGACATTTTTAATAAAAAATGCACGTAAATGCAGTAAAATTGGACTACTGAAATATTTAAAAGAATTTAATGGTTTTCACTGAAGACAATAAAAAGAAATAGTCTAAACTGGTGTCCTTAAATATGGGCATTGCAAATTGCTCACAATGACAGAGATCATTAAATATATGCAATAACTACACTATAACAAGCCACAGCCATTGAATAATTAATGTCAATTCAGCAATATCAAAAGAATGTCATCAAAATAGAAAAAAATATAGTGAAATGTATATAATATACAGAGATGCCAACTTCTAAAAGGGGTCATCAGTAGAAAAATCAGGAGTTTTCAGTAAAACTGCATCAACCATCAGTAAGATTTTACGTATATTGACAATATATATTTAAAACCTTAGAATAAGTTCAAAATGTAGTTTCGCCAACTTAACTGAGTTAATTACAACTAAATGGCACTATTTATGTGAAAATAATTAGAAAATTAACCTTTATAAATAACCAAAATATGAAAATAAGTTAGTTTAGTTAAGTTAATGTGTAACAATAGGGAGATGGAGATCCATGGAAAAGGATAATTTCATACTCTCGGCAACGCCCGAGGGGGAAAAAACTGAATTTCACGATCGTACTATTTATATGAAAATAATTAAAAGATTAGCCTTTATAATCAACCAAAATATAAAAATAAGCTAGTTTAGTCAAGTTAATGATCAACAATAAGGGGATGAAGATGGATGGAAAAAGACAATTGTGTACTCTCAGCAAAGCCCGAAAAAAAGGACTGAATTGCGCAATCTTATTTAAGTGAAATATAATTTGTTTAGTAAAATAGTTCTTTATTTTTACACACACTATAAAATTAAATTAGGGCTAATGTTCTGATATGAAATCATTAGAAGAAAATGGATGCAAACTGATAATTTTGTACTCTCAGGAAAGCAGGGAATATGAACTGAATGGTAGGATGCATAGATTTCACGGGATTTTCCGTAGTTTTGAGTGTAATGTTCGCAAAGAAAGATGAAGTAAAAATCCGTAAAAGAAGTAAGATGAAGTAAAAATCCGTACAAACTACGGAAAATCCATAAAAGTTGGCATCTCTGTACTGGCGACATTTGTCCAAAATGGTGCACAAACTCTGTATTTTTTCAGTCTGTTTCCATCCACTAATATTTTTATATTTTTTGACTGTTGATGAAATTGAGATATATGTTTAGGATAACGAAATTAATTTTTTTTATTTATTCAGGTATTTAGAATTATAAGGCTTATTAGAAATACATTTGAAGAGCATAAATTAGAATTTGATATATTTGCACCCATAGTTGAATCTCTCATTTCAATTAAAAATGAACATCCTTCTCATCTTAACTTTATTAAAAGTACTTTAAAATATTTTGAAACATATGAACAAAGGTGCTTCTGATAAAATATTAGAAGAATATGGTGAGGGCCCACTTTAGTTGAAATGTTCCAAAAAAGACTTCTAATAACTACCCTGAATAATCAACTTTTTTTCATACATATTTTTCTTTCAAAAATTTTCTTAATCCCTAAATTTGATACTATAATTATATGTAATTTGCATTTTAGTTAACCAAGTATATCTTTTCATATGGATTGTAGAAAATCTGTATTTAATACATGTTTTTAAAATGAATTATAATTTTCTATAATATTTTAGACCATTCCAGTAAGTTTTAGAAAAGTGTTCAGAATTACGTAAAAACCCCTTATCCAGAATGCCTGAAGTCCCAAGCAGTCCAGATAATAGATCCTGTACTGTATTATTATCCAGTTTTATCTTTTTTGTGATGTCACAAATTTACATTTCTAATTGGATATATGGTCCCCATTCACAATGTTCAATTTTCAATTAAATATAGTTCGCTCAATGTTAATGATATAGATATGTAGTTTTTGATCTTGTAGTAAAAATAAAAAATTAAAAAAGTGTAACTTTTTGAAAATTAATGGGAAGACTATTCCATTAACTAGTCTTATTTCCTACCTTACTTTCAACATTTTTGCAATTTACAATGCCCACTTATCTCCAACAGGTAAAGAATTAAAGCGTCTTTCAATCTTTTGGGCACACCCTGTGTATATATATATATATATATAATATATATATATATATATATATATATATATATATATATACATAATATATATATATATATAGTGACTCCCAAAAGTGTTCGTACACTTTAAAAATTTGTAGAAAAAGTGATGTCGTCTGGAATGGAATTCGAATATAAAGTTCAATATTTTTTCATATCATCTCCATGTGATTCTTATTAAAACCTAACATTTTTTTTAATATTGACTCATTTTTTTTTTTTTTTTATAAAAATGAATATGCAAGCAGGCAGAGAAAGAACACGCAACAAAAGTGATCGTATATCAAAATATTTTCGGATAAATTCATAAATAAAATTATTGTCTGTTGCTTTTTTTATTTTTGCATTGTGGTGACATTTGAAAAAGCATTTGGCTTTAATATCAATGAAATACTGCTTGCTTACTTCGTAATATTTATAGTATTATTTAAAAATGACTTATAGTCGTAAGGAAACAATGAATAGCATCCGAAAATTGATTATTTTTCATCATAGTAGTGGTAAATCAGTTTGTAATATCGCTAAATTAGTCAATTTATCTCATTCTATGGTGCAGTATGTGATAAAACGCTTTAAAGAAAAAATCAGATCGAAAACAAGGTAAGAAAATGTCGTCCGGCATAGTTAACTCAAAGTGATCAGAAGTGAAAAATCTGCATTTGAGTGCTGTAAAAATTTCTACAGAATTTACTGAAAAATTTTCTACTACAATTTCACCTGAAACTGTTCGATACGAGTGCCCAGATCAGCTGGATTACATGGGCATTCAGCCAGAAGAAAATTTTTGTAAGTGCGAAAAATAGAAAGCTTTCCTTCGCAAAATCAATGATAAATAAGTCCAAAACGTATTGGAATCATGTCTTATTTGCAGATGAAAGAAAATTTAACATTTTTGGTTCCGATGGGCATATAATTGTATGGAGAAGAAAAATGAGGAACTTAATCCCAAGAATTTAATTGGAACAGTAAAGTATGGAGGTGGAGTTATCCTTGTGTGGGGGTGCATGTCAGGACCAGGACTAGGTAATTTAGTATATATAGATGGCATAATGAATCATGCTCTTTATTTAAAAATTTTAAAAGACAATTTAAAATTATCAGTCCAAAATTTGGGTATTGGAAACAACATTGTTTTTTATCAAGATCCTGAGCACACGGCTCTTAATGTTCGCTTCTGGTGTCGCCATAAATATCCACAAGTTCTGAAAACACCACCTCAGTCTCACCGGATTTAAACCTAATAGAACACATTTGGAGAGAACTGGAGGTTAGAGTACGAAGACATGACATTAAAATGAAAAGCGAACTAAAAACAGTAATGATCGATGAATGGAGGAACAAATTACAAAAAAAACTAGTAAATTTCACACACGCTTAAAAACTGTTGTGGACGCTAGAGGATACCCTACTAAGTACTAATTTATAGAAATATTGCAATATTTACTGTATGCAAAGATTTTTTTTTAATTATACGAAGACTTTTGTGACATAACATTTTGGTTACTTTTTAATTATTAATTTTTCAAAAAAAAAAGTTTTACTATGTTTTTAAAATATTTTATGTAGCTTTGTTAAGAACAAGTTATAGATATTATTAAAAAATTCCCATTCTGAAATATTAATTTTTATTAATGGATAGAGCAGTATTTCATTGAAATTCATAAGTGCACGAACACTTTTGGGAGCCACTGTGTGCATATATATATATATATATAAATATATATATATACATATATATATATATACACACACATATATACATATACATATATATATATATATATATATACATACATGAATGAAAGTAGAAAAGAACGGGAGTAACCATATGAATTACATAAGAATGGTAGGGGTGGATTGCGACACCCCTTTCCCGCTTAAAGCAGCTTTTACAACCCACGTAACGCTCACGGAACCAACATAATTCCATGGTCAGCCTCCCAAATGTGCGAAAATAAAAGCACCAGAACAGACTCAGAACCAAAGAAGTAAACGAATCCATGAAGGAGAAACATCCGCTAGTCCAACCCGATGGAACGTCTCTTTATATAAGTAAAGTTGCTCATGCGCAGAGAAATATCAGGATAATAGTTTCGCAGTCATGAATATTAAATCTCTATATCAACAATCAGATTACAAATTTTCTTTAAAAAATGATTTGTAATAATGTTGTACAAAATTGACTGGATAATTTCTTTTTATAGCTTCAACTGCAAATTTTTTACATTTGCAAATGCAGTCTTTCCTAAAAGTATTATAATTTTGGTTTCTTCTAAAATGTCGAATTATTATATTTCTGAAGACATACTTTGCAAGGTTTGAATTCCAATCGATTATATGATTTACCTTGATCCTGTATGAATCTCTTTTGTCGTGTAACTCTGTGTATATTCCATATTTCTTGTGTTTTTTGAAGAAAATTTGTAATCTGATTGTTGATATAGAGATTTAATATTCATGACTGCGAAACTATTATCCTGATATTTCTCTGCGCATGAGCAACTTTACTTATATAAAGAGACGTTCCATCGGGTTGGACTAGCGGATGTTTCTCCTTCATGGATTCGTTTACTTCTTTGGTTCTGAGTCTGTTCTGGTGCTTTTATTTTCGCACATTTGGGAGGCTGACCATGGAATTATGTTGGTTCCGTGAGCGTTACCCGGGTTGTAAAAGCTGCTTTAAGCGGGAAAGGGATGTCGCAATCCACCCCTACCATTCTTATGTAATTCATATGGTTACTCCCGTTCTTTTCTACTTTCATTCATGTATTCTACTAGGGAATTTGAGCAGCATTTGCGCCTCCTGCTTTGTAGTGAATAGTTCTTTTAATTCCAGGCTTATTTGGGATATATCCTATTTTAGTCTCACTTTATCGTAATAGTATATACATACATTATATATATATATATATATATATATATATATATATACAGTACAACCTCGAAAATCCGGACATCCAAAATCCGGAAACCTCCAAAATCCGGACGTTTTCCAAATTTTCGTTTTTTTTTTTCCCGGACTGACAAAGTCGCGGATTTAAAAAACAACAGGGTAAGATTATTTATTTTATACATAAGATTATTTATTTTACCGCATTTTCCCGTCGACTTTCTGAACCCGGAAATGAAACGAAAGTTTAGATGGACGGCCGTAAATAGATAAGCTCGTGGTTGGAGTGTGAATTGCGCTGTTAGCGTTAATCCCTCCTCCCCCTTATTCAAGTCACAACTCCTGATGAATTATTTCGCGTAAAATATACATCGTTATTTAAATACGGAATTTTTATTATCAAAATTTCCTTTTCTCATTATTGAAAAAGACATTTTTCTGAAACAATGTAATTTTTAATATTAAACACTTTAAAACGTTATCATAACATTTTATTACAGATGTTCAATTAAATCTAAAAATCCCGAGAATTCATATTAACGCTCATGGAAATTTATTTTGTTCACTTCGTAGTACGATTTCCATTCTTCAATGTATTCTCTTTTGTCTTCAAAATCTCCACCCCCCTCCCAATATCTGACGATTTTTTCGTTCTCATCGAACGTGTCAGCTTGAAATCGACTGTATATTTTGCCATTTTTGTTTAGAAAGCCATATTTACATACTATAAATAGCAAATAAATAACTAAATAATATCGTATCGCACAGAACCGAGCAACAAGGTCATTAACACACAGACCTCTCAAAGGGGTCGGCTTGCCACCGGTGACAGTCAGCTGTGTTTACGATTAGGAACTAAGCAAATTCCTTTCTTCACTTTCCTTGCCCCACCACGTCAGGGTGCTGCTGTAACCTAGTAATGACTCATCGTAATTTAGAATAATCATTGAGAGGAGAGATATTTTTCTTTTTTGGAAAAGATATTTATTTTATCTACTGCGATATTTTTTACATATTTGACTATTACTAATAAAGTTTTTACTTTTTTCAGAGTCATCAGTCTTTTTAACCATAACATTATATAGATGCTAGATAATAAATAAAACTTTTAAGTTCTTTTTTTTGTTTTTTGTTCATTAATAGTGAAAACGGTTTAAACACATTTACACCTTTAAATATATCATTAAAAGTGCTAATCCTCGATCTTTATTAAATCTCGGCACTGCATTAAATCTTCCGGCGCTTCATTAAATCTCGACAAAGCCGATATAACGGAAGTTCTACACTTTGATGATGATGCGCCAATCGTAAATAAATTGAATGATGGCGAAATTCGCGATATGATATTAAATAAAAAAGATAGAAGTAGTGACAATAAATGTGGAGAAGAAAAAATACCCATTGATAATCTTATGCAAAAAATCGATCATGCAATTAAAGGTCTTGAACAAAGAAGCATTATAACCGAGCAGAAGTAATGTCCATCTACAGGATAAAGAAAACTGTTTTCCCATAAACCAAAATTAATGAAATAACAAATGTTAATTCAAATATTTAAATGAAATGATAAAATGGAATTTTATCATTTCGTTTCGTTCACACATTCTAAATTATTAATGTGTATATTTTTTCTTAGAAATTTCTTAATATGTTTTAATTGATTAACTTAACTTTTGCCATTATTTTTACTAAAAATAGTGCTTTATAATGTATTTAGTTAATATCAAATCTGAATTTTATTCAAATTCTATAATTCGGAAAAATCGAAAATCCGGAATTGGCAAAGTCCGGACGAGTCCGGATTTTCGAGGTTGTACTGTATGTATATATATATATATATATATATATAATAAAAATAGTCACACACACACATCACAACTCAAAACACACACATATATATATATTTTTTTATGGAGCATTTTTTGACTTACTTTCTTTTTATCTGAAAGAGTTCCAGTTCGTGGGTTCATAGTAAAATAAAATAAAGAACCATCTCCCAATGCACAAAGCACATACTGTGAGTTTTCGAAAGATGTAGCTAAGATAGACCTCGGTATAATATCTAAAAGAAAATATATAATTAAGTCATGAGATACGTGGTTGTATAAAATTACTTTAATGAAGATATTAAAATTAAATGCTATTTTAGAACACAAGCTTTTTGTACTATAAATTACAACAAATAATGTGTATACCTTTAAAAGCTAAAGAAGTGAATTTATAAAATTATACGATGATGAGCTTTATATACAGGGTGTCTCACAAAAAATAAACAGTGGAAGATTTTCTAAACTGTTGGTTGTAGATACATAGTTCCAAATGTAAAATTTCTTTAAATAAGGTAGGAAATTATGAAATAATAATTTAAATGATGTACAATATTCTTATAAAAAATATAATCTTTTTATACAGCACCTGTAGCAAAAAATGTTTGATTACAAAAATATTGTCAGACTTCCTTTTAGTCAAACTAAAGAAAAATTTGAATCTCAAAAGTTCAAATTTAGGATGAAATAAATTGTCAAACTTCCTAAAATACCCCACTTTCTTGTGGCTTTTCGATACTCTTGTAATTACCAAAATTCATGCATCCATGGACTGTTTGTTCACAAACTGAATTGATTCACAGAAATTATTTAGTAGGGTTTTAAAACAATTTTTTCCATGGTTTGTTTTTGAACTATCAAAAGACAGACAGATGATATTAGTTAAAAGTTATTTTAACTTTTAAATAATGTAAATAAAACAGAATATTATGATTTTGCTGGTCTGTCTGATATCTCCCTAACAAAATCTATGGAAAAATAAACATGCCCTGCAACTCTTGAAATCAACTAGGAGAATTTAAAACCATTGTTTTCACCTGAATCAATAAGTTTCTACAACATTTTTTTTGTCACTGCACTCTTTCCATCAAAATGGGAGCTTTTATATGCAATAAAAAGACGAAAAAAAAAGTAGGGGAATGAGAGAAACCAGTTAAAACTGGTCAAGTCATAACTGGAAGAAATATGATGACAGACAAATCATTATCAGATTATAGGAATTTTTATTAATGTAAAAAGCCTCAAAGATATCCAGGTCCAAAACTATTGAATATTTTTTAATACTAGAGGCAGAAAAAAAGAATCAAACAAAACTTTCACATTGGTCTCTTATGATGCATTAACTTTTGCCTCTATTATTAAAAATGTTCATCAGTTTTAGACTGGAATTTCGTAGGGGTTTTCACACCAATAAAAATCCATATAATCTGATCTATGATATTTCTCCCTATGACCTTTCTATGATCTATCATATTTCTCCCAGTTATGTCAATCAGGTTTAACTAGCTGATTCCCTCCATTTTCGCTTTTTTCTTCTTGTATCCATTTTTGCTTGTTTCATTCAATTTCTTATTTTTCTCACTAGGTGACGCTACCACTGATTATTTAACTAGCTTACTACCACAGCCGGTGCCACTGAGGAGAAATTGTCATGACGTCACGGTAAGAGGGGAGCATTTGGAAAAAAGAGAACAAAAATCCAAGCGCGGTCAGTGTCCCTCGTGGAGTGGTTGATCATTGCAAAACATTTTTGAGGTTTTCGGAATGTTCTATTAGTTTTATAGCATCGTGTTTTGGGAATAATAAGTTGTTCTTATGTTTTATTATCATTTAACTAGTGTTCATGGGTGCTTTAGAGACATTTTTTAAATAGCTTAGATCTCTTAAAGTTCGCATTAATGAATCATCTGTGCCATGTGTTATTGCGAGTATCAGCATATGCCAAGAAAAAACGTTCCATGTGTTTTTTGAAAATCTCCAGTGCAGTGAGAAGCAGCTACAAAAATGTGGAATACAATTTAGCCTAATTGCAAATAAACGTGATCTGGATTTATTAATAAGTGCATGTGAAACTGTGCATTTCAGAACTTAATTATATCGAAGCCGCAGTGAAGCTGTTGGAGAAACAGAAGCAGGTTTGTTTAGAAATTGCTTCGATTTTCACAAGAACTGTTTATTCTATGGTTTAAAATATACTTATCTAGTTCTTCGTGCTATAAGGCATTTAGAAATTCAAAGGTGTTGACATTGCCTCATGTGAGAACATTAAGTAGAATTTCAAAAAAGTTAAATGTGGATTCAGACTTTTTTAATCCGTGTAATAGTTATTTAAAACGTAGGGTACAATGTTTAAACGAAGACCAAAAATTTGTCTCTCTCTTAATTGATGAGATTTATGTTGATCCTAGGTATACGCTTAAATATAGTAAAGTTACCGGTGATTATTTTGATAGTAATGAAAAAGCAAAAACTGCCCAAGTGTTTTTGATTACATCTATGTTTTCGAATTATAAAGACGTAATAGCAATTGCCCCAGTTTCAACATTTAAGGGACAAAAGCTCTATAATTTGGCATCTATGTTAATTTGCAAGTTAAAAGAACTTGACCTTAATGTATTGTGTGTTATTACTGATAACAACAATATTAATAGAAGCATGTTTGCTTTTTTTAAGAAACACAATAAATTTAATGATGCTGTATATAATCCAAGTAATCCTGATATACCTCTGTATTTGTTGTATGATCCTGTTCATTTATTAAAATCTATAAGAAATAATTGGTTAAATGTAAAAGACATTAAATTGCAGTACCCTGATTTCCAAAATAATGAAAACCTTAAAGAGGCAAATTTTTCTGATATACGGAATTTATACAACTTTGAAATTATCATATCATAATATTAAACCTAACTTTGAGATATTTAGATACAAATCAAGAAATGGAATCATGTTGGACTTGCGTTGTTCATGAACCTTCAAAGGTAATCGAAAAAAAAGTTATTACTACCATAGCTAAAATTTTATTGAATAATTATGTTAAAAATAACAAGAAAGATCAATCATGCTTAAAGCATTGATTATGAAACACTTTCCAACTTCAATGTAACTTTATTTAAACATGTCTAAAATGCAATACATTCCACAGTAATATTTTAAAACTTATAATAAATTAATGTAGTATTGTGATATTTGAAAACTTAAACCTTCATCGAAAAAAATGAACTTCATTCAAATGACGGCATTGAAATATAAATTGCCTGGTTTAAACATCTCTAAAATGTGATACATTCCTCGGTAATAATTTTAGAATTATCATAATACTACGATAATTTATTATATTTGAAAACTTCATCAAAAACAACTGAAATTCATTCAAATGACATCATAGAAAAAAAAAACACGCCTGGCTCTCTCTATAAAAGCAGCATTTCATTTATAAATAATTTCCCATTTATGTCATTCATCACAATACTATAATAATTTATTTTATTTAAAAATTAAGACCATGGAGCTATGAGTAATTAAACTCTATGCGTAAAACTTCATCGAAAAAAATCGTCCTTCTCTTTGTAAAATCAATGAATATTTCATTCATATCAGCTATGCAGACTCCATGAACTAAATGATTTTGTGTTAAAGAAATACAGCAATTCTTATGCAACTCATTCTACATATTTTGTTGTTTACATTTTACATAGGTGAAAAATAGGCTTCGTTGTAGAAATAATCAAATTTGGATGAGCATTTAAACTCAAATATATTGTCATTGAGTTGTTTCAGTATGTAGATGCACAGAATTTAAGCAAAAATAAAGTGGTTTTAGGATGGATGCAATACTCAATATGAATTAAAAAGAACTTTAAAAAATCACGATTTTGAGACAAGATGGATGCCATATATCATTTTGAAGTAGGTCACGTGATCTTTTCATATCATGGTCATGTGATCGCGTCATATAAGAGGTGTTATTATTATTTTAATTTTTATTTAAAAAACTACTGAATATATTTCGCTGAATTTTTTTATATATATTTTATGGAACAATTTTAATATTACCTAAAATTTTCTAAGCAATTTGTGAATTTTAAATCTGCTTTAAAAATGCTTGAAAAATTAGGTCCCATAGGGCTCAATGTATTTCATTTTTTCAACCCGGGTTCAATCCAAAACTAATTGGGTGATATTATTCATTTATATTCCCATAGGTCCTACAGACAGTCTGAACAACATACTAAAATTTCATTTTGATTAAGTCATTTTTATGGCAGTTATCGTGCTAATGGACAGACAGACAGAATGAACAAAATCATAGACACTTTTGAACTTTGTTGTAAAGCGTTAAAAATGAGGATGGAAAAAATAGAAGAAAAAAAAAATGAAAAGAAATAAAAACAAAAATAATACTTTAGGAAGCAAATAACACTTTAGGAAGTAACTGAAACGCATTTATATATATAGTAATATCTAATATTCATACGTTATTTCATCAGTTTTCTTAAAAGGAGTTTCTATGTATTATCTACAATCTATTTACTTACCAGTTCTTGTTTTCAGCAGACTATTATAATTTTTTTTATTTTTTAGAAATTTTCATATTGATATCACCATACGTAACTAAGATAGAAACAGTGGAGATACTGATGCATTTTATAGAATTATTGTATATATATTATACCACACATTATACTATAATATGTTGTAAAATTGTCCATTACATCTGCGATTGTATTTTAAAATAAGTTTGGCAATAAATTTTGCTTCGTTAAATCCTAATGAACCTATATTTATAAGAAATCAATTGAAGTGATTTTTCTCATCAGCAATGTGAAAAGATTTCAAATTATATGTAAAAATAGAATTGTCACACAATATTTTTTTGCTATTACACATATGGTTGTAGAAATTTTGGTGTCATATTAATTGCATTGTTTACAGTAGTAGAAAAAAAATGAAAGGTACTTAATATTCATTAACACTGGGTTTGTAACTGTAAAAGGATCTAGATTATATATAATTTTGTAATCATTTAGACAGAGTAGTTCTTGCTTTATGGGAGCTCCAGTAAAAAAATATACCCCCCCCCCCCCATCTAAGTTTAGATAATCTTTATAAAATTAACTGTGCTAAAATTTAGGCATAGAAATGAGTAAAAGTGTAATTATTTTGAAATATTTTTTAACTCTGAATTTGCAAGTTTTCCCGAGTTAGCGAGAGTTCCCCTTCTAGTGTCACATCATGATTCTGGCGCCATGGCCTGAGTGTAGATCGGCTGCAATTCTCGGGGCGCGGTAGCCCATTGGTTAGTGCGCTGGAGTTGCACTCGGTAGGCCCGGGTTCAATTCCAGCCGCTGCCAAAACTGCTGCTGTGTTCACGCGGAGTACGATCACGTTAAACATGTGGGTCCGTATGTCCTTCCGTGAGGTTGGTGGTAGGGGAAGGAGGGTACGGTCCCTGTGGATGCCTCCCCCACTGGGTTCCGATCTAAATTGGGTGGCACTTCCCGGCCGTCCAAACAGTTACCTTACACCTTTCTGGTAGGTCGGACGGTCTGGGTCTCAACAACAACAGCATGGCTTAATCCTCGGACGGCCTGGGTTTTCCACATGGCTTAATCCATTTAGTGGGTAGCTTTTACCTGCTCACACAAATGAAAAACTCGTCACTTGCTTTCAAATGGATTTTATGCATACAATGTTTTATTTGTGCAGCATTTTACAATGTAATCTAGTTGTTTATTGTTTGTGCGTAAAGTCCTGTTATGTAAATATAGTTACTTTTTACATAAGTAAATATTTGAAAATTTATGTGCAAATTGTGAAAATAAAAATCTGAACATCACTTGTTATTAATACCAGGATTGCAATTAAAAACCATTAAAATCCCGACTTTTGCACATGTCATATCACTTGATCGATAAACCTCCTCAATCGAGACTAAAAATCAGGTAAAATAAGGGGGGGGGGGGACATACTCTGAATTTTCAGCTAAAAGAAACAAATAGAATTCAGTCAATCAGATTTATGAAATGAAATGGAAAAATGCAGAGTACGTAGGTGGGGGGGGGGGGGGGAAGAGGCATACTTAGAATTTTCTGCTAAAAGAAACACCACATATTTTTTATCGATAGGTTTATATTATTCAATCACGGATTTTTTTATAATATTTAGGAGAGGGAGGATGTTTCACAGAATTTTTCAAAATTTTAAATTGAGTCAAAGGAAAAAAAAAAAGCCAATTAGCAAAATTCTATGGTAAGTTTTTTAAATCCTAAATTGAATAGCTAAATACAATTGGAAAAAAAAAAAAAATACAGTATGGAATCTATTATCTGGAATGTTTGGGAATTTCAACTTTCTGGAAGTTTTTTTTTCCAAATTTGAAACACTTTTTCCAAAATTAACTGGAATATTCTACAATGCTGTTGTAGAAAATTATAATTCAATTTTTAAGCATAAATGTATTACATACAGCTTTATTTTGCAATCTATGTGAAATAGTATACTTAATTAAATAAAATTACATATTATATCTAATTACATTGGGATCAAATCTAGTTGTTAAGAAAAAATTACTTTTCAGGCAACGAGAGATTTGCATATCTGCCTGACAATCAACAGAAAACGTAAAAATTGGAGTCTCACGAGAAAACACAATAAAAAGGTGAAAAGATTCAGTTTTAAATTAGCTTTCACAGCTAATTTTTTTTTCTTCTCAGCATTATGGACAAAGATAACTCACTTTCTGAAAACTGGATTCTAAACTGCTCTTTTAAACATTGAAATTACATACTTTTACATTCTCTCCAAGAAATCTGCATAAATTACATGCTGTAACCTGGAAACCCGAAAACCTGAAGCCTGTCAAAAGAAATTTTTAGTTAATAATAATATTTTGTGGTTTTCTTTTGACAAAGAAAACATCAGATATAGGCTCTAGAATCTTACCAGAAAAAAAAACAAAAAACAATCCCTCAGTAATTTAAGAGGTGCTATACAAAAGTTGCAATATTGATGAAACGCTTAGCAATTTAAGCATAATGTAAAAACATTTTAAGACGCATACAATATATTATGCCTAAGAAAAATGAGATATTAAGCAGGCTTAAAGTTTCACTGCTGCATGGATTGATGTAATATTTTGACAATTTTTCGTAGAAAAATATAAGAAATTCTATAATTTGCATTATGGGGATGTTTTCTATAGGGGGGGGGGGGGGGGGGGGAATGCTACTTAGTCAATTTTGGACAAAAAAAAAAACATTTGTTAGCACAAAATTTGTCACTATTCTGCCGAATTTCGATTTTTAGAGCATTCCGGATATTGAGATACCAGATAAATGATCCTGTACCATATATGACATATCTAACAGTAGCTGTTCATCCAAAAAACATATATGATGAGATTTTTCATATGATTAAAATGGTAATTTTCCACTTACCTCCACCTAACATTTCTTTATGCATTTCTTTCAAAGACGGAAGATTGAGAATTCTAATGGAAATATCTGTCCACAAACCTACAGCACAAATGTGTGTTGATTCAGAATCATCCAGAAGATTGATATCTAAACAAGCCACTTCATAATCCATCAAAGTGTGCCTGAAAAGTGACATATATAGACTTTTACTTAAATTTGTAGATTAGCATTTAATTCACAGAAAATTTCCATCATTTATAATAATAAAGCCAGGGCTGTGGAGTCGATGCATTAAACCATTAAGTTGAAAGCAGAGTCCCCCTTGTTTTAACACTAACAACTCTTCTTGTTTTCAACTGTCTGACTCTGATACCGACATAAATAGCAAATGTATTAATTAATAGGTTTTGCAAGATCTTCTGCTTTTATGGTTCACTTGCCATAAAACTCCATATATTTATTAAATGCTGCACCTATCATTATTGCTGTAAAATACAAAAATTCTGACAAAATGTTTCTACATTAGCAATGTAAAAAACTCCGATGTGGACAACACATGACTCTCCCTACGTAAGGCAATGACTTCCCTTGTTTCACTGCAAACTAACGATGTACAAGATTCATGACATGTCTTAACAATGAATTGCTTATTAACATATCATGCTTTTCTAAGAAGCAATGTAAAAATTCTAGTTGAATAAGTGTTAATGTTGATGAATTTGAAGTGATATACAGATAGTAATTGCATCTATAATGAATGTGATAATGAATTTAAATGATCATGACCAATATGCTAATAGTAATAGTAAAGTGCTGAACTGATAATAATAATATAATTAAGAAATCAATTTAATAAATAATGAGTTTTGTCAACAAATTTAATGTCTTCTTAATGCCCCTCAAAACCCTTTATCAGTGTTCTCCCTTGGAAATTTTACCAGCCGGGTGGTGTGAATCAACAGCCGGGTGGTCAAAACAGATGTATTATGTTTACAAATTTTTTCGATGCTCAGAAATGCAAACGTCTTTAACTGTAAATGTAACTTACATTTAATAATAATTACAACATATATTATATATAATATTACAATATAATTACTTATTAGTATCTATATATACTAATTGCCAAGTGTCCGTCTGTCTGTCTGTCTGTCTGTCACGCATTTTTCAGGCACTTCCCGAATAGATAGAGATTTGCAATTTGGTACACGGCTCGGTCGTTCGATAAAACCCCCTGGAAAAATCGAATTTTTCGAAAACGTTCTCTAGAGGGGGTGCCCCACACCAAAACGTTCGAAAAGTGAAATGATAGGAAAGCATGCTTTGCGATAAGATAGAGACTTCAAATTTAGTGTATGAGTAAACCGTTCGAAAGGAAGAAAGTGTGCAATTTCAGATTTCGAATATTTTCTACTTAAGGGGGTGCCGCTCACCAAAATGTTCGATTTACTGAATAAATGGGAACTTTAAAATTTGATAGAGGCTTAAAATTTGGTGTATGGGCTAATCATTTGATGAAAACACCCAAAACGAATATAATTTTCTAAAATGTTCCTTTAGGGGGTGCTCCAGAGAAAAACATTCGAAAGGTGAATTGATAAAAAAACACGCTTCGGGATGAGATGCAGATTTCAAATTTTGAGTATGGGTTGATAGTTTGGAAGAAACAAAGTGTACAATTTCAGTTTTCCAATATTTTCTACTTTAGGGTGTGCCGCACACCAAAATGTTCGATTTTAGGAATGAAGAAGAACCCCCCCCCCCCCTTTTCATATGTGATAGAGACTTCATATTTGGTATATGGACAAATTATGTGATAGTAAACCCAATCAAAATGGAGTTTTACAAAAATCCATATTTAAGGGGGTGGGTACTGCACACAAAAACATTCGAAAGGTGAAATGATAGAAAAAGTATGCTTCGCGAAAAGATAAAGACTTCAAATTTGGTGTAGGGGTAAATAGTTGGAAAGGAAGAAAGTGTGAAATTTCAGTTTTTCAACATTTGCTAATATAGGGGGTGCCGCTCACTAAAATATTCGATTTGCTGAACAAATTGAAAACGCCTCCTTTACAATGTAATAGAGGCTTGAAGTTTAGTATATGGGCTCATCATTTGAAGAACAAACCCAAGATGAATACGGTTTTTCAAAAATATTCATTTAAGGGGGTGCTACACAGAAAAACGTTCAAATGGTGAAGTGATAGAAAAACATGCTTTGCGATAGAATAAAGACTTCAAATTTTGTGTACGGGGAGATAGTTTGAAAGGAAGAAAGTGTGCAATTTCAGATTTCCAATATTTATTACTTTAGGGGATGCGGCACACCATGTTCGATTTTGCGAAAAAATGAGACACGCTTCCTTTTAAATGTGATAGAGGCTTGGTATTTGGTATATGGGACAATCATCTGATAGGGAACCCAAGGCGAACAGAGCTTTTCAAAAATGTTCATTTATGGGTGTGCTCCACATAAAAACGTTCGAAAGGGAAGATGATAAATTAGTATGCTTCGGGATGAGATAGAGACTTTAATTAGGTGTACTGGTAGATAGTTCGCAAAGGAAAAGATGTGCAATTTAAGTTTACCAATATTTTCTTCTTTAGGGGGTTCTGCAAACTAAAATATTCGATTTGCAGAATAAATGTGAAACGCGAATTATTAAAAAATTACAATATTCAGAGGTTGCTTATTGCGATAAACGTTGATTTTCAACGGGTATTCGGCTAGTTAATAAATACTAATAGTTCTACACATGAATTTTTCTCTTCTTCTGAGAAGCAAAGTCATCAGCTGCCTTGTTATAATCAAAATCATCTGGATCTGGTCCCTCTATTGAAATAGCCATGAGATTATTCAGAGTTGACTGTTTCATTCAGTTTCGTAAACAGGTCTAAATTCTACCTTGGGATGAAAATTCTCTTTTACATTCTGCTGTACTGACAGGTATAGAGTGCAACAGTAGCCAGCTTTGATAAATTTGGAAATGATTCTCTGAGGTCAGGTGCTGTAGCCAATTTCAAAAGTATTTGCTTTGTGCTTATATTTTTATATGATTGCCCTTTGATCATTTTGGAGGCAACTACCCACTCTAATTTAGAAGCTTCATAGTTTAATATTGGGGCATTCCCTTGTTTAGAATAATGATCAAAGATACTCTCTCAGCGGCCTCATTTTCGTCATGACTGGAGGTGTTTGTACTAAAAAGTCTAGGGAAAGATGTAATAATAGGCATGTCTGGCTTCCAGGTGATCAACAACTATCTCTATGTATTTATCAAAGATTTCAGTTTTAAATGTAGCTGCTTCAGCATCTGAAAATTTAACATCAAAATCAGGCCAGAAGCTAGTCAGATTGTGGTGGATGCTTTGAAAGTGACAACCAAAAAAATTCTTTAAGTTCTGTAATGGTCAGTTTTATGGCTTCCAAAATTGGTTCTATTTCTGTTAAGCCGATATCTTGCTTTTGTCAACCCCTAGATAAAGCAGCCAAATGAGGTAAAATATCAGAAAGCATTAGTAAAGAACGGCAATGCCTGCAAAAAAAAAAAAAAAAACCCAAAAAACTGAATTTCATGATCGTACTATTTATGTGAAAATAATTAAAAAATTAACCTTTATAATCAACCAAAATATGTAAATAAGCTAGTTTAATCAAGTTAATGTTCAACAATAGGGAGATGGAGATCGATGGAAAAGGATAATTGCGTACCTTCGGCAACGCATGTGAAACAAAATACTGGATTTCACGATCGTACTATTTATGTGAAAATAATTAAAAAAATAACCTTTCTAATCAACCAAAATATGAAAATAAGTTTGTTTAGTTAAGTTAATGTGCAACAATAGGGAGATGGAGAACGATGGAAAAGGATAATTGTGTACCCTCAGCAACGCCGGTGAAACAAAAAAAACTCAATTTCACGATCGTACTAATAATATGAAAATAATTAAAAAATTAACCTTTATAATCAATCAAAATATGATAATAAGCTAATTTAGTCAAGTTTATGTGCAATAATACGGGGATGGAGATGGATGAAGAAAGGCAATTGTGTACTCTCAGCAAAACCCGAAAAGAAAGACTGAATTGCTCAATCTTATAATTTAAGCGAAATATAATTTGTTTAGTAAAATATTTCTTTATTTTTACTTACACTATAAAAATAAATTGGGTCTATTTTTCTGATATGAAATCATTAGAACAAGAAAATAGATGCAAACTGATAATTTTGGACTCTCAGCAAAGCAGGGAATATGAATTGAATGGTGGGATGCATGGTTGGTTGGTTGGTTGATTATGGTTTAATGGCACAAGATCCAAAGAGGATATGCTGCGCCAGACATTGGTGGGATGCATGGATTTCACGGAATTTTCCGTAGTTTTGAGAGTTCGTAAAACTGTAAGATGAAGTAAAAATCCGTACAAACTACGGAAAGTCCTTAAAAGTTGACATCTCTGTAGACATATCACTTTCACGCACATTATTTTCATGAACTTCGTTAAAATAACTAAATAGGTTCTTTCCCTAGATTACCTTTCTACTCATTTTAAAAAACACAAAGCAAAATTACCCTATGAGATATTCAGAAACACATAGCATAGAACAAGACTATTTGGCAAATTATTCACTATTTTATTCCTCTATAGGCTAATCATTTGATAAAAATCCATAAGATGAATACAGTTTTTCAAAAATGTTCATTTAAGGGAATACTACACAGAAAAATGTTTGAAAGGTGAAATGATAGTAAAAGCATGCTTTGCGATAGGTTAGAGACTTCAAATTTGGTGTACCAGTAGATAGTTTGAAAGAAAAAGTGTGCAATTTCAGATCTCCATTATTTGCTACTTTAGAGGGTATCACACACCAAAATGTTCGGTTTTCTGAATAAGTGATACACGCTTCCTTTTAAATGCGAAAGAGGCTTGATATTTAGTATATGGGCCAATCATCCGATAAAAAATCCAAGACTAATAAAGTTTTTCAAAAATATTTATTTATGGGTGTGCCCCACAGAAAAACGTTCGAAAGGGGAAATGATAGCGTGCTTCAGGATGAGATGCGACTTTAATTTGGTGTATGAGTAGATATTTCAAAAGAAGAAGAGCAAAATTTAAGTTTTCCAACATTTTCTTCTGTAAGAGGTTCTATACTCCAAAATATTCGATTTGCCGAATAAATGTGAAATGCGAATTATTCAAAAATTTACATTATTCATGGGTTGTTTATTGCGAGTCAGTTGATTTTCAACGGGTATTCGGCTAGTGATTACCATATATACTCGCGTATAAGTCGAGAAATTTGTGACAATAAAATTGCTTCAAAGTGAGGGGGGGGATGGGGGGGTCGACTTATATGTGGGGTCTAAAATAAATAAATAAATAAAATTGTAAATCTAAAAGTTCTTTTTTTCTGTGAGACAATCAATCCAAAACGATGTAGTAGTAATTATGCAATCGCACACTCCGAAGTCTAATCTAAAATCTCCTGTGAGTCACAGCCCTCCCGATGCTCCGGACTACCAATGTATCGCGTCATAAAAAAATATGCATACATTTTCGTTTGATATTTATCACTCGCTTCTCGGATTATAGCCAACTGTTTTTAAAAAAAAATGGTTCTTTTCGGAAATAATTCTGTAACATGGATTGTATAAAACCATAATGCAGGATTTTAAGTTGAAAGTGTTTTTTTGTTGAAGATTATCTAATAACAACTGTGTTGAGGTTTAACAAAAAAAGTGGCTGAAATAAAGGGCAGAAGCCAGATGTTGTTTTGATTGTGTGGTGGGTCAAGGACGCTTGCGAGACAGGAATGCGCGGTGGGTCAAGGATGTTTGAGAGACAGGAATGTGCGGTCTCCTGTCCATTTTGAGAATGCTGTGTGCTGGGAGTAAAACAATGCCTGGAGCTTGTCACACGAAAACGAGCATCCCCAAAACGGACAGGCGACAACGTTCATATGTCATAAGCCCACTTGTTTGGAATCAGACTTTAAAGGATTCCGATGAAGTTTTTATTATTATATATACTTTTTTTTTTCCGCTTTCAAGTGTTTTTGAAAATAAATGGGAAAAAAAAAGATTTCTCTCTTTTTCGGATCGACTTATACAAGTGTTTTGGACTTCTTCCGATTTTTTTCTCTGAAAGTAGGGGGGGGGGGTCAACTTATAAACGAGTATATACGGTATATATATATATATACTATGACACAGAAACATAGGAGACAATAATGTCATTATTGCTACAATTGCTAATAATACATCTGATGAATCCGAAATTGACTTGAAAAGAGGATATCAAAAATTGCTTTTGAAAACCTCAAAATTTATGTAACAATTTCGAAGCCCACAACATCAACTACAGTGATAATTCAGATGCAATAAGAAAAGTGCTATGCAAATGTGTTAATTCAAATGTTCAGAAAAAAGTTACAGATTCTTTCTAACGTAAATAAAAAAGCAATACATTTTACCACTACTATAATTCTTTTTTGTTTCACAGTATGCAGGCAGATAAGTTCTCCTTATTGTTTATCTCATACCTAAACTTGTTATTGGTTATTGCAAATATCGGTTATAGTGAATATATTTCCTGTCCCTTGTGACTGTGCTATACGCACACTCCACTGTGTGTGTGTATAGTGTATATTATATATATATATATATATATATATATATATATATATGTATGTATGTATGTCTGGTTCACCAATGTTGGTCGCAAACTGGGAAGGTGAGTCCAAGCTTTAGGAATGATGCTACCTCCCCTTTGATAAGTTCTGTAATCATATATATGTTTACTATGTTTTATTTATTGTGATTAAGTTAAATTCTATTGTTTGCAAAGAGTGAGATAAGTTTGCAAGGCTCCGGCAAGCAAACACAAATCAAGATTGTACAATATCCATAACATAGTTAACATGAGTTGTGCTATTGTTTACATGTTTTAGTAATTTACAAAAGAATTTGCATTTTTACAATTGCTGAAATTTGACAAAAGTATTGGCAAATATTCATAATAAGATCTAAATTTCTTATAAATTTAGATTTTATTTAGAGATGTAAACTAACATTTCTAAACCATGTTTTAGATAGCTTTCATAAAAAATTTAATTTTATAAGGTATTGATTGTGTGCACTTTTTTACATATATGTTCTTTTAATCTACTGAGAAGTAAATTGTTTTAAAACACTTGGCACATAAAATAAAAAAGAAGAAAAGAGACAAATACTAGGATTCTATAAATTCCTGTGCAACATTTCTTTTAACCTTTAGATTGTTAAGAAATTATTTTCAACTTGAGGGTGAAATTAAAATTTGATGATTTAAGATAGTATCTGGCAAAAATCCTGAATTTTTTCCTGAATTCTAATAATAAAATATACAGAGCAACTACAGGGGTATTATTATATTTGTAATCACAACTGCAGTTAGTGGAGAAAGGATAAGTTATTTTAAAAAAGCTAGAGAGCTAAAAGGTTTATCTTTGTTACACATAAAGTTCAGCAAAAAATGTAGAAACTAAAGACAATATTTAGCAAATTGCTAAAATTATCAGATTCTGATAAGAATAGTCAGTAAAGGAAAGCATTAAATGACAAAGAGCATGCAAAAACAGAAAATAAATATGTTCATAGCATATTTCAATTAAAAGTACTTACCCTGTTTGTCTTATTTCCCTCTCATATATTTCAAAATAGTACAGCTCATTCCGTATTGCACAAACAATCTGAGATAAGTTAGCAGAAACCACACAAATGTTTTGACCAGGTGGAGGCATCCACTGGCTAAGCATTTGCTTATTTGGTCTGCTGATTAAACGAATTGATGTAGCAGTAATCTAGAAATTTAAATTTTATTAATAGATATTAAACACGAATACATTTATTATACCAAGACAAGATTAGGGATTGCAATCCCCGGCTCTTGGGATTAAGACTTGTTCAATCATGGAAATTAGGATTAGACATTTCATTTTATTTTATTTCATTTAAAGGAAGCCATATTTTATACTATTGCATCCTGATTTATTTGCCCATAAATATTAAGTTGAAATACCCCTATAACAAATTTTTCATACAAAAACTTTTCGATATAATAAACACGTGTGTGTGAATGTATATCTATATTTTGTTATCTAAGGGAAGTAGTAAATTTCACCCAGGATGAACAAACAGCTGGTATAGTTGAAAGTTGCAATGTTTAATAGTATCCTGGAAGATTTTATTTTATAATAAAATTTGGCAATTTATTATAGGGTTTTCTATTAAAATATGTGAATAGCACAACGTAATATACAAAACACTGCAAGGCATTGTTGGAAGGGAAAAGATTCCTTCCTTTTAAACTTACTGATTATTATTGACTAGCCGCCTTCGGCAACCAGCCTGTTCGCTACTCTTGAAAATTCTGACCGTGACAAACTCGCTGGCGCGACCTACCAGAAAGGTGTAAGGTAACTATTTGGACGGCCAGGAAGTGCCACCCAATTTAGATGGGAACCCAGTGGGGGAGGCATCCATAGGAACCGTACCCTCCTTCCCCTACCACCAACCTCTTGGAAGGACTTACAGACCCACATTTAACGTGATCGTACTCCGCATGAATACAGCGGTAGTTTTGACAGTGGCGGGAATCGGACCCGAGCCTACCGAGTGCAATTCCCGCATGCTAACCACTGGGCTACTGTGCTCTCCATGACAATCTCCATAACTTTCATTTTATTCACCCAATTTAGACCGAAACCTAGTAGGGGAGGCATCCACGGGGACCGTACCCTCCTTCCCCTACCACCAACCTCTCGGAAGGACTTACGGACCCACATGTTTAACGTGATCGTATTCCGCATGAACTTGGTTGCAGTTTTCGCAGTGGCGGGAATTGAACCCGGGCCTACCGAGTGCAATTCCCATGTTTAAAATATAACGTAATATCACAGTGACAATCTCCATAACTTTCTTTTCATTTATTTTTTATTTCTTCCGTTCCATCCTTTAAAATATCCATAAATTAAAATATCCATTTAAAAATCCATATCGTTCCCCCATTTAAAATATCACATAAAACATTAAATAACAATAATGATTTCACCCTCATAATATCTCTATAGAAACAACGTGACGCGGAATTGGGGAAAAATCGGATTTTCGCCGGGTCTGCCAAGAAATTGAAATTTGGAAAATCTTAAAAACCCGATCCTGCGGCAATTTTTTATTATTTCTTGACAAGATTGGACTTGTAAGAAAGCCAGATCTTTGAACTTTCTAAAAATTTAAATTATTACTCAAAATTATTAGTACTTTTTCCGATGCAAAGATTTAAAAATCAAAGTTCATTTTTTTAAGCCGAAAAAGACTTTTGTTTTAAAATGTTTAAAAAATATTAAAATTTGTCCCTGTCCCCCCCCCCCCCTCCTTCACAATTTTCTGCTCTTTTCGGTCATGTGATTTGATTTTTTCTACGATGTCTGGATGGTGGAGAAAAAAAGGGGGGGAAACTGTCAAAATCGCATAAAATATTAAATAACAAAAAAAGAATTAAAATTAAAATTGGTTTTCTCATGTCTCCTTTATTAGTATAGGTAAACAGTAGACAACATTTCTATATATGCTGAACGAACAGTGCTAGAAAACTCTTTGATCATTTATTTGCTGGCACAACTTGCGAACACTGAGGAGAATCATTGGAAAAATCTTTGTTGGCACAATCATTCGAATGATGGTTCAAAAGACCCGATATTTAGTGAAACTGACGGGGGAGAAACATCTCTCTGCTTGAAATGTGTTGATGAGATACAGAACTTAGTTGGTTTCCTGTAAAACTTTCATCAAAAACAGTGAAGACCAGCCGGAGCACAGGGTATTACCCATTTACATATCGCCGGGGGTCACGGGCACCCCTTGCAAGGGTCTCGGTCCCACGACACAAAAATATTGTTACCACCTTCATAGCATGCCAGCCAGAAGTCGAAAGCCCATAGCAACTGTTCTCTTCCCAAGAGCTGTCAAACGTGGCAAGTGAAAACCCGCGCTTCACGCAGAGCGCCTACACATATACTGCGGAATAAATATGATGCTATGCCAGGAACCGCGAGTCGGGCGTAAAAATTAAAATTACGCCGCCAAACACAGCAACCCAATGGAATGCTGATGCCCCATCTCTAGGTGTTCGGAGATAAGTCACAGAAGGGCCGAATTTTGCCTAAAAATGCGTCTTTTTCTGCAAACTCGTGAATGAAGTGAAATCAAATTAAAAGCCAAGAGCGAACACCGGAGAATTTACAAAAGATATTTAGTGTTTGACGACATATGGCGCATAATTTTGAATAATGAAAAACATGAAAATGATAACAAATTAAAGTTAAGAGGGGAATAAATCGCCGAAATATTCAATAACAACAAATTAATTTAGAATTTTGAAGGGAAAAAGGAAAAATAACGAATTTTGAACTATTATTAAATTTTGAACTATTAATTAAAGTAGCATCAAAAAATCCCGGCATAACAGAAGATATTAATTTAGTTTAAACAAATAATTTAAAGATGTGAATTTTTTCAAGTTCTTTACTTAGAGTATTCTAATCAATATGTGTGCAGGAGGGGGGTGAGGGGTCTTCAAAATTTTATAGATGTCAGAATTAATAAAAACAAAGAAAGGTATATTTACTTTTTCTTCTTTTTTATAAGTTTTTGTCCGTATTTTGGGGGATGAGAGAGCAATAGCACAGATTTAACTTTCACAGAGTTTTTAAAAGCACATCAGGAAACTTAATTATACAGGTTTTTCCACATAGCAAATTTTGAGGATGCCCATGTTAGGTTGCCAATGTTATAATATTTTAAATAAATTGGAAATCAAGAAAACAAAGTCATTTAAGCAATATTAAATAAATAACTTAAACCAACTTACTTGAATAATTTGGTCATAAACAACATTTGAACATAAAAAGGTCTGCTGGCTTATATCAAAACCTTGTAAACTAGTCTCTTCGACCTCTTCCCCGGTTAATGTTAAAACCCTAGAAATAAAAACCATTGAAATGAAAGTTGATTAAATTCAACAAAGTTCTGCTGAAAATAAACCATTTAACAAACATATAGTTCAATAAATTATGTAGAATATACAGCAATGCTTTCTAAAATGGAATTTCTCTTTATTCTATGCATGATTTTATTCTTAATATTTCCAATAACACACTGGTAAACATGTGTGTACAACAGAGATGATATCGTAACAAGTTTGAGTCAGAAATCCCGGACCCATACGGGTTTGGACACTTGTCAAAAAAAAATTGAGCAGTATGACTATCGTCAGACTCAAGTAAATTTTCTTTAATTGGTTATTTATACTCATTAAGCAAATTTTATCACACAAAATAAACATGAAATCAATACATATTTTAAATAATAGAATCTACAGTTTTAAACAATTTTCATTTTATTTAGCAGCATGATAAATTTTTCAATGCAGCCAACTCACTAAAATAGAAAATATAAAAAATAAATAAATAAATATCTCATGAAAAGATATTTAGAGGGAATGGTTTAATTCATAATGTGATGAAAGATTTCTTATAAAACAAACATTTATTTTATGCTAGGAGTTAAAGCAGAGTAGTTATATAAAATCGCAAAATAAATAAATTTTATTTGAATAAGTAACAGTGAAAAGTATATATAATCTGTGCACATTGGTACAACAGGCATAATCCCCCCTCCCCCCCCCCCAAAAAAAAAAATCACAAAATTAAAATCTGTCACTTGCGAAAACTCTACTTTCTACATTAGCAGACACAATTTAAATCTTAATATCAACAATCTCAGCACAAATAAACCAATTTATATATTGAACATATTTTCCGTAAACAATGTAATTTTTATATTTCAAAAGTGAATAAATATTAAATAAGTGTCTGCTACATAAATAATACACATACAGATAACCCCCATACTCAATACTCATACAAATAAAATCTCAAAACTCAATTTCCAAGTTGCCTGTTTTTAACTAAAATCATTCTCATGCTATAAATAAAATCGCCCACTACTTAAACAATATAGATACAGATAACACCATAATCAGTTTCCAAAATTGCCGTATTTTTGAATCTGGAGGAATCTGGGGAATCTGGCTTTCACAATTGCAACATGCAAGTCACCAGTTCACGGACATTTCACATGTGCTTTGAAGTGTGCTCCTTTACTAATTGTAGTGCCTTATAAATTTGTCCCGTTGCTTATTTATAAAATGTATTAAAAGTGAAACACAATTTGCCAGATATAAAAGTGATAAAACAACAAAGTAGTCGCATTTAACAAGTATCTTTGTTTCACATACATTTGACAAAAATGAGGAAAATAACACGAGTCCTATTTAACACGAGTCCTATTAGAATTATCTTTGAGTAAAGAAAAAGAAATTCTATTATTATTATTATCAATTATTATTATCAATTGTATCAGTATTACATGTTTCTACAGTATGCTGTGAAAGACAGTCTTATGAATCTAATGAAAACAAAATAAAATTCCATTCATCTATGGGAATTAACAGTTTAATCAACTTAATGGTGATCAATGTGAATGGCCTGTCTGTGAAAGATTTTAATCCCTCAAAAACTGTAGAGTGAATGGTACTTTGCTTCAAAATCTAAAAGACATGTGCATGATTAGTGCAGATAAAGTGCAGTATGATTTCATATGTGCACAGTAAAACTGCTAATTTAAAAATAATGCTTTAAATTTGAAGATTTTTATATTATGTTAATAAATATATCATAGCTGCCAACCTGGAGAAGAAGAAAATAGGAGCACTTCACGCGACATCGATTTACATACTAAAATATCACGTTTCATTCACAGGACAATTGATGTTATAAAAGGGATAAAGCATGCAAATTGTTATCAAGAATGAACGGTTGTTTTTATATGTTATTCAACTAGTAAATATTTATAAAACAAGAATACTTTATTTTTTAATTTATTTACTAAATGTTTCACTTTTTTCTGAGTTATTAAAACACATTTAGGTGTGTAACTATTTTGTGCAAATTAACACAAAAATTATATATAATTTTATAATAAAAATTATAAAATTATATATAAATTATTAATAGATGATAAAAAAAAATGATACTCAACAGTAAAATGTTTTAAAATTTGTCTGTTGTCACAATTTACATGACTGCCTTTTTAGAAAGTGCAACTGTTGTTACAGATTTAGTCTTTTTTAAGAAAGCATTATCAAATACTTGGGAATAACAAGCTTCCGTAACATGAGTTTTAGCAACTAAAATTGCTTGTAGTGTTTGCAATACTTACTGATTTTTGAAAGTCTGTTTTGTTGTGTCGCACAAAAGTTGAATATTTGCTCACAAGAAGCATTACAATGTGGAAATGTTAAGATTCCCACCATAGTCAAACTTATATATAAGGGATATATAAGGGTTTACCAAAGGGTCCCATTTCTTTTGAAAGCATAACCCATTAGTCATCAGCTTGTTCTGCAGACAATACATTTTCTGGAACAGAATCCAATTGATAATGTAAAAATTCTGATTCCAGTTTGTCAACAGCATCAAAAAAATATTCTGTTTCTTTCTTTAACAAGCGAGGAAAATAATCAATGAAATACTTAAGTGATGAAAATTTAACACAGCTTTTTTTAGATACACCAGCAACTTCAGCATGCTGTAGTGTAGTGTTCACTCTAGATTAAAATTGGAAGGGCGCAGTGCCCTGCCCTTTTTAATTTTGAAGAATTGCGCCCTGCCCCTTTTCATTCCTCTTCCAAAACGCTCTGCCCTTTTCAAAGTTTTTTTCCGTAAAAATATTTTTTAGGTAATACGGGGTAAGAATTAAAAAAACAAAAAGATCGCAAACATTTTTTTTTACTGTATTTATTTTCTATTTTTTTTTTTACATTTAGATCGTAAGGAATAAAGTAACCTTTCATTTTCGTTTTTTCCACCTCCTTCTCCTACACCTTGCTACAACCCTTCCTAGCTAGGAAGTTTCCCTTCTTGCTGATCTAAAAATAGATCTTCCCTCACTACAATGATGTCATCTTTTATTTCCCTACAAATCTTGCCTTCCCTTGTTGCTGTGAGCTTTCTGTGGTTACTCTGTAAAGCACGTGGTGACTGATTTATTTATCTTGGCTTTTCTTACTACTTGGGTCTCAGAAAGATTGTTTACAAAGTATTATTTTTCTTCTTGATCCTGTGTTGCGACATTAAAAATGCCGAGCAAGAAAAGAAGAATGAAGATTTTAAATAAAGAAAAGGAAGAAATTAGTAAAAAGTGCAGAAAATTAAACCAGATGTTTGAAAACCATTCGAAATTAAAAGTAAGTTTTTAAATAATGAAGTCATGGGGTGCTCACAGGAAAAGAAAGCTGTTGCTTTCTCCCATCTTAGATTCCAAAAATCGTAAAAATTAATGAATATGGTGCAATATATATTTTTTAACCATTTTCCACTCTTTAAATTCCATCCTGCGTGCTTCCTTGACTATTTAAATACACCTGTCCCCCGATTTACATGGAAGATAGGTTCTGCACAAAACCGTGTAAATTGAAATCTTGGATTTTGCTAAGTAAAATCGTGTAAAATGAAAATAACCCTAAAATGTGCATCATTCAGTCATTTATTTAAGTAAAACAAAAGTAAGACACCTTAGAAAACTTAAAATTATACTTAGTTTATAAAACAACAAACATATGAATGTAGTAATATAACATATTTAATGTATTTTACATTAGGAACAAAGAACAAAAAAACAACAAAAAGACCCTTAAAAATTAATTATAAGTTTAATCACTGTCATCACTTTCATGTACTATCAGTCTTTTCTTTCTGATAGGTATGATGTCACTTTCATCACTTGAGCTTTCTTGATGCGATTCTGGCTCAATGGTTGACGAATTAGGCAAGATCTCGGGTTGACAAGACTTTGTCATGAAATCGGTAATTAACAATTGTGTAAGTTTTTTTGCTAAATTTTAATAGACCTCTTCATATTGATTTAAGCATTTACGAAGGTCTCGCTGGAATCGGAGAGCTCGATCAACATTTGTGTCATATTGTAAGAAATGGTTGCCCAATTTTCTTCCCAAATCAAATCCTATGCTTATGATTCTTGCTGTGAACGCAACTGGTTCAGATTGCTCTTCATCAGAATCATTGTCTTCATCATGTTTGTTTGTTTCACGAATCATGTTAATTAAATCATCTACATTCAATTCCTCATCAGCCATTATTTCTTCAATATCTGCCTGAGCTAAATCTTCAAAACCTTCTCTTCCTATAGTATGGGCCAACTCAGTGATCTGAGAATATTCATGCTCTATTGGTGATTTATCATTTCCACTTTCAACAACATCCGGCCATATTGCTTTCCAGCAGGCGTTGATCATTGATTGTTTGACCTGAGTGTATGACAGTCCAACATGCTTAACACAATCTAAAATTGCAAATTTCTTCCAAGCATCTATCAGAGTAAGGGATTCATCATTCTCCATTTGTTCTAAGATATACCTGAAAGTTTGCTTGATGTACAGTGCTTTAAAAGTCGAAATTATCCCTTGATCTAACGGCTGTATAAGGAAGTTGTATTCTTTGGTAAAAAAACAACTTTTACATTTTCGTGTTGTAAATCTGGAGGTTGACCTGGTGCATTATCAATTAATAGAAGAGCCTTAAAAGGACAATCCCTTTTTAGTTAAATAATTTGTGACATCTGGAACAAAGAAGTTATGGAACCATTCATTGAAAGCTATGGCAGTGACCCATGCTTTTCTATTAGCCATCCAATAGATGGGAAGGTTTTTGATATTTATTCCTTTGAATGATCGTGGTGATTTTGATTTGTTAATCACCAATGGTTTCGTCATATAATCGCCACAAGCATTGCAACAGAAAAGAACTGTTATGCGACTTTTCGCTACTTTATGACCACTAGCTGATTTGTGAGCTTTGGCTATAAAGGTTCTTTCCGGCATTTTTTTCCAGAATAATCCGGACTTGTCAGCATTGAAAACCTGATCAGAAGTGTAGGAGTTAGCAGCAATGATTTCAGCAAGTTTTGCCGGATATTGTTGTGCCGCATCCGAATCAGCAGATGCACTTTCATCTTTCATTCTCAGATTATGTAAAGAATGTCTTTGTTTGAATCTTTCGAACCACCCATGGCTTGCGGAAAAAGATACCTTCTTTTCATTGGCGACTGATTCTTAAGTGATTGATAAATCTTCGAAGCTTATTTGTAACAGCTTTGGTAACGATCGGGATTCGCTTTTGAGTTTGGTCTTCTATCCATATCACTAAGGCTTTTTCCATATTTTCCATTGTAACATCTCTAACATATGAAGTCGTACTCATACTGCTGCAGGTTCCAGCTGCTACACTTTTTCTAATGGAGTCTTCATTTTTTCTTATTGTCCTTATTGTGGCTTCATTCATGGAGTAAAATTTAGCAACATCCATTACTCTTTCTCTATTACGTAGACGGTCTAATATTTGAATTTAGTTCCTAAAGAAATAACTTTTCTTTTCATTTGATTTTTCTTCAAATCCTTTGACATTATAGAACCTTAACAAATTTACGCAAACTATAAAGATGCAAGAAAAACTATAAATGTTGAAAACGTACCAGTTCAAAAGATAAACGCACAATAATATAAGCTTTGCTACTAAAATGTTTCTGCACTATGTACTTGCATGAACCAGATAGCTTTACTGTTGTGAAATACATACGGGGATTTCCCTATATGGGGATTTCCCTATACGGGGATTCCCCATTACAGGGATTCCCCTAAATGTATATATTTTACAACACCGGGAATCCCCTGTTGTTTTCATCAATGTTACTAAAGGAATAAAATTCAAAAATGTCATCAAATCTTTGTATAGGTGTATATGGAGAGGAATATACATTTTTATCAATTTTTTGAAATCTGTTAATTTATAAACCATGTAAAAGCGAAATCGTGTAAAACAAGTGCCGTGTAAATCGGGGGATAAGTGTAATTGAATTTTTTCTGTTTTACGTAAGTTATCTTGTCACAAGGCTGTGCGGAGGGGGGTTCTAAAATTTTATAATAAAAAGAAGGTTGATTATACACATGTAATATGTTTATTTTGCAAACTGACTTAGCAACATCTCCCCCCCCCCCCCCCCGAAGTATAGGTAAAAATGTATAGCTGGCAACCCTAGGATCTATACAATAGTCAGGAATTTTGTGTGTGTGTCAGTCCTCTGTTTATAGCCTTTGTGATAATCAGCATTGAATAAAAATCATATTGCATTCAATTCTCTGCAGAAAATTTAATTTTATATGCAGTAATATATGCTGTATTCTGTTATAGATATGCGGTTCGAAAAAGAGACCTTAAAAAGAGACCGAATAATTTGGAAGAGTTGGCAGCTATGTAAATGAAATGTTTGTAGATTAGCTTTTTAAATATCATAGCTGCCAACCTTGGAAAATGAAAATTAGGGAGATTTTTAAATATTTGAAATTCGCGACAAAAATCGAAAAATCGCACAGCGCGATAACAATTTCTTCTTTTTTTACAGAAAGCATAAAAGGGAATTTTCAAGACAGAATAGGGATTTTTTCCCTCTACTACAAAACTGCACCATAAAAAATAGACAAATATGATAAAAAATCTGTATTGTATCTATAAACACAATTTAATTTCAACGAATACAAAAGAATTAAATCATCTTTTAAACAAGAAAGATCAATCATGCTTAAAGCATTGATTATGAAACACTTTCCAACTTCAATGCAATTTTTTTAAAACAGTCGAAAATGCAATACATTCCTCGGTAATATTTTAAAACTTATCATAATACTACATTAATTTATTATATTTGAAAAATTAAACCTTCATTGAAAAACATGAACTTCATTCAAATGACGGCATTGAAATAAAAATTGCCTGGTTTAAATATATCTGAAAAGCGATACATTCCACGGTAATATTTTTAAAACTATCATAATACTACGATAATTTATTATATTTAAAAACTTCATCGAAAACAACTGAAATTAATTCAAATGACGTCATAGAAAAAATAAATAAAAAGAACGAATATGAGTCTGCAGGGAAAGACATGTGCTGTCCACATCAGAATTTTTAACAATATTACAACAATGATTTATAGAAGTGAACGGGGATTATTTTCAGGCCATTTCGAAAAAAATGTATGATCTATATTTAAAGATCCATCAAATTTTTGTCGAATAAAATGTTCAAAAAATTTAAGCTGTGTACCAAATTTTAACTCTCTAGGACGTAGGAAAGTGCATTAAAAATGCCATCAAATAAATTTATCATGAAGAGTTATATAAAATTTTAAAAAAATGAAAAATTGTTATCTACCAAATTTATTTTAAAATGTTAAGCCACTCCCATATGCAAAACGTTTAAACAAATGGAGAGATATTTATTATATAATATATCTCTCTTTTCTTTCTGGAAGATATCCCAAAGTCAGAATTTAATTGAATTTGTTTTTTTCCCTATATTAAATAATTTTTAATTAAAAAACTACTTAACATATTTTACTGAATTTTTTTTTATATATTCTATGGGATAATGTGAATATTTTCTAAAAATTTCGAAGCAATTTGTGAATTTTAAATTTACTTAAAAAATGTTTGAAAAATTAGGTCCCATAGGGTTCAATGTATTTCATTTTTTCAACCCGGGTTCAATAAAAAACTAATTGGGTGATATTATTTATTTATATTCCCATAGGTCCTACAGACCGTCTGAACAACATACTGAAATTTCATTTTGATAAAGTCATTTTTACGGCAGTTATCGTGCTAACGGACAGACAGACAGACAGACAGACAGAATGAACAAAGTCATAAACACTTTTCAACTTTGTTGTAAAGTGTTAAAAATAAGCACATTCGTTAGTTATTCTCATCAGAGTCTATAACAATGTTCATTACACTGAATATGATGCATAAAGAAAAATGCCATTGGTTACTGTTTAATAATCATTCACATGTCTTTGACACAGAAACACTTCTCTGCAGATAAAATATTGAATAAAAGAAATCTTTTGGTAAGTAAAAATACAGCACGTAAAAGTTCCATATAATTAAAAAATGTCAAATTCAATCCTTCTTACTACTTAAAAATAAAGTAGTAGCTCTTTTTGCTTTTTTTAAGAACTCCTTACTAAATTCTTCACTATCCCTTCACAGAGTTCATACCGATTTTTCAAAATAGAAAAATTCGTATTATGCAAAATAATCAAAAAATTAACCTTAATAATTAGCCATAATATGAAAATAAGCTAGTTCAGTCAATCTAATATGCAGCATTTAAATGATGGAGATGGATGGAAAAAGATACTAACGTACTCTCGGCAATTCATGCGAAGTAACTGAATTGCGCAATCGCACTATTTATGCGAAAATAATTAAAAAATTAACCACAATAATTAATCAGAATATGAAAATAAGCTAGTTTAGCTGATCTAATATGCAACATTTAAATGATGGAGATGGATGGAAAAAGACACTAACTTACTCTCGGCAATTCACGCGAAGCAACTGAATTGCGCAATCGCATTATTTATGCGAAAATAATTAAGAAATTAACCATAATAATTAATCAGAATATGAAAATAAGCCAGTTTAGTCAATCAAAAATGCAATATTTAGAAGATTGAAATGGATGGAAAAAGATACTATTGTACTCTCGGCGATTCATGAGAACAAACTGAATTGCGCAATCGCAGTGTTTATGCGGAATTAATGAACAAAATAACATTTTAGCGATTTATGCTCAATAACCTTTGAAGAAGTATGTTTATTACTTTCATAAAATAAGCGATCGAGATCTTATTTTACAATACACGCGGCCGTAAATCTCCGTTAATTTGATTGGCATTACCCTGCATTGTATTATGGATTTGCTACGATCCCGGGAATGATAAAAATCAGTGCTAAAAATGCGGAAAATTGGTGTTTTCGAGGAATTATACCATGTCTGGTTAATTGATAAATTTCCAACAAAAAACGCCGGAGAATTTCGTTAGTAATCCGGAGGCCGGAGAAGTAATGAAAAATCCGGAGTCTCCGACCAAAATCCGGAGAGTTGGCACGTCTGCATAGGGATTTTTTTAGGAAAATCCCTTTTGTAGGGATTTTTTCTAATAATTGTAAAAATTCGGGAGATTTAGGAATTTTTCGGGAGTTCGGGAGATTGCCTCAAAATTCGGGAGACTCCCGGAAAAATCGGGAGATTTGGCAGGTATGAAATATGCACCTAATACTACATTTTATTTGAAAATTAATGTAGCAATGTACCCCTACTTGCTTAAAAAATATTACCTACTATTAACTAATACTTCAATTCATTTTTTTTAAAATAAAAAAACATAGTGGATTAAACATTTAGATTTAAAAAAAAAGTATTAAACTGATGATAGCAATAAATTGACCAAAAATAGTAAATTCCTGCTATTATTTTTTTAAGTTTCTGTAGATGAATTTAAATCAAACAGTGATAAACAGGTATCAAAATCCATTCAGGATATAACTTCCTCCGTATCTCAGGATGGTAATGAAACCATGCCGAGTCTAAGAAGTTAATGATAGCATCTAGTGCAGAAAATTTAGAGATTAGTAATCATCAGGATGATGACTTATCTTTCTACCAAAATATTTGTCAATCAAATGAAAGCACAAATAATGCGCCAGGAGAGAGTTCATCTTCATATAATCAAATAAGAGATTCACATTGTGCACTCACACCTCAGGGAATAACTTCTGAAGAAAACAACACAATTTTTTCTGTAAAACAGAAAAATCACCCTCATATTATCAAGGAAATTACTCCAGTTTCCAGCTCTTAAGAATGCTTAGATGCAAAAATCAGTTGTGCAAAGAAACATTCTGGACATCTCGGTGAATTTAAAGATGAATGGATAAAAAGTTTCCTTGGGTAAACTGTGAAATTGAGAAGAAAAACAAGTATTATTTTGCAGTTTATGCTCAGAATATTTATCAATCTATAATAAATACCAAAATTCTGCATGGATTAACAATGGCTCTTTGACAGTCAGACAAGATAAAATAAAAGAACATATGCATTCTGAAATGCATAAAGAAGCTGTAAAATTAGAAATTAATATGAAGAAGAAAATGGAAAATCAAGAGAAAAATGGAGAAGATTAAAAAAAAATTAAAGCTGTTGCTGTAGAGAGTGCCAGGAAATGTTTAAATTTTCTAATTAAACATAATATACCACGTTCTACTGTTTTTAAAGCTTTTATTGATTTTTGCATTGATGAGTCTCCTGTGCTCCACCATTACGAAAATCAAAATCTGTTAATTACACAAGCTATGAAGCTATAATGGATTTCCTCAACTCAATGGCAACCAGTATTAGAAAAGACGTTATTCAGGATATCAATGAAAGTCCTTGCTATTCATTAATGACAGATGAAACAACAGATATTTCCAATAGGAAGCATTTAGCGATTGTCATAAGATACCTAAAGGATGGTAATTCCAAAGTATCGTTCCTAAGTGATGCAGAAATACCAAATGGGAAATCTGAAACAATTTTTTCTGCACTTTCATCAGATGTGCAACAATGTGGAGGTGTATTTAAAAAACTTTCGGGGTTTGGAAGTGATGGTGTTTCTGTAATGTTCTGTTGCAAAAGTGGAGTGGCAATAAAAATTAAAAATGAAAATAAACAAACTGTAGTAATGCATTGTTTAAATCATCATTTGGCGCTTGCAACTAAAGATGGCTTTGAAAGTGTCAAATCTTTTGTTCATTTGGATGAAACTTTAATAGCGCTTTTTAAATATTATAAGCACAGTGCTGTAAAAAGTGGCAGTCTGAGAGAAGTCCAAAAAGCCTTAAATTCTGCTAGGGGGACAAAAATAAAAGCTGCAAGTTACACTAGGTGGCTAACACATGAAAGTGCTGTAAGCTCTGTAAAAGTTAACTTTACAGCAGTATTATTAGATTTAGAGAATGCTATTGTGAATGGTGATTCTACAACTTATGTAGGAAGTGGCCCAACAGCTGAAGGTTTATTAAAAACCGTAAAAACTTCTCATTTCTTTCAACAGATAAACTTTTTGTGTGATGTTTTAGCTGTTGTTTCCAGATTGACTTTGATATTTGAATGAAATACAGTAGATCTTTCAATTGTAGAAAGCAAAATTTCTGATATTGTGGCAAAACTTAAAAAATTAAAAAGAAAACCTGGGGGGCAACACTGCCGAAATCTTAAAAAAAAGAGCGATGGACATGGGAATCGAAACACCTATTGTGGATAATGATGGTCAATTTGAAAAACAAGCCAGGGAGTTTTTGGATATTTTGATATCAAACAATGAGGAAAGACTAGAAAATTTACCACTTGTGTCCAATCTTAGTGTTTTGAGCTTAAATAATGTAAAGATTGATAAAATATCTTTTTATGGTAATGATGAAATATCCTGCTTGGCAGAACATTATGATGAAGACGAACAGGAGTTGCTTGCAGAGTAGGATGATTTTAAACATACGTTTATACAGGACTCTGAGAAAGTGGAAGAGGATGAAGAAGAAGGGGAGTGCAGAAAGAAAGCCCTAACAATATCAGGTTTATTAATGAGTCTATCAGATAAGAATAAAGTCATTGGAGAACAATTTCCATAAATTAAAAAATTCCTTCAAGTTGCAAATGTTATTCCTATGTCTACAGCAGCAGTGGAAAGAATTTTTTCGCAAGTTAAAATCATCTTAACTGACAAAAGAAATAGATTAAAAGTTGATAATGTGAATGATATATTAATGATAAAGCTAAATGGAAAAATGGAATTCAGAAAAGCTGTTCAGCATTGGTTAGATGTTAACAGCAGAAAATTATTTATTTAAAAATAAATTTGAAAAATTTGATAATGTAATTTGTTAATTATGCTTCTTTGATGTTGATTTTATTGTTTGAAAGAGTTTACAAAAACATTTTTCAATCATTTGTTTCTAATCAAAAGTAAAATTTTTACTGAAATAAATGAAACACGTTTGAAAATTTTCTTTTTTAAAATTCCCAAACAAGGCAAATGTGATTAATTTTAATTATCATAAAAATTTTAAATATTGTTCAAATTTTTTCACTTGATTCTTAAATCAAGAAACAACGGTATTGAACAAATTTGTATTTAGAAAAGAAATTAAGAACCTTAATTTCTAAATACAAATTTCACTGTGCTGATATTAGTACTTCACTATGAGTGGCTGATCTTTAACTTTATTAGTATAAGTAGACTATTATAATTAATACAATTGCAAAGTACAAACAATATTTTATGTATTGTTTAAATTATTGTTGCATATTAGCAATATAACACAGTTTTATAACTTAATATAAACATAAAATTTTCTTCACAGGTCTATTTAAAAAAATGGATTCGAATCAAATCTATAACTCACTACATTGACTGTAATCCTCCATAGGATAGCATTATCTTCCATAAGCTTAATAGAAAAACCATATCCTACATTCCTTACAGTCAATGTAGTAAAAAAATATACATATGTTTCTCTAAAAATACTCATTAAAAAATTGCTCTTTTTTTTAAAGGAAAAGTGCCCTTTTTTTCTCGAAAAAGTGCCCTTTTTTTTTTCGAAAAAGTGCCTTTTTTTTATAGAAGCACCCTGCTCTTTTTTCGTCCTAGAGTGAACACTACTGTAGTAATTCTGAACGTGTAGGGAAACTACAAAAATATTTTTTTACATAAGCGAAAAATTCCTCAATTTCATTTGTAGACAAGTCTTTCACACATTCTGCAGTTTGTGAACCAATTGTGATTTCATCATGATTTTTGTGATTTAAGGGGTCATGATATTTTACACCAAACACAGATTGTGAATTTTTCATTGTGAAACTTTCATTTCCAATAAAAAAGAAATTGTATTTGATGTCTGCATTTCCTTCAATTGAAATTTTTTTATCCACATGCCTTTTGGTTTTGGCAATAACATCCCTTCTTCCATTGTGAAATTTTAAAAGTCCATTGCATAAATTGAGCAAAAAGCATATTAAAATTCACTGCCTTTAGATAACTTTAAAATAACATAGCTGCCAATCTACCAGAAAGAAAAATAGGCACACATTTCGCGAGGGAAAAAAAAAAGATTTTGGGTCGCACTAATAGGGCTCATTAATGCAATTAAGCCTTAAATTGTACAGCAACTAATACTCTATATTGTGTTTATTTAACACATACTCAACAATGAAATGGAATAATTTTCTCAAATTATTTTTATTAAGTACTAAAATTCATTGCAGCTGATTTAGCTTTTCTCAGCATGCTCTAATAATTCTGAACCTATATTTCTTAATTTTTATTATTCTCAGAAATCATTTAAATATGAAAATTAATGCAGATGGCACCAGAACCTACAAATACTGTAGAAACTGCCCAGATGAAGAGCTTACACTGAAACACATATATGACTGTCCAGCAATACTTGCGGCTTTGCAATGCATTGGCGAATTCCCTTTCCAGGGAAATCTTTATAATGAGAAGATTGTGGATCTCGCTAAGGCAGTAATATCTGCACATGGTTCAATCTGACCTCTTATGGACACGACACTAACCAACCAACCAATCATTTAAACTAACATTATTATGCTATTTTCATTTAAACTAAATGATGAAACAAATGTTAATTTTTAATTTAAATTCTAAAAATATGTAAATGTAAATACAAATGCATAAAATTCTAATTTATGCTTTTGAAATGGCTGCATTTCTTAAGTACCCAAATTATTATTTTAATATTGTTATTTAGAAAATAGTTCTTGATTTCATTAATAATAAGTTTGAAAAATAGTTTTTCTGTATAAAACATGAAATAATTACAAAAATTTTAGACAATGCAGACAGATTGCAAAAGTGGAAATTATTTTAACAATTAAACGAAATATAATGAGGATCATGCACAAATGCCGTTTTTCGCTATACTACTACACAATAGCTTTTCATTTCATTAATAATGCGTTTGAACAATAGTTTTTCTGCATAAAATATAAAATAATTATAAAAAAAATTGATGATGCAGACAGATTTCAAAAGTGGAAATTATTTTCACAATTAAACGAAATATAAGGAGGATCGCACACAAATGCCATTTTTCACGAAAGTGCTGCAAAATAGTCTTTCATTTCATTAATAATATGTTTGAACAAATAGTTTTTGCTGCATAAAATACGAAATAATAATAGAAAATTTTGACGATGCAAATAGGTTGCAAAAGTGGAAAAATAGTTTCACAATAAAACGAAATATAAGGAGGATCGAGCACAAATGCCATTTTTAATGAAACTGCTGCAAGACTTTCATTTCATTAATAATAAGTTTGAAAAATAGTTTTGTATATAAAACAAAATGATTTAATAAAATTTTAGTCGATGTAAATGAGTTTCTCCCACATTAATTAGGTAATTATTGGTCATCTCTCTTCCTCATGACGCTGTGGGAATAATGGCCGTTTGAGATAGCTGGGAAACAGATTTTTAGATGAAAGAATCGGAACACTTCGATCTTAAAATTCATCAGTGATCTATTTCCGATTTTTTTACTTTTTTAACCTGTAAATACAAATACAAAAATACAAACGTTACTCGCGATCCATTCCTACACCGCAATAGCAGAAAATTGACACGCAAAAAACAACTGAAAGTCACGACTTGCATTTGCGATATTTCTGCGTAAAATGGCGAAAAATAAGGGCAGCTGAGTGAAAACTGGGAGATTGAGTGGCTTACCCGGGACATATAGAGAAAAACCGGGAGTCTCCGAAAAGTTTGAATGCGTTGGGAGAGTGCTTAAGATCTCTTTGCCGTCTCTTTCTCTTCACAAAACCACACACTTACGGGAATTTAGGAAATAGGAGAAATATGCACATATATTTAAAAAAATTATTTTCTTTGAAAAATCGGAGTTTTTTTGTGAAAATCGGATTTCCTGAGTAAGCTATAAAAAACGGAGAAACTCCGGATAAATAGGAGCACTTGACAGCTATGACATATTATTTTTTTTGCTTCTCTTATAAATTTAAATTTAAAATAATCAAAACTAAATTCAAATAGTTTAAGTGTTAGTGTTAACTTCTATGTGTAGTTATACCAGTGTAACTAATTTTTGTCATAAGTGCTTTATAGCAAATGTCGTCAAAATGTTAAATACAGTCTCCTAATGTTTTAGCCTGACTCCTAGATTGAGGAGAAATTTGTTCGCTCGGTTTTGAACTATTTTATAAAATATGTATATTAAATAAAATATATATATATATATATATATAGTCCGTCTCATTAGTTTAAGCACAACTGGAAAATGGGGATTACTAGAGAACAATACAAAATAAAACAGACATTATTCATTCATTAAATACTGCAAATCCTTTTATATAATCCATATTAAAATGTATAAATAATTTTTTTTATCATGACTTTGATACAAAATTTAAAAAAAATAGCCAGTTATAGACGGTCTCAAAAGTTTAAGCACAGTACAAAAAATTTCTGGTAAAAAACATATATAATGAAGTTACTTATTGATAGTATTTCCATGGTTTCATATCACTTCAAACAAATATGTTTCCATTGACAACATCAATTTTTGAAATATTTCTAACTGCAGGGTCATGCTTCCTCAACAGCTAATTAAATTCCTTAACAGAGTCATATTGCTTCCTATTGTTGTAAATTTGATGGGTTAAGATACCCCAGACATTCTCAACAGGGTTCAAGTCTGGGCTCAAAGACGGCCAGTCAAAAACTCGGATATTTTCTCCAAAAGGCATTATTTGGTAGAACTGGAGGTGTGTATGGAGACGTTGTTGGGCTGAAATTCCCATTCAGACTCACCAAGATGCTCACCAAATGAAATCAAATGTAGCTGGTGTGTTTCTTGATACTTCATTGAATTTTGTCTTCCTTGTACAATGGCAAAGGAGGTTGGACTATTAAAATCAAACACCCACCCCCCTCCCAAACCATCACAGATTTATCACCCTGTTGTCTGCTGAACAGGGCCCTTTCCTCTTTCCTGAAGTCGTACCAATATGAGTTCCAGTCATCGGGGCCATCCAAATTCCATTTTTTCTCATTGCTGAATATTACTGAGATCCATTTGTCTCCATAAAACATGTACTTTCAAGTCCATGCCATTCTGCCCTCCTTATGACGCAGTTTTAAACATGGTTTGTGAGCCATTTTCTTCCGAATAATGTTGCTGCATTCCTTGATACATATATGTATTGTGTCCTTTGAGATTTTTATGCCAAGGTTATTTTTTAGTTGACATAAAGACATGTTTTGTGTTGACACCAATCTTTGAATCCGTCGATCTGTCTGCACACGAGGCCGTCCACATCTTGGTTTTCTATCGAAATGGTATTCCCTGATAAGTACTTGATTACCACGCTTTGATTAATTTAAAGTAATAGCAATTTCACGAACAGTCTTACCTCCTGATTTTAACTTTAAAATCTTTGAAATCTCCACTTTCGTAAACTTCAGACTACAGCATTTTGATTCACGAGCAGAAGTTATCTCTTTGCTTTCCTACCACTCAGGAGAAACATCATTACAATGTCATCATCAAGCGTTTGTAAAATTTTGCATAAAGTGCTTAAACTTTTGAGACAATGTTTTTTCATCAAACTTTTCAAAACGTGTAATTTTTAACACATTTTTAGTGTTGTACACAATAAAATAGGGTTTATTTTATTTCATTTCGATTACATTTTGATTATTTAGTGTTACATTTTATTTCATATTTTTCCTGTTAATGAGCATCTTTATTCTGTGTGTAAACTTTTGAGATGGACTGTATATATAATATATAAACCATAAAGCCATACACCATGACAACCAAGGTATAGGGTATAGCTTAATGTCAAAAGAAACAATGATCTATAAAATGTGTGTATATTTTTAGAAGAAAAATATGCAGGCAGAATATAGAAAAATATTACCTAGTTTGTCCAACAAATGATAAAATTAAAGTATCGTCGAACTGAATGCTATCCACTTTCAAGGGCCACATGCCTTTTACTCCAGGAAGATCAATACTCGCATGTTCATGAATACCAATTCCATTTCGAATGATTCGCAGAGAACCCTCTTTGAAGGCACCAGAACAGGTGACAAGCTACAAAAATATAAATATAGAATCCATGTAAAATTCTTATAATTAAAAATATTCATTATTGTTTACTCAGTAGACTGAATGAATGTGTGACAAATTTTAGCAGACAGGTGAAAAAAAAAAAAAAAAAAAAAATCGTACAAAAAAAGAATTGCATAAGAAAACTTTTCCTATTAATAGTTTTTTGCACTATTATACATTCTCAACTACATATTTACAAAAGACCGAGTACTACACCTAGCAGCTTAAAATGCATTTAATGCTAATAAAAATATAAAAGATTTGTTAGACTTTGTGTAACTTTAATTATATATTATACACAGATTTTGTTTGACTTCTTGCAACCATAAGATCTAACAACAACAGTAAGATTAGAAATGTCATATTTAGATAAAAATTAGTTACTTAGAGTGACTTATATTAACATCTTTGATAGTTAATATTTTAACTCATAATTAATAATGCTTACAAATATTGTTAAATTGTTTTTCAGTCAATAACTTTAAATACAAGCTAGCATCGCCACTGAACTCAAAGTATTGCAGGCAAAATATAATGAGTGGACAATTAATTGCCAGTTATTGTTCCAAATCATTAAACATTTTAATTCATGAGCCATATTTAAGGTTATATTACAAATAGTTATTTATATTTACCTGGCCTTGACCTTGACGCTCCAGATCAACAACACACATGTCAACAATAGGGCCCAAATTAGTAAAAGACTCCATCACGTCAGCAAATGAGCCATTTTCATTAGCATGGACACTGAGTTTAATAAGTTGCGAATCACCTAATCTTGAACCCACATAGACAACACCATTGTCTAAGTAAGTTATACACTCTGGTATTGTAATCTGGAAAGAAATTTAAAAAAGTAATATCACCAACCAGCTCTTGAAATAATTGTAAAATCAATATTAAGTTTTGTTCATTACAACATATAGAAGACAAAGGATACGATTGGTACAAATTATTATAACATCTATGAATATATAGGTACATTATGCAAAAAAACCTAATTATTGTTTGTCAACAAGTTTAGTCTTAATTGCATTGTTTAAAACATGAAGGTAAAAAGAAACTATATTTCCATGTTTATCTCCATAGCGTAACAATGAAAATTATGACTTCAAAATAGTTATTTAATTATAAGAATTTATGAGCAAGATTTTGTCATAATAACTATAACATTTTTTGTACTACAAATTAAATAATATTTGATCTGACGTTGATTTAATTTAAATAAGTACAGTACAGGATCTATTATCCGGAATGATTGGGACTTCAAGCATTCTGGATAAGGGGTTTCTCAGTAATTCGGAATACTTTTTCTAAAACAGTAAAACAGTTTTCTAAACAGCGTAGAGTTAACAAAATGGTTAACTGGAAATGCTAAAAGTTAATTTTTATGTTAAGAATTTCAAAAATATGTGAAAATGAAATCCATAAATTGAAAATTATAAACTTACTAGTATGCGAGAAAAAAAATTAAAAATCTCTGCAAATTTCTTTAGATTCCGTAGCTTTTTCCAAAAGCTCCAGTCACTTTTCAGTGAAAAATGTTATGATGTCACTTTACCACTACGAAGTCATCGAGGTATCAAACAAAAGCATACCCATTCTAAAAAGAAAAATATGTTTTTTTTCCTAAAAATATAAGTTTTTTATATCGTTTCACAAACAAACTGTTTTGTCATTCATCGATAGTATGTTTATCTGACATAGAACAAATATATCCACCATGGAGGTAGAGTTCACTCTTACCTCCATGATACTTGCAGTTTTCCTTTCCTTCCGAAAATATTTTTAGTAATATTTCCGGTGTGGTAAGTTGTGGATTCAGCCAGACCTTTGCTTATGTCAGGATCGCAAACAGTTGAAGTGAGAAAAATGTAGATTTCAATGTATTTTATAATATTAATATTGCTAATTAAGGCAAAAAATCATTTGACGGGATTTTAAACAAAAAACCGATATTTGGTGCAATTTTTGGCAAATAATTGACACAGAATTTGGCATTATTTTGCAGCATTCCAGTTTTGGGAGAGTCCAGATATTGGGATGCCGGATAAGAGGTCGCGTACTGCACTATATGGTTTATGCTTCATTAGAGGGTCATATATTAATCCTCATATGTCTGGGGATATTAGGAGTGAAAGAATATACTTTCATTCTGATAATGATTGTGAGACAAACAGAGCTAAATACTATGGAATATTAATGCTTGAAAAAGTCTAGAGATTCACACTCCAGAGAATGGGTAGTGAGTTACCAACAAATACTGCACATTAAAAGACACTAGAGTGTAAATGCTCTGCATGAGCACAGTTACAGTTTAGCATTTGCAGGGCATGGCTTGCTTATTCTGGGCATGTTTAACATTGACACCAGAGTAATGGTACCAGAACAAAGAATAAAATAACATCAGATAAATATAAATAAAGAAAATAATAATAGTAATGCAATTTGTAATGCATTTATGCAATTATTTATGCATTTTCACACATATAATCCATATAGAACTTACATTCAGTTCAAAAGCATGCTTTCTTAATTGTAATAAATTAGGTCAATAGGAGAGGAGTTAGAGGCTAGTATTCACATTTTAAAACTGTCAATCATATAACATTTCCACGGCTCAAACTAATTTTTTTAGGTGTCAGAAGATTTTCAAACAGTGCAAATAACAAAATTTAACATCTGAAGCTAACACTAAACATGCTAAACATATTTTATAATAAAATTCAGATGTGTATGGTAGCATTGTATAATAAATTACATGGCTGAGCTAATTAACCAGTAAACCAAGCGCAGACATTCTATATATAAAAAATTAAATACTTTTAAGCATCAGACGAAAAAGAGTGGCTAAATTAAATTTTATATGTGTTTAAACAATAAATTAAGGCCTTTAACAATACTTGGTATGCATGACTCCTGGTTTTTCAGAGAACTGCTTGTTAAATTTTTTATAGTTAATCTTGATACAAGAGAAAATAGTAAAACTTACTTCTCCCAAAAATTCAAATTTCAAGTCACGGACTGTAATACGTCCATCCATTCTTTCATCACGGTCTAGCAGCAGCATAAATAATCTTCCAGACATATTTCCCATCAAGTAACGTGATCCATTTTCATCAATTCTACAGAAGCAATTAATTACGCTTTGCTAAAGAAAGAGATTAAAGATGTAAAAATACATGTAATATTCAGAACAAAAAATAAATTGCAAAAGTAGAGGACCAAAATTTACACAAAAGTTCCTAATACAGTAGTTAACTATGGCCAAAGCCTTTAACACAGTCAAATCTCCACTAATGGACACTCCCTATTTACAGACAATATCTTAATCCCCAGTCCCTTGGAATAGAACGTTAATGCATTTTGCTCCCTATTAGTAGACATTCCCAATATCAGACGAGACGGTGTTGTTGGAAGGTTTTGCTCCTTCCTTTTTAAACTTACTGATTATTTATTGATTTATTCTATTCTTATTATACTGCTTACTTTTATTAATTACACCATATTATTATTATATTTAGATTTAATTTTATTTTATTTATTTATTCTTTATACAGTACAACCTCGAAAATCCGGACACCCAAAATTCGGAAACCGCCAAAATCTGGACGTTTTCCAAATTTTCGGATTTTTTTTTTTTTTTTCCCGGACTGACGAAGTCGCGGATTTAAAAAACAACAGGGTAAGATTATTTATTTTATACGTAAGATTATTTATTTTACCGTATTTTCCGGTGGACTTTCTGAACCCGGAAATGAAACGAAAGTTTAGATGGACGGCCGTAGATCGGCTCGTGGTTGGAGTGTGAATTACTTTGTTAGCGTTAATTTCTCCTCCCCCGTATTCAAGTCACAACTCCCGATGAATTATTTCGTGTAAAATATACATCATTATTTAAATACGGAATTTTTATTATCAAAATTTCCTTTCTCATTACTGAAAAAGACATTTTTCTGAAACAATGTCATTTTTAATATTAAACACTTTAGGACGTTATCGTAATATTTTATCACAGATTGTTCAATTAAATCTAAAAATCCCGAGAATTCATATTAATGCTCATGGAAATTTATTTTGTTCACTTCGTAGTACGAATTTCATTCTTCAATGTATTCTGTTTTGTCTTCTTCAGAATCTCCTCCCCCTCCCGATATGAGACGATTTTTTCGTTCTCATCGAACGCGTCAGCTTGAAATCGACTGCATATTTTGCCTTTTCTGTTTAGAAAGCCATATTTACATACTATAAATAGCAAATAAATAACTAAATAATATCGTATCGCACAGAACCGAGCAACAAGGTCATTAACACACAGACCTCTCAAAGGGGTCGGCTTGCCACCGGTGACAGTCAGCTGTGTTTACGATTAGGAACTAAGCAAATTCCTTTCTTCGCTTTCCCTGCCCCACCACGTCAGGGTGCTGCTGTAACCTAGTAATGACTCATCGTAATTTAGAATAATCATTGAGAGGAGAGATATTTTTCTTTTTTGGAAAAGATATTTATTTTATCTACTGCGATATTTTTTACATATTTGACTATTACTAATAAAGTTTTTACTTTTTTCAGAGTCATCAGCCTTTTTAAACATAACATTATATACATGCTAGAGAATAAATAAAACTTTTAAGTTCTTATTTTTTTTTTTCGTTCGTTAATAGTGAAAACGGTTTAAACACATTTACATCTTTAAATATATCGTCAAAAGTGCTAGTCCTCGATCTTTATTAAATCTCGGCACTTCATTAAATCTTCCTGCGCTTCATTAAATCTCGACAAAGCCGATATAACGAAAGTTCTGCACTGTGATGATGATGCACCAATCATAAATACATTGAATGATGGCGAAATTCGCGATATGATATTAAATAAAAAAAGATCGAAGTAGCGACGATAAATGTGGAGAAGAAAAAATACTCATTGCTAATCTTATGCAAACAATCGATCATGCAATTAAAGGTCTTGAACTAAGAAGCATTATAACCGAGTAGAAATAATGTCCATCTACAGGATAAAGAAAACTGCTTTCCCATAAACCAAAATTAATGAAATAACATAATAATGTTAATTCAGATATTTAAACGAAATGATAAAATGGAATTTTATCATTTCGTTTCGTTCACACATTCAAAATTTTTAATGTGTATTTTTTTCTTAGAAATTTCTTTTGCCCTATTTTTTAGATTAAATAATATGTTTTAATTGATTAACTTAACTTTTGCCGTTATTTTTACTAAAAATAGTGCTTTATAATGTATTTAGTTAATATTAAATCTGAATTTTATTCAAATTCTATAATCCAGAAAATTCGAAAATCCGGAATCGGCAAAGTCCGGACGAGTCCGGATTTTCGAGGTTGTACTGTATTCATATTTCCAGATTAAAGTTGTTATATTTATTTTTCAAAGATTTATTATATTTGCATTTGGCCTGATTGTATAGAATAAAGTTACTTTTATTATTATTAAAATTGCTTCTTTATTTCCTTTACTATTTCTTGTCATTCCTGTTGTTTGGTCTATGCAAAACACCCCTTAGAATATATATACAACAAACAATTCCAAAATAATTTCACCTACCTTTGATACCTGTATTAAAAATTGCACACCCTTTAAACCTAATTAATTAATTGCACAGCCACCAAAGAATCACAACTCTTATTGTTAAATTAAAAATTAACTCTTATTTGCAACAATTCTAAACTTAAAACATCATTAGATTCATTAAAGCTTCAATTAAGGTATAGTGGTAAAAATTAAAGTACATTGCTTTATAATCCATTCTATTAAATTCAGAACTCAATTAAAGAAAAGCCCAGGATCAGAATCCACTCTGGTCTGAAAACCAGAGTTTGGTCTGCCTGGAAAGCTGTCCACCACCAAAAATGTTAAAACTTAAATAGTAAATACAATGTATAATTTCAAATAATGACTTTTGTGTATATAAAAATAAGACTGGACAAAGTATGTAAGCAAGAGTGTTAATTAAAATTCCTATTAATTATTAGCATTGAAAATGCCAAACTATTTATTCACAGCCAAGGCTTTTATAATTTTTGGAAAAGTTCCCATTTTGGCTGGGATGTTTCTAGAGGGTGCATATAGATGGCAGCACCATTGAGCCAAAGTGATTATGAAAATCAACATGTGAAACACCAAAACTAAAAAAAACTTGCTGAGAGCGCACTTTGAAGATACTGATGAGTGAAACACTAAAAACTTGCTGAGAACAAACACACTTTAGAAGATATTGATGAGTGGAACATTAAAAAAACTTGCTGACACTACGGTCACATGAAGAAGATTCATGAGGGCATGTTTGCCCAAACACACAGGCTTGTACTGACACACTTCCAGAGTTTATGAAGATCGTTAAGTGGCACACTAAATTTAGAGAAAAATCTCCAGGAGCACACCAATTTCCAATGACGACACAAACTTGAGAAGACTTCAGAGGACGACATTTTAACAGATTTCAGATGATGATATTGGAACAGACTTCGGATGACGCACACCACTAGAGCTCATTTAAAACTTGTGTAGAAGAAAATGGCGGATGAGTAATTATACAGGTGCGTATTGCAACACTATTTTGGTCTGTAACAAGATGAAAAATGTCCCTGCGAAAACAGCACATGCAGAGAGATCTCACTTCAGGCTCAGTGGCTTCGAACCTCCGCCTCCGCATTGCTTAAACTTAGAGCATTTCACACATTGATGCAGGACATCAGCACCATTGCAGGCCCTGGCCCCACGATTCTGCAAACTTTTTGCAACCGACTCTAACCAATGCCCAGGATTGAATGCCTCTTAGCAGCACATTCGCTTTCCAAGAGCCGCCAAACTTGGCGAGTGAAAACCTGCACCTCACGCAGAGCGACTATGCATATACCACGGAATAAATATGATGCTATGCCAAGAACCGCGAGGCGGGAGTGAAAATTAAAATTATGCCGCCAAGTACACAGCAAACCCAATGGAATGTCCGGCACCCCATTCACAGTTGTTCAAATTTAAGCAAAGAAGGGTCCAATTTTCACATAAGATGTGTCTGTCCTTCATTTCATTCACAAGTTTCTTAGCAAACTCGTGAATGAAGTGAAATCAAATTAAAAGCAGAGATCGAAAGTTGGAGAATTAGCAGAGGATATTTAACGTTTGACGACATATGGTGCATAATTTTGAATAATGAAAAACATGAAATTGATAACATATTAATGTTAAGAGGGGGATAAATCATTGAAATATTCAATAACAACAAATTAATTTAGAATTTTGAGGGGAAAAGGGGAAAATTACGAATTTTAAACTATTATTAAATTTTGAACCATTAATTAAAGTAGCATCATAAAATCCCAGCATAACAGTGTTCGGGCTGATTAACACACTTTTGCAAGATTTTGATATATTCTGAAATTTAAGATTATTTAGAATAAACCTTGTAGATTTACATAAATTTGCGTGTCTTAGTATCTTTCTTTACGAAATGCATTTATTTCATAAGTTCAAATTTTAGCCATAAAAATAATCTTTCATGAGTTGTAAATCCTTAGGATATTAAGATATATCCTTTCAACAATTATGTACTAGAAAATGCACCCAGCATTGTCTGGAATTTAAAATGAGTGATTGTGTAGCCACGTGTGAACCTAAGCAACAGTTTTTTATTTATATTTTGTTATAAGTAAGTGTATTGTTAAAACATTATTTGGTTTTCAGGAATTTGCAGAGTTTGGGTTTAGTATATCAAAGGTTTTCATCCTAAATCCCGGGCAATACCGGGAACATTTCCTCTCTAGTAACGTAAATAAAATAAAAAACTGTTGCGTAGGTACACTCATCGCTACACTACGACTGCCCATTTTAAATCCTGGCAATGCTGAATAAATTTTCTAGTTTCCAATAAATAGTGCCTACTACTTAAATAATACCAATACAAATAACAGCACTCAATTTCCAAATTGTCTGTTTTGAACTACAATCATTCTAACGACACAAATAAATGAATATACTTGAAATCGTAAAAAAAAAAAAAGCCTTTAAATCCAAAAATTATTGCTATCTCAGCGAATTTTCATCCAATTTCAGTTAAATTTTAGCCCAATACTTATAATGATATTACTAAGTAAAGAAAAATAGGATGGCATATTTTGAATATGTGTATTTAGAAAACCCCCAAAATATAAATGCACTTGGGGCAATCAGTTATTTTCCCTCCAGTCTAAATGTCTGCCAAACTGCTCAATCATATGTTGAATCTCCAGCAGCAAAGAAGGAAGACTAAATTTGACAAAATGGCAAAAAATCGTGATTGTAGACTTTAAAAAGTTCATAACTATAAAACTAATTAAAATATATAAAAGTAATGCCAAGGTACACTTATTTGGACCCTGAAGTACATGTGTACCAAATTTCATGGCTATATGATGCTCAAATTTCCCACTACAGACTACAAACACAGGCATTTCCCTTTATTATACAAGAAGGCCAAAGGCGAATTGTAAAGTATATACAAGGGCTATTTTTCATGTATGTCCAGAAATGTTTACCCACGTCTAGAAGGGGCAAAAACTTGCAATTTGATACACGGATGGTTTGATTGGTGTAACTGTCCAAAAAATTCAAAATATTCTAAATTAATACATGGGGAGGGGGATTTTATTCTCTATATCTGGTTCATATTTTATTAAATTTCACGGCTATGAATAACCATTGTTGCAAAGAATTCAATATTCAACCTTGTTATCCTACTATTTTCTTTATTATTAAATACACTAAAATCAAAGTTTTGTGTTTCATTAAATAAGAAAATTAAAAGTTACAATAATTTTAAATTACCTTGATGAGAGGTGGTGCTACAGAAATATGCTTGTCTAAATTATAATATGTAATGGACTCCTGACCAATGACTACCGCTCCACCAAAAGGCTCAGGAACTACGAAAGAAACATTATTCATTCTTTTACATATTTATAAATGCAGATGAATCTCATTAATGTGAACATGCTTAATGCAAATTACTTTTACTATGAATTTCCCATAAAATTCTATATGAATGACAATACTTTATATATTTTTTTTAAACACAAGCATTTTTAACGTGAAACATCATATAACATGCACTTTTAGAAAATTAACATTTCTTAGCATGAATGAAAACATGTGTGCTTCACTATGCTGTGTGTTAAATCATAATTATTTTTAGATAATATCTATCTTGACTAATAATAGCAAAATATAATATGAAAATATAATAGCTTGATGACGTGATAATTTCTTTCAAATTGGATAAAAAGCTGGTGTAAACAATGGTGCAGACAATATCTTAATTGAACATGCAGGAAAGGTGGCCATTACAAACTGTGAGTCACTTTATAATGCAACAAGCAGCATTTTTATAAAATATGGACAAACTGGACAACGTTTGAAGGCATTGTCCTGGTGAGAAATGAAAATGACAGTAATGAAATTTGATTTTAATCATTTTCTGTCAAAATTCCAATTATTTTTATTGAACAATGTCTGTTCATTATTTATGGAACTAAAGGTATTAATTTTCTTAATTATCATTATTATGCAATTAATGTAGTGTAATGTCTAAATTAATGCTAAAATCCCACTAAAATAAACTATTAAACTAATGCAAACTACTTTTAACGAATCACTAATAACATGAATTCATATCAACATGGGCATACGCATGATTTTTTCCAGGGAGTGCTAAAATTGATTGAATTCAAAATTTAGAGATTATTATCAACCTTGAAATATGTATTGTTACAAAGTAAATTTGAATAGATAGTATGATCATCACATTTTAAAAATTAGTGTGTATAGCACTTTTAAAAATTAGTATGCACCAATTTTTAAATATTAGTGTGTACCACCTTTAAAAAATATTCCCCCTTTCATAACAGAATTCTAACCTTCCTAGAGATAGAGTAACTAAACTAACAAATTGGATATTCAAAAACATACCAATTGCAATAATCCTAAGTTTTTCATTTAAGTTTAAATTATTTTTATTAATATACACATGGGAGAAAGCACACAGTTGTAGTTTAATATTCCAATTCCAAAAAGCATTTTTCTTATTTTTTTTCTCTCATATTAGCTTTTATTAAAATTAACAATTTTCAAGGGGGGAGGGTGCTTTGGTACCCCTCTGCCCCCCCCCCCTAAATATGCCCATGCACATTAATAAGTAAAACATTATTTTCCCTAAATGTGATTTGTATATATATAATCCATATTGAATTAGTTATATTCATGTTAAGATTATCAGCCAGAAATACAGCCTTCATTGTAAAATGTGCAATTCAGGTTATCTCCAAATTCATAATGTTTGGGTATACATATTCCAGGGAATAAGGATCTGGAACACCTTTAGTGATAAAATATTGTTTAAGAGCAGCCCATAAGGTTTAGGTACAGCACATTGAAAATTATTAAACAAAATCTCATTCTGCTTTCTATTATATTCATTAATTTATCAATGCTATGCTACATAAATTAAGAAGCTAAAATGTTATTTAATAAAGTATTCCTAATATCTCCACAACTGGTGTCCATAATCAGGGACAAATGGTTAAATATCTATTATAAATTTGCATCTATTTCTACATGTTTCTTCTATCCATAAAAAAAAAAAAAAATGATTCTGCTGTCTGTTGATTCATCGACAAGTGATTGAATCAACTTAAGTTTGTGTAAAAGTCACTAAAAATAAATCAAAATTTGCATAATTAACTACCCACCATTATAAAAATAAATGAAAGACATTATAATCATTCATATACACTTCAAAGCATATATCATAGGCTTCGGGAAATCGGTAAAATCTAGCCCATCCTCGAGGGCAGCTATTAACATTTTTTACCCGTCCTCGAAAATTTTTATCCGTCCTCCTAAGAATTTTTTTCACATTATATTCTTTATGCTACATATATGCTCAAATCAGGCTTCGGGAAATCGGCAAAATCTAGCCCGTCCGCGAGGACGGCTAGTGAAATTTTTTACTCGTCCTCGAATATTTTTACCCGTCCTCCTAAGAATTTTTTTTTCCCTTAACATTCATTAATATATGTGCTTAAATACATTGCACAACAATAATAAATTAGAACCAACTGCCTCACAATGAAGTGCGATAACTGCATATTCATACCCACCCCCCCACCACCACCACACATACACAGTGCTTAACCGTCGCAATCAAACTCGCCGATGAGGAGTCTCCGATAAAGGACTAGACCGGCGGAATTCCGATCTATGGGTGGGGGCAGAGCGGTAAGATATGTAAGGAATCTCTCCTTTTTACAATGTTTGGTAACTTGAAGGCATGGTAAATAAATAATCATATATCCTCTTGTCTCTAAGCGGTTTAAACCTCATTGGCACTCTTAATTTCTAGGGCATGTAGTCAATCAAGATTAAAATTTTCAGACTGAATAGATGTTTCATACATGAACTTCAGTTGTCAAACAACTGGAACAAATGCCATGAATGAATTTTAACCGTTTTAATTTTAAAGTTGAAACCAAAGAGGGGAAGAAAATAAAACACTTCTGGCTGAAACTAAAAGAATCCATTCCAAAAATTCAAACTTGTTACTTACTCCCGTCTATTACAGCAAATGGAAATTTTATAGTTTGGGTTTTAAAGAGTTAAAAAGGGATTTGGGCTTAGGTCTGGGCTGGGCTTCAGTTTTCTGTTGTTTCAGGCCGGGTTGAGTAGTTATGTATAAAAAGAAAAAAAAAAAAAAAAACGTCTGTTACGACCGGGCCGAACATATTTATTTTGAAAATTTTTAGAATGGATTTAAATTGAATACATGAACTTATTGCTTTTATTTCAGCTACGTAAAGATAAATATTTAAGATAACAAACTAAATTCTCCGTGCAAAATTTTGACAAATTTGTTTTTAACACATTTGAATACAAATCATTTCGGGTCTGCTGAGATGCAGTTATCTTCAGGCCGAGTTCATTCAACATTTATAAATTTTTTCGGGCATGGTTCGGGTTTAAGCATTGGCATTGTCGGTCTTGTTAAAATCCGAAATTTCAGCACATGTAGACCTCGAAAAGGAGAACAGAACATGTCACTTCGATCGTTAGCGCGCTATCGCATTTTCGTTGGGTCATCGGATTCACTGGGTGGAGGATGAGGGGAGAGAAAATAGCTAGCGTCTGTGGTTACAATGCAGATCTGACAGCTCGTCTAGAAAGAAGGCATTGATAATGCACCCTAACTAAGTTTATGGGGGGGGGGACGATATTTCAATTTTCATTCATCGCACGGGAAATAACGGCTTTCGCCATAATTTTACGATGACAACAATTTTTTTTTTTTTTTTTTACGAAATCTAATCTCAAGGCCGTCCGAGAGGACGGCAACTTCCGAAAATTGGTCGTCCTCGCTGAATTTTAACCCGGCGAGGACGGGAGGACGGGCGATTTCCGGAAGCCTGGCTCAAATATATCGTATTATACATCATATTATATACATACATATTATACATATATGTTCAAATACATCGCACAGCAATAATAAATTAGAACCAACTGCCTCACAATGAAGTATGATAACTGCATATTCATACAGCACCCCACAGAGCTTAACCGCCGCGATCAAACTTGCCGACAATGAGTCTCTGATGAAGGACCGAACCTGGCGGAATTCCGATCTATAAGTGGGTGCAGAGGGGTAACAGAAGTAAGGAATCTTTCCTCTTTCCAATGTTTGGTAATTTGAAGGAGTGGTAAATAAATAATCATACAAATCCTCTTGTCCCTAAGCAGTTTACACCTTATTGACACTCATTGGACTGAATAGATGTTTCATACCTTAACTTCAGTTGTCATACAACAGGAACAAATGCCATGAATGAATTGTAAATGTATTAGTTTTAAAGTTGAAACCAAAGTAGGGAAGAAAAGAAAAGACTTCTGGCTGAAAATAGAAGAATGCATTCCAAAAATTCAAACTTGTTACGGACTCCCATCTATTACAGCAAATGGAAATTTTATTAAGAGTTAAAAGGGGATAGCGCTCTGCACAGGTTTGTGCTTAGGCCTGGGCTGGGCTTCAGTTTTCTAATGTTTCGGGCCAGGTTGAGTCAAGTACGTTACGACCGGGCCGAACATTTTTATTCTGAAATTTTTTTCAATAGATTTAAATTGAATACATGAACTTATTCCATGTATTTCAACTATGTAAAGATAAATGTTTAAGAAAACAAACTCAATTCTCCGTACAAAATTTTCACAAATTTGTTTTTAACATATTTGAATACAAATAATTTCGGGCCTGTTGAGGCGCAGTTAGCTTCAGGCCGAGTTCATTCTACATTTATAAAGTTCTTCAGTCTTGACCATGGTTTAAGCATTGGTATTATTGTTCGGGTGAAAATCTGAAATTTCGGCACATGTAGACCTCGAAAAGGAGAACAGAACATGCTACTTTGATCGTGAACGCACTATGGCATTTTCGTTCGGTCATCAGATTCATTGGGTGGAGGATGAAGGGAGAGAAAATAACTAGAGTCTGTGGCTACAATGCAGACCTGATGGCTCTCCTAGAAATAAAGCATTGATAATGCACACTAGCTAAGTTTTTGGGGGAGACGATTTACAGGGGACAACATTTCAATTTTCATTCATAGCATGGGAAAAGGCGGCTTTCACCATAATTTTACGATAACAACTTGTTATTTATTCTTTTTTTTTACGGAATCTCTAATCTCAATAATCTCAAGGCCAATATCTGAATAATCTCAATAATCAGAATTTCAGAAAATTGGCTGTCCTCACCAAATTTTAACCCGGCAAGGATGGGCGATTTCCAAAAGCCTGATATATCATATATATACAGTTTTATAGTCAAAATTATTGGTTTAGAGTTTTAAATATATTTTTTTTATTTAAAATAAAATTTAATAGTACAGACATCCTTGATTATGAACCTTTATTAACATGGGTGAAAACCAGAACCCAAATCTTACCTTATTTAGATGGGTTTAAAACATTATATTGGTGAAACTCACTATATTTTGATTGAAGAATATTAAATTAATAATCCCCACAAAGCAACAGGATTATTAAATACATCAAACTTTTCCAAGATATTGAATTATCACCGATTTAGCAACATTTTCCAAAAGTCCTGAACTTGGTAATACTATGCCAAGTGTGATAAATAAGCAAAGGAGAGAGCTTTTTTTAAATAGAACATTACCCAAAAATTTATTGACAAATCAGTACACAATATAAGCACACGAAGTCACACATTACATAACAAATACATAGAGGTATAAAAATTAAAAAGATCAAAACATATTTCACCAGCAATGATTGTAGATGCTTCAATTTCTACGTTATTTTGCTGCCATGGTCCTTTAATAAGTTCCTTCTCTCGCATAGATATTTCATATGTGGTTACATGTCGTGCTTGAGCATCTTGGTAAACAAGTGCAAGGGTTGGATTTGCATATCCATAGAGGAATTGGATGTCATGTACATGTAGTTCTTCCATCCTAAAGAATAGATAGTAAAGATCATAAATGAATATGCAGTAGAATTAAAAGAAAATATAGATAGAAAATGTATGAAAAATAAAGCAATACAATAAGTTTATAAATAAATTAAAAAGCTGACCAAATAAAATATAAAGCATTCTCGATAAGGTAAAAAGAATAAACATCCCTGGAAGTGCCAGTCACAGGGGTTGTAGTGCAAAAATTAAATTTCAGGACATGATTCTTTGTAAATTTCACAACATTTAACTACAAAAAATTAAGGATACCCATAACCTATAACATTACCCATTACTTTAAAATAAATGGCATGAAAATAAAAAATCTAGTAAAGCTATCTCTACTATTAAAACCTGTCTGACTTTGTATGTTTTTAGTTGTCTCTAAAAGCAAAGTTCTGTGATTTGCAAAGTTATTATTTCGCCCAGAATTTCGCATTTATTTACAGTGATTTAATGATCTGAAGATTTGCCTGAAACTTTCGAAGATAAGAAATATTTAATATTTTTAATATTTGCAAAAAAATCTCTAAAAATGGGCATAAAATGATAACTTACTTAAATTCTATCTCCTCTGTTAGTTTTTGTACGGGAACCTCACTTTTGTTAATGGAAGCTAAATATATGAAAGTTTACATGTTATAGTCAGAAAATATATATATACATATATATATTTTTTTACTGAGGATATCTAAAAAAGGGCCTTTATAGTCTGCTGATAAGAGATCGGCACAACAGAGAATTTTTTCTCCAGGGGATATTTAGACATTGAGGGCGATAAATTTAGGGATTTTCCCAATTTTGTGAAGATAAGGTTTAGATTTTTTAATTATACAATTATTTCAGTATTATGTTTTGGATTTCTACAAAAATTGCTCGAATTGGATGACAATTGATATAATTCCAATTATTTTTTCTATGCTATATAATATGGGTTATTAAACTTTCACATATTTAGCTTCCATTAGCATATAAGCACAAACTCTATAACATTCAATACATATGTAGAAAACTACTGTAAATACCTGATACTGCAGCAAACTTTTGTAAAAACTTCTTAAATTTAATTAATTTTTTTTTTAAAAAGAATCAAAATTTTAGGAATTTTAAGATAAAAAGAAAAAAAATACAGACATTTCAGGACAAAAATTTATTTTTTAGGAAATTCAAGAAAACTACTACTATTACAGTCAATAATAATTTTCTTTTTTCTATTTAAATTCAATTTTTTTCTGAATGACTAATAATCTGAATAATTAAAAAAACAATCTCTTTAATTAATATCCTTTTTAGATACAAAACCAACCACTTAACTTTTGAAAAAGAGTTACAATAACAGCATTGCTGATCTACATTTGTTACTTTACACATAGACAGAATATCTAATACAATCACCTATGGTGAACATTTTGCCAAATATTCAATTCTTTGTTTTAGTTTAAAGAATTTTAATTTTTTTTCCCTATTGTATCTTAACAAAATCTACTGCATTCTACCTTAACTTTTGATATGGAGATATTTCTATAATACCAAAACATACAAATGTCCATTACTAGTTACAGTTCAGTTGAAGTTATTTAACTGAATTTAAATATAAAAAGTAAGTTATGTTAAACAAAAGATCCATCTGTTATATTGTTAAACAAAAATTATCAGTGATAAATTAAAAGTGAATGTCATTGGTCAATTGTGAAATTTTTTATATAACCACATAAACAATATATTTAAATCCAAACAATATAAGCTTTAATAACATCTAAGTGAACATAAAAGCATTTCAGAATATAAAACAAGGACAGAATATTTAGACTTTTTTTCTTTTTTGGATACAAAATGCCATTTATAAAAATCAATTCTATGACAACATATAAATTACATTGTATTTCGAGATAAGACAAATATATACATTTAATTCAGACAAACATTTTATTTTTTATGGAACTCTATCAGCACCTCTATAATCCTCTAATTTTCAATTTGACTGAAAACTGTTTTTGATGCAAATATAATGCAGTAAAATCTCTGCAATCTGGTACAATTATAAACCAGTTAGTGTTGGATTACTGGAAATTCGTTATAGATGGTATATAAAGTATTTAATATATACTATAATAAGTACATAATTAAACTTACTATAGTGTGATATGTACAAAGTCTAGATTTATTTATTATATTATACATATTGTACTTCTGCAGGCTACTAATTGGTATAAAAAAATTTACAGAAATAGTTTTTAATAGTTATTTGTCTTTTTACAACTATCCCTGCCTTAAACACTTTTTCATACAATTTTCATAAAATCATGGTCACCTTGGTAGATACTCCATTTCTTTCTGTGCAGGTTATACAGGCATAGCTGAAAAGCTTCAAATACGAAAAACGGGGAGATTTTTGTGTGAAAATATGAAAAAAACACGAGACTTTCATACAACACAATATATACTCCTGTTATACTTAATCTAAACATAATAAGCACAACTTTTCAACACATAAAACTGAAATATGCGATGATTATAACATTCAGCAGGTATCACACTATTATTTTCAATAGCAAAGAAACTGTGTTTGATGTCTGCATTTCCTTCAATTGAAATTTTTTTTTTGTTTACATGCCTTTTGGTTTTGCATGGGCAACATGGCTGCCAACTTATCTGACACAAAAAAAAAAAAAAAAAAAAAAAAAAAAAAAAAATAGGAACACTGTGCGAGGGAAAAAATTAAGATTTTTGGCCTCACTAACACTGTGTATTAATGCATTTAAACCTTATATTATAAAACAACTGATACTCACATATACTGAGTCTATTTAACACATACAAGAATGAAATGAAATAATGCATCTAATTATTTTTATTAAGTGCTAGAATTGTAGCTGAATTAGCATTTTTAGTATGATTTAATTTTGAACCTATATTTTTTTTAATATTTATTATTCTTAGAACTAATTTAAACCAAGATTATTATGATTTCTATATTTATTTAAACTAAAGAATGAAACAAACGTTAATTTTTAATTAAAATTCTAAAGATATATAAACTTAAATGCAAGTGCATCATATTCTAATTTATGCTCTTGAAATAGTTGCATTTCTTAAGTACCCAAATTATTATTTTAATACTGTTATTCAGAAGATAGTCTATTTCATTAAAAATATGTTTGAAAAATATTTCTTCTGTATAAAACATAAAATAATTACAAAACTTTAGACAATGCAAACAGATTATAAAAGTGGAAATTATTCTCAGAATTAAAAAAATATACAAAGGATCACGCATAAATGCCGTTTTTAATACTTCTGCAAAATAAATTTTCATTTCATTAATAATGCATTTTAAAAATAGTTTTTCTGTATAAAACACCAAATAATTAAAAAAATTTTAGACAATGCAAACAGACTGCAAAAATGGAAATTATTCACTCTGCTTAAAAAGAGGGAAAATAACGGCACATAACCAAAAAATGGAAATTGAGTGACTTACCAGGAGATATGGAGAAAAAATGCTAGTCTCCTGGTAAAATCGGGCAAGTTGGCAGCTTTGTACAGGCATTACAGGATTGTAAAGCAACATGTGGTTTAAAGGTTACAAAACTTGAGGTATAAATTGCAATTACAACTGAATGTTCTTCTGTCAAAACTTCTTTACATATTTATTCATCAGTTATCATTTCCTTATTCTCGTCAGTGCTTCCTTTAAACCAATTACTAACCTCTTGTTTGTTTATTTTGAGGCCCTTATCTCTTACAGCTTCCAGCAAATCATCAATAGGCAAACCAACATAATCACATTCTGTTGACACATCTATGACCAGTCATACTTTGTCACGAAGACCTTGTGACATTGGATGTAATAGCGTTACAAAAATTAGCAAGGGAAAAAATCACATTTTTCAAATATAATTCTTAGAAAATGTGGAATTTAATTTGGAACTAATATCACATGAATAGAAACAGGCAGAATGTGACATGAAAAAAGGGCCACCCACTACCACCCGTGCTAAGGTGTTAGATTATTGGACGTGCCAGAGCAACTACATTATTGAGAATTTACTGTATATTCGAGAAAAGTAAACTACATATTATCTAGAATAAAATTTAAAAGGGCTGATACAGCATACCTCAAATTAAATGCTTTCACTTCCTTGATATCTTTATCCAAAGGAATAATCTTTAAAAGGCCATCATAAAGTCGTAAAGCGATAATTCTACATAATGGATCAATAATGCCAATACTTCCAGATTCTGAAGGTCGTGCAATAGCATCCTATAAAAATAATTACATATTAATGCACATTTTAAGGTTAAACATTGAGTGAAAGCATGTTAAGTAAAAAAATAACTTTATCCAGACAAAAGAAGTTCCACAGGTTTTTTTTCATACATTCATGTATGCAAATTGTTCAGGCCCACAATAAATCAATTTATTTTTAATACAGATACAAACTCAAGCTTAGAAATGAACTGAGTTTTCTAGAAGAATTTTCAAACCTCATAGTCAGAATCTCTACATTTTGTAGTATATGATATTTTTATATAGTTGAAATAAAATTTAATATCAGTTATTGGGAAAATATAATTAACTGAAAAAATTAGACAATATGTCAAAACAGCTATAGGATTATTTATTAAAATTCAAAATTTTTGCTTCAAATACAATAGAGAAACCTTTTAAAAATATTCTTACAGAACTCGCCCATAGAGAGCATTTCTCCTACAGATGAATTAGGATCCTAGCCATTACAGATAACAGTATCCATGGACTGGTTTCATGCTTATTATATGCTTGTAAGCATAAAATCTAGCTAATTCTTGAAGTAGCAGCAAGAAACTCACTATCCACCACAATTTCGCAAATCTCTGAGGAGACAGATAAATTCAGTTCTAACAAGCAGCCAGTAACAAATTGAGGCAGGCTGCATGGATTAAATGGCATGAAATTAATATCAATTAATTTGATTCCAACTGCATGGTAGGACTGCATTTGTCAATATCAATTTTAGCTTCAATTAATGGAGTAGTTTTCAAGAAAAACCATTTACTTAAATTTTTGTGCAGATAGACTACAACATTTAGATTATCAATTTTTTCCAAGTTTTCGGGGCAAAAATAACACTTTATTGTTTTTTAGAAAGTGGAATAAAGAAGCAAAATAAAATGGAAACAATACAATTATGAAATGCATTATAACTTCACTCACCGAAACATTTCCATGAGCCCTAGTAACAATTTCAAAGCCATCTTCATCTTCAATGCATTCTAAGATAGCAGCATTATACTTATGTGTAAGTATAAAAAGGAGATCTTTAGATTCACCCTAATTAAAAACAATAAAGACAAGTTAAAACAAAATGTTAACAAGAAAGATAATGCAATCATGCATAAAGTATTGATTATGAAATACTTTCCAAATTCAATGCAATTTCATTTAAACATCTATAAAATGCGATACATTCCTCAGTAATATTTTAAAAATTATCACAATACTACATTAATTTATTATATTTGAAAACTTAAAACTTCATCGAAAAAAATGAACTTCATTCAAATGACGGCATTGAAATGTTATCATAATACTACAATAATTTATTATATTTAAAAACTTCATCGAAAACAACTGAAATTTATTCAAATGACGCAATTGAAATATAATACACCTGGCTCTATAAAAGCAGCATTTCATTCATAAACATTTACCTATTCATTTCATTCATCACGATACTATAATAATTTATTTTATTTAAAAACTTAAGACCATGGAGGTACAAGTAATTAAAATCTATGCTTAAAACTTCATCGAAAAAAATCGTCCTTCTCTCTGTAAAATCAATGAATATTTCATTCATATCAGCTATGCAGACTCCATGAGCTAAATAATTTTGCATTAAAGAAATGCAGCAATTCTTATACAACTCATTCTATATATTTTGCTGTTTACATTTTCCATAAGTTAAAAATAGGCTTCATTGTAGAAATAATCAAATTTGGATGATCATTTAAACTCAAATATATTGTAATTGCATTGTTCCAGTATGTAGATGCACAGAATTTAAGCAAAAATAAAGCGGTTTTAGGATGGATACAACACTAAATATGAATTAAAAAGAACTTTAAAAATCACGATTTTGACACAAGATGGATGCCATATTTTATTTTGAAGTGGGTCACATGATCTCTTCATATAATGGTCATGTGATCGCTTCATATAAGAGGTGTAATTATTATTTTAATTTTTATTTAAAAAAAACTACTGAATATATTTTGCTGAAATTTTTTTTATATATTTTATGGGATAATTTGAATATTTCTTAAAATTTTCGACGCAATTTGTGAATTTTAAATCCGCTTAAAAAATGTTTGAAAAATTAGGTCCCATAGGGTTCAATGTATTTCATTTTTTCAACCCGGGTTCAATCCAAAACAAACTGGGTGATATTATTCATTTATATTCCCATAGGTCCCACAGACAGTCTGAGCAACATACTAAAATTTCACTTTGATTAAGTCATTTTTACGGCAGTTATCGTGCTAACGGACAAACAGACAGAATGAACAAAGTCATAAACGCTTTTCAACTTTGTTGTAAAGTGTTAAAAAGAATCAAACCTTGAATCTTAAATTATAAAACATAAAATCAGATTTTAAAATATTAATATACAGAATATGATTCTAATTAAAATATCCTTCTGAGAAGGTATTTAGGGGTTGAAAGTTAACCAAACTTGTTTAAAATTGAAATATCCATAAAAACATGCAAAAGGGATTTTATTAAAATAATAGTTTAAAAAATCTTCACCATGGGAGGTTTGACAGTGAAGATAAAGACATACTGGAAATGTGTGATCTGTGAGAGTATAAATTTAATTTCAGAGTAAATAAATCAAAAACTTAAACCCATGAAGTATCATATTAATTAATACATTCCATTTTTATATTTTAGTTAATTAAATTTCCCAAGCACATTAAAATAATTTAAATTACTAATGTTTTAGAAATTATAATATATATTTCAGAGTTAGCTGGTTTAAACCATGTTTTATTGGATGATTATTATTATTATTATTTTTTTTTTTTTTTTTGCAACCCTGAACTATATTTACATATAAATAACAAAAGAATGCATTTTTGAGTCAAACAATTGAATACCAAATGATACAAACACAATTCTAAAATTAGATTTAAATAAAAAAAATATAGCATACCGGAGGTCTGTATAACCGCATAACAGTAATGCGACCATATATACCAATTTCCTTCAATGGTCTTAATCCTTCAGGAGTAACTAAGAAAACTTCAAGTCGAGTATTTTTTGCAAGCAGTAAATTCAGGTCATTAGGTGCAGTAAAGTTGCCTAAAAAAATATGACTGGTTTGTTTAAATAGTTTAGACTAAAACATATTTAACAATACTCGCCAAACAAACTAGTTGCTTTGAAAATAATAAAATAAACTAGAATATAATTAGGCTACATAATTATAAACTCAAAAAGTAAGTATCACCATTAAATTTTGATAATTAAAAAAAGTTAAACTGTTTTAAAATAGTTTAAAATCACACACAAAAAAAAGATTTATATATTTTGCTAAAGAAAATCCAGAGATAATAAAATCATGGAAGGGGATATCTTTAATGCTTGCCAGAGAAAAAATAGTAAAATTTTAGAATTTGAATGTGAGTCAATAATTATCCGTAACAGTTTAATTGCTATTCAGTTGACAAATCGCCAAAGTTTGCAATACAATATCTTATTATAAATAACTCAAATTACATTAATCATTAATATTTCATCAAAAAATTGTGAAAAAAAAAATGAAGCATAATTACTTATTGAATAAAGTTTAGAAAAGTATTTAACTATTTACTCTGGCAACAAAAACACAATTTTCCTAATTAGTTTTAGAATTTCCTCAAATCTTCATATACTATGTTATGTTGTTTAGGTATATACGATAGTGGATCATTATAAACAGTGGTGAAGCATGATAAAATTATTTAGGAGACATAAAACAAGGGACCAAAATAAGAAAGTAAAATTTCATGCTGTATATTTTAACAAGGTTATAAGTAAAATAAAATGTAATGATTAAATTACAATAAAATAATTTAATGACAATTTTCAATTTTGTTATTACAGTGGAACTGATTAAAAAATCAATAAGTACAATACACTTTGTATGAAGGATAAGAAAAACTAACAACATATAAAACCACATTAATGTGTTATTTGTGCTTTTATACATTGTTCAAGTATTTCTTATCGATAAAAAAATGTTTGCATACACATAAAAACATAATGGAAAAGTAACGCAATTTTAACAAGTATATAAAAATCAAGGCAAACAAATAAAAAAAATTAATATACCACTCACTAAGTTTTACTTGTTAAAAGTTCAATTTATGATTCACATAGAAAAATTCCAAACACATCAAAAACGTTAAACCTCTTATAAGTTAGTTATTCACTAAATCAAACGTCCTATTGCCTTTTAAAATTACTCTTCAGATTTCCCAGATAATAAACATTGTTTGTGGAAATGAAATGATGCAGAAAAAAGAGAGAGAGAGAGAGATCCTATCCTGGAGGGAGAAAGGGAATCTGTATTCACTCCAAGAAATTCCCTCCAAAGTTTTGACATGTCTACCCAGACCTATATAGCAATTAAATGATACAAGTTGCATGCCCATTCTTTTCTAGTTGCATTCCCAATGCAATATCACCTGACGGGGTAGATATTTTGTATGTCTCTCCTAACAAAACGCCGGCATTAGGAGATCTGGTACCAGTTGGAGTAAAAATATGCCTGAATCTCTATTTATTTGCAAAAAAAAACACTTTACAATTACTTCGAATAAAATTAAAATAAAAGGTACTTGGTCATAAATTATTTGGGTAGGCACTGTCTACTTTCTCTCTCCTGACACTTTGAAGTGATTATACACCTAAAGGACATTCTGCTGTCTCAAATCAGTTTGTTTTAGTCCTCAAATATAATAAAAGTCCATATTGTACAATAAATAACTGGTCGAGATAAAATATAGCATTATATTCTGGGTAATGTGGCAAGTATCATAGCTAAAACTATTTTGGAATGAGCAATTAAATGGAAAGTTCCAAATAATAAAAAGCATCAACAGGAGAAATATTTTGGAAGCCTATTTCTGTATTTGAAATAAAATAATGTTGCTTTGTGTAATAAAAGCAGAATCAAGGAAAGAAAACACATTAAAATAAGTTTTCACTAAGATTTTCATCTTTCAAAATGCAATTTATTATAAAATGAGTTAATAGGCTATGCAAGAACACTACAACTTTTAATAAACAAAGAAAGTTAACACATAAAATACATTTCTTTCACTAAAAGAAAATCTTTAAACAAGAATTAAAAAGAAAAAAAATGTGTTTTGTATCTGAATCAACAAGCTAGAAAACATGCAATAACAAACGACGAAAATTCAAAATACAAATTACACGATAAAAAAATAATAAAAGTTATATAATATTTTATCAAAAAGCTACAATTCATACAATGCACAAAATGTTATTGGTCTTACCAGTCGCACATGACGAAACGCCAGTTGGTTTATGAGCAGTTACAACGTAGTTATAAGCCATCACTAAACTTTAAATTCGGATTAAAGGACTCAAATATGACATTGATTAGATAATGTCAAACAATATAGTTAAGCACGATGCAAATATTTTTCTATTATTTACCGCCGCAGAAAGCATAAAATTGTTGTTAAACTTTCCAAGTGCAGTTTAGTTGTAAGCATTTCTCAGGGTTATATTTAGACAAGAAACAATGCCAATTATTTTCAGAAACGAGTGGATAATTCATAACTAGACAGTAAAATCTTATTTGCTAGTTCTTTCACAGTTGCATTTCCGATTCCGAATAAGTATCGCACAAAGGAAAGATTTGCAAATTCTGATTGGATGAGAAAGTCGCATGATCCTAGGATCGTATTCCAACAATAGGATGTCGCATAGACACTAACGCGCGGAAGGTGGACCAACTGAACTACATTGTAAACAAAGCACATCTGATCGATTTAGCAATTTTTTTAAAGCGCGCGGGGGAAAAAATGTACAGGACGTACTTTTATAATTTTTGAAACTATAAAATTGATCAGGATTTAAAAATACATTTATCAGTAACATAAATATATTCATTAGTTTAAGTAAATTTAAATAAAGTGGCCAAAATCAAAATCGCTTTAGTTGGCTTTTCAACGCAGGTGAGACGCAAAAAAAGGTGAGATCGGACCTAAATAGTTGGTTACCAAGACGAGCGCTTATTCATTGCAACGCACTCCCGCCATAATACCATGTGATAAATACGTCATGCGGAGCCCTTCCACAGCTGGTTTCTTTTTGTGTGACGTCATGTACGTGTTTGGACGCAGATGAATGATAAGAGAATTGGTTTCATCATGTGGAAATTTATAATTCAATTCGTGTGTTCGTTTGATTTTGATACACACATGCGTATATACTTTACGCATGTGTGTATAAATGCGTATATATTTTACGTTTCTCAAGGGACTGGGTGAAAAATGCGGGAAAAACATAGAATGCAAAAATCAAATAGAAAAAAACTAAAGGTAGTAAAGATGACTCTTTCAAAAGGTATAATATGTATATTTTACGAAAGGAACATTATTATACATACCATTTTAAGACCATTTTAACACATTTAGTTACGAATCCTAGCGTTTAGGCTGAAAATAGTCCGTAATAGTGCATTGTTTTTTAGTCATTGAGTTCAAAGTGAATGCAGCATCTTCTAGGATTAAAATACTTTGCAGTTTTTTTCCTGGTCTTTATAAGAAAGAAAATAGTCTTTCCCTATTTGTAAGCTCTTCAATGCAATACTGAAAAAAGGGACGGGCTGTGTTTCCGGTTGTTCTTGTTCATATTCATCAACGGACGAAAAGTCCATAAGGTCGTCTACGGATGGAGCAGTAGCTTTTTCAGCTTCGCATGTTGCTAAGTTTTTCGGGATGTAATCGCCGAAATCATAGATAAGTGTTTCGTTGTCCTCCTCCGAGTCCACTGCAGCTGATCTGTTCCCGGTTCATTAGACGCTACGATTCCGCTTTCTTCAAAACAATGGGAAATGCACTGTTGTGTGACGTTTCTCCACGACGCAGAAATAAAATGCATAGCCTCTAGAACACTTAAGGGTGAGCGTCAGTAAATTTTCTGCCCTATCCGCGCTTTGTTAACTTTCGCGGCACACATATTTCGCCGAAATTCTGCTCAAACAGTTGCAAAATATTTTCTTATAGATAAAATGCTATGCTTAGATTATATTAAAACTAAATTTAATACCCAATAAAACATAGAATATATGTTTTATTTTAATTTAAAATATTTTTGGTGCTGCCATCTGTTGTAGTAATTTAATTCATACCGACTATTTTTATTTTTTAATGAGCATTTTTAAATGTCTATTCCTTCTAATACGCTATTAAATACAACAACAGATCATATATAATGCCATAATCACGGAAACGTAATTGAACTTGGACTTGAAGACAAAACTGCAGTCCTCAGTGATGTACATTCAGATCCCTTATCAAATTTATAGAATGATAAATTACCTTTCCGTGATTGTGGCATTATTATATATGATCTGTTGTTGTATTTAACACTGTATTAGAAGGAATAGATATTTAAAAATGTTCATTAAAAAATAAAAATAATCGGTATGAATTAAATTGCGACAACAGATGGCAGCACCAAAAATATTTTGGATTAAAATAAAACATATATTCTATGTTTTTTGGGGCATTAAATGTAGTTTTAATATAATCTAAGCATTGCATTTTATCTTTCAGAAAATATTTCGCAACTGTTTGAGCAGAATTTCGGCGAAATATGTGTGCCGCGAAAGTTAACAAAGCGCGGATAGGGCAGAAAATTTACTGACGCTCACCCTTAACTTTAGTTTGCAGGCGTCATTTAGCTTTCTATTTTCTAGTTCAGCTACAGCTTTCCGGACAAGTTGCTTTCTGTAATAAACCTTGAAAGATCGAATAATGCCGAGATAACAAGGCGGCAATTTGCAGGAAAAAATACGACACGCACATTAGACAGCTGCAAATCCGGATGTGCAGTGTATTGATCAATGAACAATATTTTACGATTTTGCAACTTCATTTGTTTGTTCAGTTTGCTCAAAAAGTCTTCGAAAAGGGCTTGGGTTATCCACGCTTTTTTGTTTGCTTCGTACTTTGTCGGAAAACTTCGAACGTTTTTGAAGCATCGTGGTTTGAACGACTTTCCAACAACAAGAGGCGTCAGCTTCTCACTTCCATCAGAATTACAGCACAGTAAAACCGTAAGGCGCAATTTAGACATCTTCCCTCCATGACAGGAGTCTCCTTTAGCAACGTAACTTTTATCCGGTAGAAGGTTAAAGAAAAGTCCGGTCTCGCCCGCATTGAATCGTCCTTTGGCTTGTATCCTTTGGTCAAATTTGGTAGATTTTTCTTCCATTCTTCTATTGTAGCTTCATCTACACTTGATGATTCTCCCGAAAGCGATCTATACACAAGATTATGTCTTTTTTTCATTCTGTCAATCCAGCCATTTGAAGCTGTGAAATCTTTCAAACCACCAAGCCTATCGGCGATTTCTAGAGCTTTTTCTCGTATTATCGTGCCATTTATAGGTACATTCGCGGCACGAGCTTCTTTCAACCACTTTACTAAGATACCTTCCAGCTCGTCGTACGGCGATTTTTTCAATCTCGATGTTTTTTTCAATGCATTCTTTTTTCTGTAGTATGGATTGCAGGGTTGTCACGGGAATTCCTTGCGATTGAGCGAACGCTAATTTGGTTCCGTGAAATTCATCAAATTGTTTAACAATTTCGGCTTTCTCAGCAACAGAAAAGTTTTTGCGTTTTTTACTCATCATTTTGGCACAGAAAGGTTAGAAATGCGACCACCGCGTGCTAAACAGCAACTGAAAGGCTTATCTGAAAACGTGGAGAAGGGTAAAGCCTGCCCCCCCCCCCCCCCCCGACGAAAGAAAAGGAGCCACCCCATCTGATTGGTTAACTGGAGTGTTCTTTCCCGGGAAGGGAGCAGTCCGCGACAGCGGGTGTTTAACAAAGGAAGGGGGTTGGGTGGAATCCAAGAAGACAGGAGTCTGGACAGGAAGACAAGAGTCTGTGGAATGCGTTTCTGTTTCCATGATTAACTTTCAACAACGTGGATTAACTTTAAAAAAGCACAAAAGGAAAAAATAGTAGTACTGCTTTTTTTTTTGTGAATTATTGCAAATTTTTTTGTGAATTATTGCAAATTTTAATTTTTTTTTTCTTTCCAGTCCAGGGAAGAAACGTAAAACGCGGGAAAGTTCATAAATAACAAACTTACAATCCGGGTTAAATTAACATGTATTGGTATACGAAAAAATGGGACCTGATGAAAAAAACGTAAAATGCGGGAAAAACGTAGGTTCGGGGGGCGTAAAATCGGGGTTTCACTATATATATATATATATATATATATATATATATATATATATATATATATACATATATTATATATATATATTCTGTATATATATATATAAATATATTAATATTTTATATTATTTACTTTCTACTTAAATCTTTTAAAGGCTATCAAACTACTAGTATTAGGAGTTTCTCCTGCTTTTATTGTAAATATTACAAATGAACTTTATTATGTTGTTGATTTTTTTTCATGCCCAAGTTGCACAAACAGCACAAGAAAGTCTTGCAATTTTTTTTCCTCTTTTAATATGAATATATCATTTTCATTTTAACAATTTAGTCACGTTTAAAATGCATTACCGTTTAAATTAGAATTAAATTAATTAACGTCTATGGGATGCCAAGTGTCTTCCTTGCCCTTCACTATGGGCGCCCATGTAACATTTTCCAGCAGGGAAACTCAAGGATGAGGCGTTCAATATCGACTAGCTTGTAACCTACGTTTGTAACCTTGAATATCCAGTTCAGCTTAAGTGATCCCTTGCAGTCCTCTACGGGCTCCCATTGCATGAGCTCCCTGCTTAATACTATTGCCCTCAGGACAGAACCTAACGGCGCCGAAGTTTCGATTTCCTCAGGGGGTAGTAAACAGTATTTCCAGACTCTCCAAAAGTCTCTGTGACATAAAAGGCTGAAACATTGCGCATTTGCCATGGGGTGGGGTACGACAGCCCAGTGGTTAGTGCGCGGGAATTGATTGCATTCAGTAGGCCCGGGTTAGAATCCTGAAACTGCTAAAACTGCCGCAGTGTTCACGTGGAGTACGATCACGTTAAACATGTACGTATGTAAGTCCTTCCGAGAGGTTGGTGGTACGGGAAGGAGGGTACGGTTCCTGTGGATGCCTCCTCCACTGGGTTCCGGTTTAAATTGGGTGGAACTCCCCCGCCGTCCAAACAGATACCTTACACCTTTTTGGTAGATCGGACGGTCTGGGTCTCAACAACAACACTTGCCATGAGCGCCCATAGGGATGTTGAACGTCACGAATATCAAATTAATGAATATTTACTGTACGTCTCGTCCGTGAGATTGTCCCCGCTGGAAAAAGTTATATTGATGTCCTTGCCATGGGCGCCCATAGGGGAGCATAAGGGAGCACTTACCTTCCCTTGAACATCAAGGTCCCAAATGTAGGTGTCAAGCTAGTGGATATTGTGCGTTTCATCCTTGTGTATGCTCTTGGAAGAAACTCTATGGACGTCCTTGCCATGAGAGCCTATAAAAATTATGAAAGCCACAAAAGTAGGCATCAAGGTAATGCATATTGTACGTTTCGTCCTTGAGTTCGCCCCGATTTAATAAGTTCTATGGCCACCTTTACTATGGGCGCCCATAGCAAGAGCATCCATATAACTTTTACAGGCAGAAAACAGAAGGGCGAGACATACAACATCGACTAGCTTGATATCTACATCTGTAAACTTGAACGTCGACGGGACAGCAAGTTCCCCCTCAAGACCCCCTATGGGCGCCCATGGCAAGAGCGTTTATAGAACTTATTCCATCGGAGGCAGATTCGAGGGCGACAATATCGACTAGCTTGACACCCTGTGGGCAACACCTTATTATCAACATCTCGTATGGGCGCCCATGGCAAAGGCATCTATAGAAATTTTTCCAAGGAGAGTATACTGAAAAATAAATTGTACAATATCTACTTATTTGATACTTACATTTGTGACCTTGAACGGTCACAGCAGGGAAAGTGACCCCTTCGCTCCCCTACGGGCACTCATGATGAGGACGCCAATAGAACTTTTACCAGCGGGATAAACATAAGGATGTGGCGTACAGTATTGATTAGATTGATATTTACATTCGAGTATTGTTAATATTATTGTATTAATATTGATAAATGTTATTGTCCCCTATGGGCGCCCATAGGAGAGTGTGAGGGGGAACTTACCATCCCGTGGATGTTCAAAGGTAGGTATCGAGTATCAAGCTAGTCGATATTGTACGTCTCACCCTTCAGTTTTTACCCCCCTGAAAAGTTCTATAGGCGCTCTTGCCATGGACGTCCATAAGGGAGCGCGAGGGGCACTTGTCCTCCCGTGGACGTTCAAGGTCTCAAATGTAGGTATCAAGATACTAGATATATTTACCTCTCACTCTTGAATTTGGACATTCCTAGAAAAGTTTTATGAACGTCCTTGAATCTCACTCCTTTTGAACAATGTGGACCCCCTCCTGCAATTACAACGCTATATTTTGACATTCATTCTCTCATCCGAGTTCTAATCACGTTAATTACAAAATGTTCTACCTAATTCCATTTTTTTACAGAATGCATATGCATATAGAATGCATATGCATATAGCTGTACGTATTCTCTCTCTTAAAATATCTAATTTCGAATTATTCGTGTTTTAATTAACTCTTTCTAATTTTCTACAGAATGGTAGAATATTTTGAAATCAATGTGATTGAAACACAGATTATTCAAAATTAGAGGTTTTACAAAAGAGAGAGAGAGAGAGAGAGTACGTATAGCCATGAAATTCTGTATGTAGATGTATTCTGAAAATAAAATCAGAGTTAGGTATAACATTTTATAATTAACATGATTAGAGCACGAATAACTGAGAGGGTATGAGTGTGTGTATCAAAAATATAGTGCGATCAAAATATAGTGTTGTAACTGCAGGAAGGGGTCGACCTTGTTTCGAAGGAGTGGGATTCAAGGGCGTTCATAAAACTTTTCCTGGAATGTCCACATTCAAGGATGAGAGGTAAATATATCTAGTATCTTGATACCTACATTTGAGACCTTGAACGTCCACGGGAGGACAAGTGCCCCTCGCGCTCCCCTATGGGCGTCCATGGCAAGAGCGCCTATAGAACTTTTTCAGGGGGTAAACTGAAGGGTGAGACATAGAATATCGACTAGCTTGATACCTATCTTTGAACAACCACGGGATGGTAAGTTCTCCCTCACGCTCCCCTATGGGCGCCCATAGGGGACAATAACATTTATCAATATTTATACAATAATATTAACAATACTCGAATATAGATATCAATACTGTATATCAGTGGTTCCCAAACTTTCTGGTCCGCGTACCCCTTAAAACCCTATTGCACGGGGAGAGGCGGGAGACGTTCGCTACGCCCCCTGCCTCTATTCAAAGCTGACGTCATCCGATCTCTAGTAGTATTATTGCTCGAAGTTACAAGTGCTTTGATGTCCAAGCTGCATCAGAGTATCGTCACCGTTAATCATGGCAATGTGCCAAAACGAAACCTACTCCCAAACAATTTAATTTTGTTTAAAGATATAATCTATTTGTTTGAAATTAATTTCATGAATGTATTTAATTCAAAGTTATTTAGAAAAAATGTTCATTATTATTTTATTTAAAAAATAAAATTAAAAAAAGAGTGGAGAAAAATAATGAATTTAATTTTTTATAAAACTAACTATTGATTAATTAAATATTGCGTGTTGTTCGCGGACCCCAGGGGTCCGGAGACCCCAGTTTGGGAACCACTGCTGTATGTCAATATAATCAATACTGTACTTCACATCCTTGTGTTTATTCCGCTGGTAAAAGTTCTATTTGCGCCCTTACCATGGGCGCCCGTAAGGGAGCACACGGGGCCACTTGCCCTACTGTGAACGTTCAAGGTCACAAATGTAGATACCAAATTAGTAGACATTGTACTACTTATCTTTCAGTATACCCTCCTTGGAAAAAATTTCTATTGACGCCTTTGCCATGGGTGCCCATACGAGATGCTGATAATAAGGTGTTGCCCACAGGGTGTCAAGCTAGTCGATATTGTCGCCCTTGAATGTGCCCCGCTGGAATAAGTTCTATAAACGCTCTTGCCATGGGTGCCCATAGAGGGTTTTGAGGGGGAACTTGCTATCCCGTCGACGTTCAAGTTCACAGATGTAGATATCAAGCTAGTCGATGTATGTCTCACCCTTCAGTTTTCCGCCTGTAAAAGTTATATGGGTGCTCTTGCTATGGGCGCCCATAGCAAAGGAGGCTATGGAACTTATTAAAACGGGGCGAACTCAAGGACGAAACGTACAATATCGATTACCTTGATGCCTACGTTTGTGGCTTTCAAAATTTGTATGGGCTCCCATGGCAAAGACGTCCATAGAGTTTCTTCCAAGAGCATACACAAGGATGAGACGCACAATATATGCTAGCTTGACACCTACATTTGGGACCATGATGTTCACGGATAGGCAAGTGCTCCCTTATGCTCCCCTATGGGCGCCCATGGCAAGGACGTCAATAGAACTTTTTCCAGCGGGGACAATCTCACGGACGAGACGTACAGTAAGTATTCACTAATTTGATATTCGTGACGTTCAACATCCCTATGGGCGCCCATGGCAAGTGTTGTTGTTGAGACCCAGATCATCCGATCTACCAGAAAGATGTAAGGTATCTGTTTCGACGACCGGTAAGTGCCATCCAATTTAAACCGGAACCCAGTGGAGGAGGCATCCACAGAGACCGTACCCTCCTTCCCTTATCACCAACCTCTCGAAGGACTTACAGACTCATATGTTTAACGTGATCGTACTCCATATGAACACGGCGGCAGTTTTGACAGTGGCAGGAATTGAACCCGGGGGCTGTCGTGTCCCACTCCATGGCAAGTGTGCAACGTTTCAGCCTTTTATGACACAGACACTTTTGGAGGATCTGGAAAGACTGTTTACTACCTCTGTGGAAATCGAAACTTTGTCTCCGTTAGGTTCTGTCCTGAGGACAATAGTATATAAGCTGGGATCTTATGCGCTGGGTGTCCATAAAGGACTGCAAGGGAACACTTAAGCTGAACTGGATATTCAAGGTTACAAATGTAGTTTACAAGCTAGCGATATTGAACGCTTCATCCTTGAGTTCCCTCATGGAAAATTTACATGGGCGCTCATAGTGGAGGGAAAGGATGACACTTGCCGTCCCATAGACGTTCAAGGTTAGACATGCAAGTCTCAATCTAGTCGATATTGAAAGCTTCATCCTTGTGTTTATCGCCGATGAAATTTGTTCTACGGTGTCCTTGCTATGGGCGCATATAAGAGAACGCTTGATGGAACTTATTATACCGTGTACATGTATATTACAAGCAAGTTAATATGGAACGCCTCATCCTTGAGTTTGTCATCCCTGGCATTAGTTCTATGGGCGTTCTTGCCATGAGCTCCCATAGCAATTCCAGCGCGCTAACGACTGGGCTGTCGCGCCCCATCCCATGGCAAGTGTGCAATGTTTCTGCCTCTTATATCACAGAGACTTTTGGAGGGTCTGGAAAGACTGTTTACTACCCCCGAGGAAATCGAAACTTCGGCTCCGTTAGGTTCTGTCCTGAGAGCAATAGCAATAGTATTAAGCAGGGAGCTCATGCAATGGGAAATCGTAGAGGACTGCTATGGGCGCCCATAGAGGAGTGTAAGGGGATCGTTTACCCTCCCCTGGACGTTTAAGGTCACAAAGTCAATTTTTTCCCTCTCATACTTTAGTTTGACCACAAGGTCGACTCCCTCCTACAATTACCACACTATGTTCTTGATAGTGCAATATTTTTAACACTCTCTCATCTAATAAAACCAGAAGTAACTCGTAATACTAGTAGTTTGATAGCCTTGAAAAGACTTTAAATAGAAAATAAATAAATAATATAATAGAAAAAGTAATGAAAATTATTAATAATAAAATAAAATTTAAATTATATATATATATATATATCTGTGTGTGTGTGTTTTCAATATCAAAATCGCGCATAGACTAATTGAACTGTAAATTTCCGCATGCAGAAAACAAAGACCTCTCATCATCCAACTGCCACCACAAGGTCAGATGAAATTCGCGCCTGACGTAGATATCATGTGGTGTATTTTCCCGGGAGTGCGTTGCAGTGAATAAGCTCTTGTAAAAAAAATGCGGGAATCTTGAATTTGATCTGGGATCTGAAAAATACATGCAATCAACAGTGAAAAGAACATGCAAAACAAAGTAAACTTCCCAATTTTTTGTAAATATAAAAAAAAAAACGTTTTGGTCTCTAATTTGTATATAAATAAAAATGCTTGTTACCTGCCTGTACTTCAAGAAAAAAAAAAATTAACTGATTTTTGTATGCTATTTCTGTTCTTTGTTCATTTACACTTCCTAGGGAAACCTTGAGTGTAATCGCCAAATTTTCTAAAAAATATTCGGATAACTAATTTTGATTTAACCCCTTGGAAAAAATTTGCTGCAAAATCCAAGTGGTTTTCCATAGGCACAATCATTAAATATTTGGAAATTTGGTTAATCCGGAGAATAACCCACCATACTTTTAGCTCGCTCGCCAAGTGTTTCGATTACGAGCGCTATATGTTGTAATCTTATGTAAAGCACGCTTTATGTTGTAATCGGTAATCTCTCCAAGTTGGCGCATTTTCCCATGTTTTGAACACGGGAGAATGCGCCAACTTGGTGCGATTTGAAGGGGGGGGGGGGGGGGGCTATTATCCAGATTTACAGGGATTTTTCAATTATATTGTGCCTTTGTTGGGCTTTCTTTCCTTCCATTGTGATGAATTGCAAAAACAAGGCAGTGGGGGAAAAAGAGGACAAATTATAAAATGCTGAATCTATATCATGTTTTAGCAATTTATCACCAGTTTTGGTACTTTTATCACTACCAAATCAGTAAAATAATTAAATTATTCCTATATTTTAAAACTTGTACAAATCTACCTGGATTTCACATCTAATTGTTTTTATAGAGATTAGTATATTATCTTACAACTATATTTCGAAAATTATTAAGAAAGTTTTGCAATTCCTCTCAAGCTGTAGTATTCTTGTTCAGATTAAGTTGTCTTTGTAAATTGAAACTCGTCTAGTTAAGTTTTGAAATTCCATTTTAAGATTATTGAGTCAAGGATTATGTCAAGCAAAATTGGAATTTTACTTGATTTTTTTCTTTTTTTTCAGGTGTTCTAAATTTAAGCATAATCTGTAATGGAAAAGTAGAAGTCTAAAAATATTTTATATATGTTTCTAAAAGTTCTATACAAGTAGAAAATGACTGATTTGACGATAAAAAATATTTTGCACCAAATTATATTTCATGAATGTGGACCCATATTTTTACAATAGATATGTGCTTTGTTCAAAAAATTATGAAAGATCATGTATTGTAAAGCATGTGTTTTCTGTGGGGTTTTACCGGATAAAACTGTCAAAAACCCAAAAGCTACGAACAAAAGGGGAATTTGATTTAAAAACAATAAAACCACCATGTCAATCATAAGATTGATCACCCATATAAATTTGAACAAATAAATATCAAGGTATAATGGTATAATAAATATCAAGGTATAATGGTATAATAAATATCAAGGTATAATAAATTTTAAAATATCAAGGTATTCTGATTTTGTTTTAAATTAAAAACAATATTTATAACTTTTCTGAATTTTTGATATTTTAACATTTTAGAGATAGCACAATTTGTTTTTAATATTCGGGTTCATTACACCCACGTAGCATTCAATAACACAACAAGTTTAGAACTTTTCTCTAGTCCTAAACGATTTCGCAGTTTAGAATGGATGATTCCAAAATTTGAAAATATTCTTTCTGCAAAGGCCAAACTAGCAGGTTGCGATATCAGCATTATTGCTAGTTCAGCTAATTTAAAAGCTGTGATCCTGAAAACTTTCACACTTCGAAATACCTTTCCACCACGTTATCGGATTGGTGAGTTTTGCACTTGTACTGAAGTAAGATGTTGGGAATGGGCTTTCTTGGGCTTCAAGTGTAGTCAGAAGTGGTAAACAGCCTTAAATTTTTTCTGTAGTTTAAAAACGAGCAGTTTCCATTTGGCTATCTGTTAAGTCTTTATATTTCAAACGCATTATATAAGCGAGGAAATGGATTGGCATTAATGTCTGTTCTAGTCTTTTCTGAACAATTTTAATGTGTGGTTGCAGGGAATCTTCTTTCATAAGACTTAGCCAAATGTGGCATGCATTGGCCAGTGTTGCTGTATCTCTTTATAGGCTTACATTTTAGCTGGCAAAAAAAAATTTTCTTCCAAATATTTATTTCCAAGGGGCTATAGACATCTTTTTTGTACCAATATAATAAAAATAACAATAAATTTATTCAGATCAATTAAATATACAATTTACAAATAGAGTTGCTCTCTTTCAATTATTATATATTGTTTTACTATATTTATTTTATTAATCCCCCCCCCCCTTAAAAATGCAAGGGGCTAGAAACTAAAACCTTGCACATGGTACATGAAAACTAGTTACAGTACTGATTGAGGGTAACTGGATTTCGATTGGCAATATTGTTTGTTTCTTTCTCATTTGACAGTTTTTGACATTAAGGTTTTTGACGTGACGGTTAAAATCATAGATTAAACTGGATAAAACCGTCATGCGTTAAAAACCTGCCAACCCTGTTTAAAACACTCGCTGGAGCACGATAATTAAAATTTATCAGCAATTAATTTTTTTCATATGACTTCTAAAGAGTTGAATGAATTTTTTTTAACTGGCATAGTTAAATTTATGTAGGATATTACACCTATAACGGTACAATACAATTGTGACTCACACTACATCGAAAAAGAAGACTTTTAGAGTATATTTTGAAATGCTGATTTCTTCCTCTTGTAAAGTAAGAAAAATTATTTTTTGTTGATTTATGGTTCATCAGTAATCAAAATTTGGATTAGGAGGAAAATTAAATTAAAACATACAATTTTAAAGTTAGAGGAAGGTATTTTATGTGTGACTCACACTACAGGCTAAACGTGACTTACACTACTACTCACTTTTATTTTTGATAATTGATTTTTTTATTGATTAATATTTTACAATTTTCACAATATGAGCTGTTTGCAGATAAGACAAGTTTTTTATGATAATATTTGAACTGAACAAAGTGAAAAAAGCAAGAAAATGTTTACTTTCAACGCATAAGAATATAATAAGTTAATGTTGAAAAATGTATAATGCATTCGCTGATCAAATGCAGGTTCAGAAATTTTTTCTTCAGGAATGTCATCCAAATCAATATCTGATATATCATCAGCTTTTGACCAAGAAAATTTTCTTGAATCCATGTCAAACCGCAAAAATTTTACGGTTATTACAGATAAGCCACATGTTGCAACAATTTGTCCAATAAAGTACTTAATTTGTCTTTTTCTACGAAAAGGAAGTAACTCTCATTCACCAACATTAAATGTTATGTTATCTGGCATAATATCGTCAGCAAGGAATTCTTCATCAGATTCTGTAAGGTTATCTGTTTTACCTGAGGTGAAATCAAATGTTATATGCTGCTTCTGATCAACAGATACAATTGAAATTTTCATTTCATATGGTGAGATCTTTCTAAAGAAATGCATTCACCTTATTTCAGGGATTGCCTTAATTTTGAGGCCATTTGGAGTCCATAGATTTTTTAAATGTGACTTCCGTGTATTTATAGTTTCCTCTAATACATACAATATTGTTATTTTTGGACAAAATTCGGTGGCAAAGGCTTTATGAGGGTCTTCTCTTTAGTTGTATGGGGGTCAATAGTTCTGGACAAAGTTGCCTCCCTTAATCTACACTTTATGGTTCCACCAAGCTCATTAATTGCACCCTTGCCATGGCTTGTGGCTGTAAAATGCCATTGGAACTGATTATAAATTATTGTACACAAACACAAAGAATACTTCTGTTTAAAATGCTTTCCAGTGCCATCTGATTGGTATATAACAGATTTCACATTAAAGAGAGGATAATCTCTCAATTTTTGCATGAGTGTATCATTAAATACAGATCTTCCAAATCTTTATTACACACCACAAGGCGGATAAATTCTGTTATACTAGTATTTGGAAGGAAAGGGCAAGCATTTAACAGGAGCATGATATTCTCGTGGTAAATGTATAAGCAAAGATTTGCAGGGGTTTAATGTCTTAAGCAAATGTTTTGTGATCAAAGATCGCAAAATTTACTTCTCCCAATTAAAGCAATAGGATTTGTCTTTTTAAACTGCTGTTACTCCTAATATCAATAATAAATAACGTGTCAGAATTTTTTGCTTGCTGCCAAATTCTTTAATTATTTTAAAGTCCTTAGTACCTGGGGTTTGATAAGACACTGCATCAGAAAGGTTAAATTTTTTCACAGCGTTGCAAGTTTCAACTGATATAGTTCCTCTTTTAGGACATTTTTTAAGTTTAGACCCATGTGAACTGCCTGGAATAATGTTTTAACTACTGCTTTCCTTTTGAAAGGGCTATTAGAGAGGACCCTCTTAGCTTTTGCCATTGCTTTTCCATATGAACTTTTGGTTTTGAATGCTTTTTTCGGAGTGACAGTGTCTGGTAGAAGTTCAGCAATCAAAGATTTTGCACATCTCTTTTTTTCTCTGTATTTCTTCATCTTTTCTCTCTTTTTTGCCCATTGAATATCCTTTTCTTCTGTTGTATATTAAGTTCTCTTTTCTTTCGGTTTGATTTCTGATGCTCAGTCTCCACTTTGCAAAATTCTGAACAAGTCCCTGCTTCCTTAAACCTTTTCTTTGTTCTGCTTTATGCTGGGTTGCAGTTTTTGCCATCATTTGGAAAAACATATAATTCAATATATTTTCTTACATTTGAAATAAACTTTTAGCAAAATTTGGACCAATAATTTAATAGTAAAAAAGAAGCAAGAAGTGTGACTCACACTTCTTTCTCATACTGTGACCCACACTACAGAAATTTATTTTTTATAATTTTTTTTTCCTTTACAGGCGTAAAAGAAAACAAAATGACTGAGCTAATGTATAAAGCTTATTATGTAGCAGGAAAATACAAATTATGGTCACTGAAAATTATAAAATTAATTTTTGCAAGTTTTGTGTGACTCACACTACATGTACTAATCCTTTTTTAAAAACCAAGGTTAACCATAGATTCAAATAACTTATACAGCTAAATTGTCATGTATTTTCTAATTACAGTATTACTACTTGCGTTAAATAATCAAACATTTCATATCAACACTATTTATTGAAGAATAAGCCAAAGAAAATCTGACTACAATATGGTAGATTGCATCTCTATCCAATCCCCACTCGGGGTGAGGCGCTATATGCAAGAGGGAGTGGATCTTCCATTTCCACCTCACCTAAGTGGTAAATTAACCTGTGGATCAAGCCGTAAGTTATTCGGTACTCGTGAAGCAGGCTCTTCCAGATGGCGGAGAGGAGCTGGTCTTGTGGCCTGTCTCCAGACCCATCGGCGACTGGGGTCGGGCTCTTCGGACCTCATCCGGTGAATGATTTCATCGATTTCGCTCCCTCGGCTGTGCTCTCACCGGTCGGTTCATAGGTAGTTGTGCCTTCTTCCCTAGTAGTCGGCATAAACCAATAGGTTGCCGCAGGAGTTGGACTTTTCTCTGCATCTCTATCCAGGCAGACACATTTGGTGGAGTGTGTTGCCAGATGCAAAAGTTTAAATACTATTACGACATAGAAATTATAAAATTTTATCTATATACTAAAGAATTCCAACAGAAAAAATAAAGTTAAAAAATGTATAAAATTTGTCCTTCTGGTATACTTTGACATGGAAATGACCATTGGTAATACACACACACACACACATATATATATGTGTGTGTGTATAGTATATCAGGGTGCAAAATAAGGGAATATTATTTAGTAGCAAACTGCTGATCAGAATTTTATTTATATAGCAGTTTTGACATTTTAACTAGCAGTTCATAACTATTATTTCTCAATTTCCTAAGAAATGTACCTATAAGTATATTGAGATGTCAAGTTTGAAAGAAAACAAAAAAAAACCAACAGTTGACTTTTTTTAATTTTATTTATTAATTTATATTTATGTATGTGCAATAAAATTACCATATCAGAGAAATCATGTTCTTATTCAGAATCTGTCAAAGAAACATATTTTTGTTCACTTTCTGTGTTTTTAACCAGTTTGGGAAAAAAGAGAAATATGCAAGCGTGGGAGAGAAATTTGTAGTAAGGAGCAATGCGCATTTATGAAAAGATTTTTTTCTCAATCGTAGATCATTTGTCGTGATTTTTAAAATTACGTCTCAAAATATGATGCAAATTAATTTTTACATCTCAAAATACAAATTTCCCATCTTAATATGTGATGCGATACCACTTATTTTGCATCATGGTATATATATATATATGTATATATATATACACTCTATAACAAAAAAATCATTGCACCAAAAAGGAGTTGTCTGATTGTGATAAAAATTGGTGGATGTGAAGAACATACATTGAAAAAGAAACGATTAAAATTTCAGAGTAATTTAATGATTTAGAGTTTGACCGTATACAAAGGGAGGAAGTCAATAAGGCATTGGTCTACCTCTGGCCTGGATGCAAGATGTCATCCGGCGTGGCATAGACTGATAAAGTTCACGGATGGTGTCCTGCGGAATGTCTTGCCAAATTGTCTCCAAGTGTTGGACTAAATTGTCAAAATTCTGGGATGGTTGCAATCGCCTTCCCATAACATCCCAAATGTGCTCTATGGGAGAGAGATCAGGAGACCTAGCTGGCCAAGGAAGTGTTGGGCAAGCTTGAAGACAATTCATAGCAACATTTGCCGTGTGCTGTTGGGCATTATCTTGTTGAAAAGTAAGTCTGGGGTGTCGCAAAAGGAACGGTAACACAACTGATCATAGAATGTTGTCTACATACTACTGTGCTGTTAGTGTGCCAGAAATTACTACCAAAGACATAAGATATCCGCAATCGAAATGCAGCAGAAATTTTAACTACAGATTCAGAATCACTCCTTATATACCAGGGTTGCAAAAAAGCCGGCTAAAATTAATAAAAGCCATGCCAGTGACTTTTATTGGTTTTAACTGGCTTTTTTCGGCCAAAATCGGCTTTTTTTTTGCCAAAATTGGCTTTCTATTTTAACAGAAAAAAGTGAAGGATTTTAATTTCAAATTATACATTTTTAAGTGTTCTTTAACTAATTTTAAAGGTATTTTATTGGGTTAGAATTTAATAAATAACTTTATTTCTCAATAATGAAAACATTAATATTGGAATACCTGCTAGTGCAAAAAAGCCAGCTAAATTTTAAAAAGGCATACCAACTGCTTTACTTGGTTTACATTGGCCTTGAACACATTTTTTTTTAAATGTTATTGTTTTAAATAATGAAATATTTTATTTTAGGCCAGCAATTGCTTAGTTGAAGACCCAGACCGTCCGACTCGTCCAAAGGACTAGGAGCAACTATTTGGACGGCCGAGCAATTGCTTAGTGATATATCTTATTAGTTAACTAATTTTAAGGATTTTATTGATATGTAAGAGTCTTATTTTCACTTATAAATATTTAAAATCATGCATAAAGTCATTTAATAATAAACACTATTTATCACTATTGAAAACAGTATTGGGAATAACATATGCATGAACTCTTTTGAATAGCATCAAGCTTTTCAAAAATTTATTTTAACAAGTTTTAATTTGAGACCAATTTTTAACCTTTCTTTATTGATCTCTCTTGTTAGCAGTGTGTAAATAGTAGTGTGTAAAAAAAATGTTTTTCCTTTTTGAAGTAAAATTGATTTTTTTCCTTTTTGATGTGTGGTGATTTGTCTGTTTAGTTAATTACAGTCTTTAAAATGTGTAGTATATGTAATGTAGAACTATGCATTATGTAACAGAGGCTTTCAAAACACCATATTGGTGTCTAATTTAATGCATTCTCCTCAATATACACTGCTGGCCATCCAAAATGCAACACCATGAAGGAAGCATCCAATAAGCATGAAATTTTCACCATACGTAGACCTCGATAGCATATACAAATGAGCAGAATTTTAGTTCATATGCAAATCATGTGCGCCAGTAGCGCCACCTACAAGCGGTCCTTCACCTGACGTTATGGTTTGGGGTGACATTGGATTTTACTCCCGCACCCCCCTAATACGCATTGCTGGTACACTCAACAGCCACCGCTACATTTATGAAGTTTTGGAGCCTGTTGTCTTACCTTACATTCAAGGCTTGTCTGCGGCCAAGTTTCAACAGGACAATGCGAGACCACACGTGGCACATCGTTCAGCATTTCTTCATTGCCCACTAAGTTCCACTGCTCCCTTGGCCCGCCCGTTCTTCAGATCTGTCTCCCATTGAACACGTCTGGTCGATGATTGGCAAATGACTAGCCCAGCAAACACCACCAGCTGCTTTCGACAGATGAAATTTGGCAACGTGTGGAAGCAGTATGGACTGACATGCCCCAAGAACACATCCAAAGTCTCTTTCTTTCAATGCCGAGACGTGTAGCAGCAGTTATTGTCAGCCACAGCGGCTGCACAAAATACTGATTTCTTCGTGTTCTGCAAGTCGAACGGAGCTGTATTTCCAATCAATTCATCCTTGTACTTTATGTTCTTTGTCCAATAAATTTGGATTTGATATCTCTTGTCTTTCATGGTGTTGCATTTTGGATGGCCAGCAGTATATATATATTTTTCCTTTTAGACATACTACCTTCATAGTATTTTTCTAGTGGTCATAAAATCTTGTGTACTTTGTAATATTTAATAGAAGTTTATAAACATTTAGGAGTGCATCAAAGATAAAGTAATGCAAATTTAATGTCAATTAGCTGTAAACCACCTTTTCTTAATAAAAGACAGCTTTTTTTAATAAAAGCCGGCTTTTTTTAAGTGGTTAAAACCAAAACATGCCCGCCGGCTTTTTTTGGCCTGACTAAAATCCGGCAACTCTGTTATATACACCTGCTGAATGCACAGTTCCGATGCGCTGGAGCTCCCACTATTTATTCATTGGACACCAAATTTTATTCATTTGCATGTTTGCTCAAAATGTCTTTGCATATGAAATTTCATTACAATCGGACAACTCCTTGGTACAACAATTTTTTTGTTATAGAGTATGTATATATATAAATAAAAATATTATATGAAATTCCAGTAATAGATTAGCTATAAGTTGTAACTCAAACCATAACTTAAAATATAAGATAGCTACGTATAAAGATGTAAAAAAATAGAGATTCATCAATCAAAAGGAGAATAAAAATCAAATATCCAGTCATCAAGCAATATATAATCTACAATTATCAATGGTGGGACTTCAAAATTGAAAAACAGAAAATGACCAAGCATTAAAGCCAAACACGTGGAAAAGCACTAGACTTAATGAATTCATATTGAACAGATTTGTTATCAAGGTATCTATTCAAAATGACCAGAAAAAGCTTGTTTCTGAAGGCTGAGATAGATAATATCTATAAACTCAGTCTACTGAGCCAACAAGCTTAAAGATTGAAAAATAAAATAGAAATCAAAGGTACTTTAGAGAAAATACTGCACTTGTTGTCGTAAAGCAATAAAGAACGAGACTACTGTTGCCATTTGCAAGAGATAAAAGTGGAGATCAAATATTGCCAATCCTGAGGTATGAATAACAGTATTGCAAATAAAATGTTACAGGTTCACCTATAAAAGCTGTGTAATAAAAGACGTGAAAAATAATGAAAGCAAGGGGACAAATGTTTAAGTAAATGTAAATACATTGTAATGCTAATACTAGAGAAAGTTAATAATTAGCTAATATAAGATACTAAGGAGGATATTTGATAATATTCAGCTAATTTAAACTTATTAACTATACCTTTTACTAAATATACTGGATATTTATATAAAATACTGGTATTTTTTAGGTTATTAATGTGCAAAGCATGAAATGTTTTATCTGATAATCTATAAATTCAAAGAAGTTGATTAATTATAATATTTATGAACAATTGGATAGAGTTACAGGAATTAAATGGTAATATTTTATTAATATTAAAATAAAAATAGTCTTTTTTATCATATAAATTAGTAATTATCCTATTAGTTGGTTCAATAATTAGATTAATATCCAAAAAATTAACACTATTACTAATAGAGGCTTCATTAGGAATTAATTCCAAATTATCCGGATAGAAATCTGTATCTATGGCATAGTTGTCAGTAAATACTAAACAAATCAGATCATCTCTCTCAACATATCTGTAAATTTTATAATCAGTTGAAGTAGAAGTATTTTCATAATGATATATATATATATATAATACATATACATTTTTGGGTCAACCCCCTAGGCGTAACTTTTAGTTTAACTAGCCACTACAACTTTACTTTAATGTAAATTAGGACTATGTAATATTTTCACTGGGTGGGGTGCTTCCACATGTGTCCAGGAATTTTATGAACGAGTGAGCAGGTGGGAGGTATGTTATTTTACTTATACACCTATCGCTATACACAAAACACATATTATATATATATATATATATGTCCTCACTCGTTCATAAAATTCCTGGATATATAGGGAATCACCCCACCTAGTGAAAATATTACATACTCCTAATTTATATTAAAGTAAAATTGTAGTGGCTACTTAAACTAAAAGTTATGCCCAGGGAGTTGACACAAAAGATTAACTGAAGTAAAAGTTACACTCATCGAGTTCTCACAACAAAGATGCATATCCAGGTGACATGTATAAATGGTGTGAGACTATAGCCACTAACAGAACCAAAATCGCTCAATTAGGAAACGAGATGTAAAATTCTCGGGGCTAGTTAAGCTAAAAATTATGTCCAGGAGATTGGCACAAAATATGCATATTCAGGTGACACATATAGATGGTGCAGAGACTATAGCCATCATCAGAATCAAAATTGCTGAATTAGAAGCCGGGATAAGAAATTTGGGAACTACCTCAATTAAAATATATGCCCATGGGGTATCTGAGCAATATAATCACCAGCGGGGGCTAAAATTTCCAGAAAAATGACATCAGATAAAAGGATCATGTTGAAAATTTAATTTTCAAGCTTTTTAACAAATATTTAATGTTTCTTTAATTTTTAGGCATTTTTTAATGTTAAATAGCTGAAAAAGTAAGACAGCTGGGTAGGTCAAGTAACCCCTCAAACTGAGTGTTACATTTTACTCACGATTTACAGAAACCCCTGAAATATCATAAATAATCCCTCACTTATTAAAAGGAAAACATGTATCGAAGATTTTTTAGATTTTAATTTCCTAAATCTAATACAAAACAATTTCACCATGAACGAAAACTGAAAGAACTAGGTTAATAGAATTAATAAAAGAAATCAAAATTACATAAAACGAGTCATTTATTTTCAAGTGTTTATTTAAACTTCCAAATTTATTCATAAAAAAGGACAAGAGAGAGAACACACACATTCTTAAATGTAAAAAACTAAAGCCAAATTAGCGAAACTGAGCTGATTTTCAGAAGTCCCTCTTCACATTTTATTGCTGTTCTTATTTTCTTTGGCAAAAAAGCACCTGCAAACCACGGACAATATTCAATGTGAAACCTGCAATGTCTGGGGTTTTTTTTTTTTTTTTTTTTTGTAATCCAAATTTCTAATATTGTGGATATACCATTCATTCGCTCAGGACAAGGCAGTAAAAGAGACGTGGCCTTAAGCAAATATTCCTGTATTCTCTGCATTTTCCCCTGAAAATTCAGGGGAAAATACACTACAGCTTTCATGAAAGTTTTCTTTCTCTAAAAGAAGATGTAGTGCTGCCATCTAGTTGCATATTCCATCACTTATTTCCAATAATTCTCGATTTAATTGAACTAAAAATTCAGATTTTTTCAATAGAAATTGTAATATATATTGTATAACAAAAACATAATTTGGGGTGTTTTCTTAATGGTGCCGTGCATCCCAGCGTCCTTCCCCAATGACCGCCCCTGGTATCCATGTACCTGTTTTCATGATTATTATGTTTTCGTCAGCATGAAATAACAGATATCTTCAAGAAGTTGCAGCAAGAAACTTGCTATAAGCAATGGCGGCTCGTGATCAATACATAGAGAGAGGCTCTGATTAAAGCATGTTTTATTTATATAGTACATATCTATAAATAAATTGAAAATATGATTGTATATGTGTTTGTGTATAAGAATAATTGGCTGCTAAAACTTGAATTTATAATAAAACTTATAAAGTTTTATTATAAATTTAAGACTTTTAAACATTTTGCTTTGAGAGTGATTTTTACTATATATTTTAAATGTCTTAGGAAATTATTGTTTCTTAGTTTTATAATTAAATTTGATAGGTTTTTTTTTTAAAGATTTGATAGTTGAATATTCTGTGCTGCAAAAAGAAACGTTGAATCATATTAGGTTTATAGGCATCTATGAAATATTTACCAGTCTTCATAATTTTTTACATTCAAGAGTCAAAAGCATATGATGTGGGCTGCATATAAATTTATTTCATTCCGAGGTAAATTAATTTCTGTAACAATCTAATAATTGTGTATAAAAAGCTGTACACAATGTTAAATCAATTGCATATATATTAAAATTTGGTTCTTTTGTTATCAACGCCTTAATAAACTTAATAATCCACTCATTTATATGCACTTACAACAAATATATAAAAAGGTTATATTGACTTCCTATTACTTTGATTGGTTTTTTAGCATTTTTGGCTACATTGGTGTCGTTATTTAACATTGTTTTCAAATGTGGTATAATGTGAAAATGCTGCATGAGAAAAGAGTTGACCGATTTAATTTGCAATTTTTGCATGTAAAGTTTATTATATAAGTTGTTTTATGAATTAACTACTAACATATCAAAATCGGGGCAAGCCAGGGTTTTGAAATTGGTATTTTTTGTTTCCTACTGATAATAAAATTACTGTATAATTTCATATCTGATGATTATAAAATACCTTTTATAAAATGATCATGTATATTGATTATCAAAAGATTTTATATGATTGACTGACAGTTATTTATTTTATATTATAAACACGTTTTATATTGAAAAATAGTTTTCATAAAATGATCATACTTTGATTATCAAAATATTTTACATGAATAACTGCCATTTATTTATTTTATATTAAAAAAACGTAAATATGTGTGCGTTCTGTATATTTGTACTCGCTAAAAGTAAATAGCATTTCATACTTCCTAGACAATAAGAATCGTACAAAATTTTGGTCAAATCGCACTATTCATTATTTGGATATCGTGTCCACAGATTCTTACATACATAAACAGCCATTTACACATGTAGATCACGTTAAATTTGATTTAAAGAATGTTTTCAGTATTTAAATCCGTCAAAAAGAAAAATTTAATCATTCAAACCATCACAGTTTCCCATTATATACATATATGTAGAGAATGTAACAAATTTTTGATGAGACTTATATATGAATTTTTATATTTTAAAAATATAAACTATTGAACAATTTAAAATAGAATTACTTATATAACTTTAAAAACAAATTAAGTTATTCTTGTATAAACGGTCATTTTATTGAAGGATTTATTTAAAAATACCAAAAAAATACCAATGCCAATTCTTAAGACCCATGATAAACTGGCTTATTTTCTGTCGAAGGCCGCTCATATGCTGCACATAATGCTTTGAAAATAGCCAATGCTCATATTCATTCATTCAAACTCACAATAGTATTTGAAACTATGTATCTTTGTTCTATCTGGGTCGCTCTGAATTCGCGACCCTACGACGAAACTACAGTGTAGAAGATTTTTGTAGTGTTGCCATCTTATAACACATTCAGCAACTACATTGTCGATTTTAGTTGCTGAATGTGTTACAAGATGGCAGCACTACACTTTTGTGGAAGGACGTTTTGAAAAAAATTTGCAAAATATGCAAAAAAAATTTAATACATTTATATAAATAAAAATAATAATGTAGGGGCTTTTTATGAGGAAGTCACTCGCCTTGCGAACTTTTAGTTCTATGAGAACTAGCAATTTCAGTACTTTAAAAGTTCTCAAAAATTGTGGTTTCTAGCAAGTTTCTTGCTGCCATTGCAAATATTGGTTATTCGTTGCTGATGAGCACAAAATAAGCTTGAAACTAACTGGTCCATGGAGTGTCTTTTGAATTTGGGGTACTCCCCTTATAGGTGGGTTTTGTGTTTATGAACACACTTCAATCAAGTATAACAAATCCCAGCCTTATTAAGATTTACTTTTAAAAAATTATTGTTTCTTTTAATTTTCTGAATTATTCAGAGAACTTTTTTTATTTCAGTTTCTTTAACAGAATTGAATAAAAATTAAAAGTATCTATCTGATACATGAAGAATTAAAACAAATTTGTTGCAAACTTTTGAAATGTATGATAACAATAAAATTAGACACAAACATTCTTAAACAAATTAATATTATGGGTAAATTATAGGTTCCAAATATAACAAAATAAGTGTGATAGTATATGCCTTATTAAGATTTACTTTTAAAAAATTATTGTTTCTTTTAATTTTCTGAATTATTCAGAGAACTTTTTTTATTTCAGTTTCTATAACAGAATTGAATAAAAATTAAAAGTATCTATCTGCATACATGAAGAATTAAAACAAATTTGTTGCAAACTTTTGAAATGTATGATAACAATAAAATTAGACACAAACATTCTTAAACAAATTAATGTTATGGGTAAATTATAGGTTCCAAATATAGCAAAATAAGTGTGATAGTATATGCAGCAAAAGAAGGGCAAGGTTTATATTTTGCCTGCAAAGTATCTTTAAAATTATAGCTTCCTATTTAAATTTTGAAATCCCATCCTATATAAAATTTAAAAACAAAACTCTAAAAGTTACATTTCTAAAATATATTCATTAAAGTTTCATCAACCTAACCATCTGAAGTTATAAGTCGCAGAATTAAGTCAGATGATACATGCTATAGAAAAAGAAAACTAATGAATTTCTAAATTGTTCTACCATATTTTGTTGACATTTTCACAAAAACTTTTTTGATACAAAAAATTCCTGGACAAACTCTGCCAGGAGTTCAAGATTTTTCACATGTAAGAAATTTGAATTATTTTTAACACACATAAAATGTATAAGTACACCCATACGTGATACGTCACTATACGGCATTTCGCTATAATGGCCCTTTTTAATTATGGCACATTTTCGATTTACGGCCCACAATGTTTCATTATACGGCCAAAAAAAATACTGTACTGTTAGCGATCTTCTGTTTAGTTTCAGCTTCTCCCTTAAGATGGCACTGCTACATTTTATATATTACTATATTATTTTATCTCCCCGTGTAGGGGTGGGTTGTAGAATAACTCTACCACCCCCCTGTGTTTCGTAGAAGGCGAAAAATGGGGCCCCAGTGCCTGGGGGGATAGCCAGGTACCCTGCCCCTGAGGATTATATCAGGGGACTGGTCCTCCAGGTTGGGGGTTGGACGTGGGGCTAACAACTCCACCCAGGAAAAAAAATTCTTGTTACGAAACCTTAAAGGAGGTCTTGGCTCTACATGGGCCGTGGTGATGATATTATTTTATAAAAAATATATTATTTCATAAAAAATTGGAACAGATCCAATTGAATTTGTATGGGTTTGCATTAAACTAATTGATTCGTTATACGGCTTTTCGCTTTACGGCCAACTTTTCCGGAACGTATCTAGGCCGTAAAGCGAGGTATGGGTGTATTAAAGTATATATTTTATTAATATATATATATATATATATATATATATATATATATATATAATATATATATAAGTATATATTTTATTAAATATATAAGTATTAAAAAAAATCAGGTTTCAAATTTAGGGCATAGAATTTTTATTGTATTTTCTTTATTTTATTTAATACTTCTGAAAATTTTAGAAAAATACTTTTGAGAACATGATGAGTGGTAAAATATGAAATATGTATTTTGTATTTGAGAAGTATTTAAGTCCCAGATTTGGCAGTAGATATCATGTAATATAATTTAAAAAAATTACTTTTGTAATTATGACCATTGTAAATTAAAACTGCATTATAATCATGTATTTTCTTCGTTTTGTTTTCAGGTTAAAGACTCAGACGTTAAATATGAAACTAAGCAAGAGCATAAAATGCAGTGACCTTTGAATAAATTTTATGAGAGAGAGTAAAAATACCTGCAACTACCTAATCATCTTGTACATAATAAACATCTCTAAAACATATAAAATGGATTTTAATGGAGTATTTGGTGAGATTTGCGATCCTCGTGGGACGTTATTTATGGAATGGAAAATTCCTAACTATTTTTCTATGCCTCAAAAGACAGATACCTATATGGATAGCCCAATGTTTCACTTTTCAGATTCAACCTGGTTTCTTAGTATTTACCCAAATGGTCGCAGAGCAGATAACAGCATTAATTCGATTGAATTATGCCTTTCTTGTTTGAATGATTCGCCATATAAAAATTATATCTTGACAATTAATTATGGCATCAAACTCTTTAATGGTAAAGTGATAAATTTTGGACCATTTCAACGTACCTTTAATGCAAAGAATTATATGCATAGTTGGTATTTAATACAAAGATCTGAACTTATACGATTTCAACATAATTATGTACCTTACGGCACTTTGACACTCTACTGCATTGGAAAACTTTCTTCCGCTGTTACAGATGCATCATCACAGACAATATTACAAGACAGTAAGTATAATTTCTGAAAACTTTAAATAATGTAGATTTTAAAAACTTGGTTTTTCAGAAAAAAGATTCTGTTTAAAAAAGGCAAAAATGATTGATAGTCCCTTTAAAATGGATCATCAATTTCATTTTGATTTTTTTAGATAATAGTTTGATAAGAAATGCTAATAATGCACAGCAGTTCAGTACATTCTCTGTAAAAGTAGTCATCACACCAACATTAGATTTGAACTACAATTTTTGGAAGAGGTGGGTAATACATTTGTTTTACCTAATGGTGGGGGCTCATAATGCTCTCAAATAATTTAAGTCACATTTTCATATATGTCTGCATTTATCAAATAAGTACAAGGAATTCATATTGAAGTATTTATTCTTATATTACAGCTACAGTAAAATATATTATATCACATGGGCATGGCTAAAACAGGTTTAAATTTAGAAATATATAAAATAATATTTCTTATAGTTGTATACTGCAGTCAGCAACTACAATTTAATATTTTCCTTAATTACTTTTGGAAAAGTTATAAAATAAGTCTATTTTATCTATAACAAGAATTTTTAAGTCAAATTTAAACACAAAAAAATAGCATAAAAATAATTTTAAATTGTTAAATCTATTCAAAAATAATTTACTGTTTATTATAGGTATAAAGTAAATTTTTACATACAATATTATAAGAAAAGACTAGCTGTACTCTTACAGAGTATCTGCGCTCTAGGCATCTGTAAAAATTTTAATGGAAGGACTCTGAAAATAATAATTTAATTAGCTCTAAGTTTTATATTTCTTCTTTGGTTGATTTCAATATTTTTTTTCTACCCATCAAAGTCTGTCAGCTTCTTTTCTCATTCAGTAGCTTCATCCATAGTCACCTTTATCTAAAATGCCCATTCATTTCCCTCTTTTCTATTGTTAAAAAGTGAAAACCACAATACACCTACAAAAGATATTAAGTATCACCATCTAGCAGTAACAGCTAAAACAAGATGAAGATTTAAAAGACCGTAGACGATATAAATTTGATATCTTGATAGATAGATAGATAGATGCATTGATAGATACATTGCTAGATAGAAATTTCAGCTTCGCTCAGGATTATTATAAAATTAAATCTGATTTGAAATTGGATACAATAAGATGTAAGCAAACATAAAAAAATTCTTTATAGATATCAATATGAAATTTTTAATGAAAATTTTAAATTTCTAGTGCTATATACAAAGTACATAAACAACAGCCAATATTTGCCATGTTTGGTTATGTTAACTAGCATAGCAGTCAGTGATGGTTCTTTTTTGGTCAATTGCTCATAATAAAGTTTAATTTGTGCCGAAATTATACAAGTATCAGGGATGTATCTACAGTGGTCGGTGGTGGTCGGGGTTTCCACCACTCAGAATTTCTGACCACCCCTCATCCAAAAAAATATACATATTATAATTACATTTTAAAAAAGTTATATTCAATTTTATCAAATGTTTTTCTTTAATATAAAAATATACAATACTAATACTGTTTGTGTGTGCGAATTAACGTGAAGCTCATTTCGAAATTTTATATTCTCAGTTATAATTGTTCTGGAAAATCAACCACCACTCACATTTCTCTAGATACATCCCTGAAGTATACAAATTTTTTTTGAAAATTCAACAACTTCTTAATTATTAAGAACAAGATAGATTTAAAATGTTCACATTTCAATCTAAGTATGTTGACAGTTTAATTTGTACTGAAATTATACATGTATACAAACTTTTTCTGAAAAGTCTCTGCTTTAATCTATTTCATCCGACGATTGACATCCAAGGGAAATTCAAAAATATTTATACAGTTTTCTGTTCTACTTGATGTACAAAATGACACTATACAATAAACCATAGTAAAAGCTAGATATTACAATATAAAAATACAAGAAAATCAAAGTCAAAAAATTTAAAAACAAGATCAAAATTAAATAAATATAACGAATCCTCCAAGGAAAAATACGTAGTCAAATGGAAAACAACAACATTGTTTTAGATGTTAACTAGCACCATCTAACGGTCATTTTGAGCTTAGATTGTTACCTATTTTCGTGGAGGAAAGAACAGGCATTTTAGATAAAGGTGGCTATGCTTCATCAACATTTTTATTGGCATGCCATGCCCTTCTATATGCATTATTTGGTTATAACAAGTGTCAGTACAATCATTTTGGCTTTAATTATATATATATATTTATAAAAATAAGCCATTCCCCATATTTGCAGTGGTTCTGACTCAAAATTTATATCAGCATGGATGGAATGATCAGGCAAATTTGTTCCATCAGGTTTCATTTGTCGTAAAGAACAAACTGTACCTCTTTAGGATATCTAAGGAACAAGCAGCATGGGGAGGTTAAGCACACCAAAATACTTCCTTTTGTGCTGTCATGTGTTAAAAGAGATATATAGAAGCAAAGCTGAATGTTGGACTTTCTTTTTTTTTAAACTATCTTACAACAATGGTTATTATAACATTTCCTTTTTGCATTGTCACATGTTAAAAATTTTCTCTTTTACATTATATATATATATATATATATATATATATAATATATAATATGCTTGTAGTTATTCGACAAATGGCTTAAATTACTCACACTTGATATTACGTTGTATGATTATAAACTGATTATAATATTAAAAATAAATTATTAAAATGTTATATTAAATTAAAAAAAACCTAGTTAATAATTAAATTGGAAACCTTTCTACCACTTTTCTAAAAATAATAATAATAAAAATTACTTTGTTTATTATTTGCATAAAAAAGAAATTGTGTGTAAAATATATAAAAATATTATTAGACATAAATAAATTTAAAAAAAAATGCCCATAATTGAAACCCTTTTAAAAATAAATTAATGTATATAATATTAAAAATGTTTTTTTTAAATACTTACTTGTAATGAGTTAGTATTATGAGATAGAAGTGACAATTTGCTGGAAGATAAGTTAGGCATATATTTAATGCTATTAAAGTGTTTATCTTTATCAGAAAAACTTGCAAAAACATTTCCATATTTTTATAAATTTTACAGCACTGAAGGAATAGGCTTCTTATAACTTTACCTGCTTTTTCTGAGAATGAGTAAGATGCCACTTGTACCCTTCTGATTCTTGTCCATTCTTTTTCTTCAAAAAGAATGGATGAGCATAAGCACACACGTTTTCCTCCTTTTCCTGTTCAAAATTAGAAAACTAAATGACTTTTTGTAAAGTTACTTGTTTTTTTTAAAAAATAGTTTAGAAAGAGCATTACATTCCATTTTCAAATTAATTAAAATGAGAAAAAGAAAAAAAAATTGATCTAACCTTTTGATCCTAATTGTCCTAATTGTGGTGTATGCCAACCCATAAGGAGGGGTAAGGGTAAATGTCCCCAAAGAGATTTTGGTAGGTTTGATAATTTTTGACATTCCAGCTTTTATTGTATTTACAGATTAATCAATATTACTTTCTTATGTACTACTGTACTACAAAAAAAAAGTATTATGAAATTAAGATTTTGATTTAAAAGCACTTTAACTTTCTGAACACATTTGAAAATATGTCCATCTGTATATATCTGTGAGATGTCAACACAATATCTCAAGCAAATGCATATTTTGCCATAACTTTTAAAAAAACTAGAAGTTGGCTTACCATACCGTGTTGTTTTGACTGGGATTGTCTCAGTTTAAAGGTACAGTTTGAAGTCTTGGCCTGTTTCTCATTTTGCCTTGGTTTGAAATTGATCTTTTGGAATAAAGTTATAGTGGAAAAGAATAATTCTTATGACAAAGGGATCATGATATTACATTGACTGCAATTAAAACAGCTTCAGAAAATAATAATGAAGCACTTGATAATTCTGTTATAACCGTAAATGAATTATTAGATGAGGTGGTGATTGCTAAGAAATTCTAGTCTTCGAACTGTGACACATGAAAAATAATGAAAATGAACTGTGAGGAAAAGAAACAGTAAAGATTCAAATTCTAAAGTATTTTATGGATCAAAAAATATTAATAGAGTTTCAGTTTTGGAATATATTTTTTGTCTACCAGATATTTCTATTAAAATGGTGTTCTCCATCATGAACAATGTTCGATCTGAAGAATGAAGTAAAATTTCCGAATTAACTAGGTCTAATGCAGGTGTAATGTTAAATCTAATGGTCTGTGAAATAAACATGAATCTGGAATGTTCAAACTTTTATGAAAAAAAAAATTAAAATTGGCAAGCATTCCGTTAAAAAGTTCACACTCACAACATTTATATGAATGGTCAAAAACAAAAGATTAATGTCTTATGTATCAGATTTCAATTTTGTTTTCCTGTATTCAATCCTAAATATATATTTTTTATTTAGTTATTTTATTTTGTTCCAGTTTGGAAAATAATTTATATTGTAAACCTAACTAGAAGTAACTAATATCTTCTGTAATTTGCATGATTAAACAAATTATTTTAAATTTAAGATATTCATAACATTCTTTATTAGGGTTTCCATTCTACCTGAAGTTCCTAAATTTATTTTTCTTTTCTGAGCTTTCCCCTACATTCCCAAATATGTACCTACAATATTGACAATCCTAAAATTTTGTGATTTTAAAACAGTAGTACCAGATTTATTCCAAAAACAATCTGGGTTACAAAAAAATTTTAATTTCAAAGGCAACGATTTCTAAAAGTAGCATATTTTTCTTAACAAAGGCAAAAGTGTCATCTACACTACAGCAGAATCAATATTTCTCCCAATCAATGGGTTTCCCACCTTGTGGGGCGCTTAGGACAGTACCTTCAATGAATAACAATTTATTAATTGTAAACTTTTTATAGACACATATTTGGTTATATTGCCCAATTTAAATAACTAGCGCAACAGACTCTGATTTCAAGCAGAAGCAATTTTATACAATGCACATGTATTGAACTTACAAAATATCTGAAGGAAAATATCTGACATTGTTTTAACAAATGAAATCAAAACTTCTACAAAAGATTACAATCATTACAGTAGTTACTGTAAAAAGCAATTTAATAAGATGTCTCAAGGTGCCCCACTATCATGTATTTTTATAAATAAATTAAATGGTAATTCCACTGTTACCATCTACAAAATTTACATAAGTGTTTTCTTTTTTTGTTTGTTTTTTCTTTATCTTTCTGTTATAATAACTGAAAATGTTTGATAAATTATTATATTATTATATCTAATTGCAGTAGGGTTTTTAAAATGCACCAGAGGGCCCGATATAGTAGCATAGTACATTGTACATAAAATTACAAAATTTTAATATCAAACCTGATATTAAAATTCAAGGTGATGTAAATTGTTTTTAGAAAACTTAATATGATCCCTACTCTATAAAGCAAGGTTGCCTAACCCATATCCCATGAGTCACTTGTGGTTTGCTGGACTCTTAATTGTGGCTCGCAAATGTTCCAAAAACATTCTTTTTTTAATATATTTAAAAGTGCAAAATAGAGTATAGCAACTCCAATAGTAGTATAGCAACTCTGGCCCAACTTATCAAGAAGTTGTTTGCAAGTTCAATGAAAAATGGACGATTAATATGTCAGGAATTAATATTGGAAGTCAAGGAATACAATTTGAAAAGACATTATGACATGAAATATGCAATCAAGTTCACCAGCCTCCAGGGTCAGCTACTCACAAACAAGTTGAACCTTTAAGAAAAAAATCATTAAAATTACAAGAATCAGTTTTAAGAAAGTTTCAGAGTATGCTGAGAGTTATGTCGAAGCTAGTTTTATAATTTCGCAAAAGTTTTTTTTTCAAAAGTTAGTTATTTTTTTTGTATAATGCAGATGTTTTATATGCTGCAGGTGTCTGTAATTTGGTAGAAGTTATATTATTCTTTCCATCTCCAGATTCTAAGTTAATTGAGCAACTTCGATGTGCTCGCATTACAGTCACCATTGCCATCTTGAATGCAAATGAAAGGAAAGGCGGAGCTGAGTGACGTCTAATTTTATCGTCCTCTGATTGGTTCATCGCACAAAAATTGAGCAATTTTTATTGTGGAGTACGAACGAGTTGCGGCAAGTTTTCTTCCCATTGAAATGTATGGTGTTGCTGAAAAATTGCTCTGTGTAATAACACCATAAAATTGCTGAAATCACACTAGAAAACAAAACAGAAATATATAACCCAGGATATCTGTTCGGTTCTACCTGCTCTGTAGGCAAGGGGAGGAGAGCAAATTAAATATTTGCTTTTGACCGACAATTTACAAATTAATTTAAAAAAAAACATAATCTAATTCTGAATTTATTTTGATATTTTACGACAATGAAACTTATTCATTTTTGTAAATTGTTCAGAAAAATATTGCAGTCCCAATTTTCAGTAGTTTTTTTTTTTAAATAATTAAAAATCTGTTGATTGTTTTTAAGTTTTAATATTTGAGAGTCTTTTATAGAAAATATCAAAGGGGGAAACATAAATTATCATCTAATTATAAAGTGTTATATATTAAAATGATGAGGGTGATGATGATTTTTTTCTTTTTCAGATACAAGTAGTTTAAGCCATGATTTCCAAGATTTGTATCTCAGTGGACAAAAATCAGATGTGACACTTCAAGTCAGAGGCTGTGTTTTTCGAGCTCATAGGTTGATTCTGGAAACACGCTCTTCTGTTTTTGCTGTCATGTTCCAGCACAATATGAAAAAAAAGAATAGTGGCATTGTCCATATTTCAGATTGTGAGGTAGATGCATTCCACAACTTTCTTCTCTTCATGTATACTGGAAAACTAGAAAATTTATCATCTGATAATGTGATTGATTTATTTACTATTGCTGACAAATACTGTGTAAAAGAATTGAAAGAAAATTGTGTAAGATTCATGAAGAATAATCTATCTGTGAATACAGTTTGTGATGTCATTGTCATTGCTGATAAATACAATGAGATGGATTTGAGGAATTCTGCAAAAAACCTGCTCGTTCGGAATTTGAAAACAATTCTTCCAACAGAAAATTGGAAGTCGTTTTATAGAGAGAACCCTGTACTGTCTCTTGAACTTCTTATGACGGTTATTCCTAGTACCTTTTGAAATGAAAAATATATATTTTTACATATTCAAGAAAATAAAGAAAAACTTTATTATTCTTATTTCAAAATTAAAAAAGAAAATTCAATTTTATTGCCATATTTTCTCTTGAAAAGAAAACTTAACAAATTGATATATAAAAACAGGTTTAAGATTCTATTGTGTCTTGGAATTTTTTTTTCTATGGTGAGAACCCTGTACTTGCTGTTGAAGACCCAGACCGTCTGACTCAGCCTAGGATATAGAGCAGCTTTTTAGACGGCCGGGAAGGCCTGTACTTGCTGTGTCATTGCTATCCTGTACTTACTGTGTCGAACTTCTTATGAAAATTATGTTTAGTATCTTAGAAAAGATGAAAAAGAAAATATATTTTTACATATTCAAGAATACATATATTACATTACATTATTAGTTTACATATTCACCCTGTGCTGGCTGTTGAACTTCTTATGACTGTTATACCTAGTGCCTTTTGATAAAAATAATTTTACATATTGAAATAAAAATATATTTTTACATATTGAAAAAAAATGAAGAGAAACTATTTTTTATCAAGAAATATATATCTAGAA